>CM038227.1:55458168-56042663 GCA_021442155.1 Cymbidium sinense
AACATAGAGCTAGAAGTGATGACTTAGCCAAATGTGTGTGTCATTTAAGGCTTGTGTGGCATATCTTAGCTAGGCTTTAAGGTTGAAATTTTCCAAGTGTGAAAGATTCAATTTATATGGTGGTTTCATTTTAAGTAATTTAGTTGACTTATCAATTTAAGTTGGTGATTTAATTTGGTTTGAATGAACCTACATTTAACAACTAAATGTGGTGAAGAGAAGAAAAGAGAAGAGGACTCTCTTTCATCCCTACCTTAAGTGATTTCTAATGTAAATTTGATTAATGAATTTCCTTTAATGAATGGTTTATTATGTGTTTTAATTAACCATAAGTTTATACTGGCTTTAAATAGCCCTATTCAATAAGAAAGACACCTTAGGATTAGTTAGGGTGGATTACTATCACATAACACACACCCATCCATTTCTTTCCACCATGTATACCATGCATATGAATAATCCTAAGCATATCTATACATACAATGCAAATCTTAGCACACTTTGATGATGAATGCAAAGAGATATGATTTGAAATTTTGGATATTCCATTAATGCATGTCTTTGTTATGTAGAAAAGAGAGATTTTTCATCCATTAGCTAAATGCATGTCATTATTTTTTACACTAGGGGCGTAAGGTACAAGACCTACTTAGGGCTACTTAAAGCCTTGTAGCCCCGGGATGTCCAAACTGATATATCACTTTTCTTAGATACATGTAGATATACAAAAAGAAACAAATGGATAAAGAATCATGCAAGAGATTGTACTTGATTTAATTGTATGATTTACATGTGTAATATGAAGGTCCTTCTAAAGTCTTAACATGAGGATGCATAGGAATAGATTTAGGAAACTATTATGTTCTTTTCAAATGAACTAACACTTGCAAATCCTATGTGAATCCATGTTAAAAAAAGGAAAGAGAACTTCATAATACACATCTTATGCTATCATTACATGCAACCTTATAAATACTTATAACTAACATCACTTCATTTATAATCTTTGATTTATAAGTTTTTTAAAAAATAATTTTTGATTTAATAGTGATAATAGCCACTTATATTCTTAATTTTAGCCAACACATGCAATTTGACATAAAACTAAATATTTTATTTGATTAATTTTTAAAAGAAATGAATGCATGATTTCATATGGCAAGCAATATTTAGCATGATTGGAAAGAAATAAAGGAATGTAAGCACATGACATCATTCACCTTAATTAATTCCTAAAGACAATCATATAAAATAAGATCATCTAAAATGAGTCAAAATTCCTTAAGGTGATTTTTATCATTGAATTTGATTTGACTTAGGAAATAAGAAAAGGGTTTGCTAGTCCTATCCCATTCCCTCATGTGTGAATTGGTTTGGTTTAATTTAGAATAATTAGGTTGATTTTATATTTTGATTAGGTTAAGATATGAGTTAATCTATTTATTATCCCTTACCTATACCACTTTAACATCATTATCCAAGTAATTATGTGTCAACATATAATGTGAAATCACATGGAAATTAAATCAGCAATGCACTTAAGAAATGAAGGAGCTTAATGCAATTGACTCATAATTATTGGTTAATTAAGCTAAAGTGTTTGATTAAGTATTTTTATAACCCTCCTACACATGTAATTTGATTATAATTTCCTTTGGAATTCTCTTAGGTTATTGAACACCTAAGAATCTACCTAAGAATTAAAGGATTGAGTTCTGGAATATTTTGGTTTTGAGTTTGATTAATTAAGCTATTTAATGAGTGATTAAACCATTAATTAGTTACAAATTGATTAAGTGTTATCCAAATGAAATAAACTTAGGAGAAAGATTGGGAAGGAGGTCCTAATCTCATTCCCTATATTCATTCACTGTTTCATAATGATTAGCCAACTTAATTAATGGATTCATCATTATTTATCATGCTAATTAATCATTTAATTAATTAATAGAGGGATTAAGCATGAAACAAGTAATTTCCTTAATTAATCAAATAATAAATTCCAAGAAAATCATGAGAGGCAGAGGTCATCCCACTAATCAATCTCAGAAAGTTTAGAATTAATTGCTGAAATAATTAGAGAGTAATTAGCTTAATTATATTTTTAATAAAACCCAAATTGAGTCAAAATCACTATTCAAAGTTAATTGATTTTAATTTTTTATTATTCTGCTTTGAATTATCTTTAAATGAGTGTTTATTTATAGTTTTTAGATTTTTCTATAATTAGTTATGTATATTGGAAGTTTCATCATTAAAATTGAATTAATTAGGCCTAATTAAACCCCTAATCCCGTCGGACCACGTGGTAGCTGACGTGGTGCGCTTTCCACATGGCATGATGGGATTGGTTATTTAAGTTGTCACATCCATCGACTGAGTCAGCTGGCGACAAATGTGTCTTCTCTGTGGGCTTTCCGATCTAAGATCGGACAGCTGAGATTAATCTTGTGATTTAGGAGGAAATCAGAGGGATCTAAAGTGTGTATTAATCACAACCATTCATTTCAATCATGCAGAACAGACGGTGTATGATCCTTCTCCTTCGTGAGCGACGAGAGACAAACATCGATGTTCATCTTTCCTCATTTAATTCAAGCTCACCCGAGCTCGAATTGGGATTAAAATGATCCCACACCTTTGACAATTCCCTTTGAAAAGGACCAACTAAATTTTCCTATAACTGCAGTTTTGAGCAATTACCTCACCGGAGGCTATCATCGGTGCTCCCAACGGAGGAGGTAGCTTCGTCTAGTAGAGATGAAGCCCTATTAAAGAAATATGGCCTTGATTTGAAGTGGTTTGCTTGGTCGACCAAGCTCCTCTTCAATAATGATCGGTCATGATTGAAGTCTTACTTCCCGTTGCTTGGAGGCTTGGGAAATGGTTTGATCGAGCTTGACGAGGTCCAAGGATGGTGTGTGCAAGGTTAATTGCAATTTGATTGAGGATTGAGTGAGTTGGATTTGGAGTTCACCTCCCCTATTTCTCCCCCTCCTTGGATCGGACGGTGAGTGGCTGATTTATCATTTTAGATCAATGGGTTGGATTGGCTGATCAGTTTGAGTTGCAAAACATCCCACATGGGTCATTTTGGGCAAAGGAGTGAGGGAGAGTGGCTGTCGATGTGAGTGGTGAGTAGATTTGATGATCCAAGTGTTCAAATGTGATTGGGGAGGTCGGTTTGGCCTTGCCTTGGGTCATGGCCGACCCAAGCTCATTGGGTCATGTTCACCACCTTCCTTGGTGCCCATGTGGACCAATAGAAGGATGCCAAGTGGCCTTGGGAAAGGAATGACCAAATTTCAAGTGAATTTGGTCATGGGATACCCTTTGACCTAAGGGAAAAGTGGTCATTTGGCCATGAGTTTGATTTGGGCATATTTAAAATGCTTTAAAAATGGGTTGGGCCAAATTTCAAGTGATTTGGAGTTTATTTGATTTGATTTGGCTCAATTTGACCCATTTAGGTCAAGTTGGATCAAATTGGGTTATGTTGATTAGTCAAATTAGGTCAAACCATAGGTTAGGTCAAGTTAAAATGATCATTTGGAGCCTATGGGTATCATTGGTTTGGTTTAATTTGGTTTAGATTTAGTTTTGGTTCATTTAGGTTCATTTGGATTAAGTGGGTCAAGTTGACCAATTTGATCCATTTAGCCCAATTGGGTTAGGTCATGGGTTGGTTTAGGCTTGGTTGATTATTGGAAATGTATTGCAAGCTTTGGTTTCAATCAATTTTGATTTGGTTTGATTTCAAGTTGATTTGACCCTTTAGGTCAAGTTGGGTTCATGGTCAATTGGGCTAGATTGGGTCTAATTGGTGAATTAAAGCTTTGGTCAAGTTCAACAAGTGATTTGGAATGAACTTGAGCGATTAGTTACAATCAATTTGGATTAAGTCATGATTTGACCCATTTTGACTTTTTAGGCTAATTTGGGTCAACTTAGGTCAAGTGCCCAATTTGGCTTGATTTGGCTCAATTGACAGCTTGGCCATGTTCAATCATTGATCATGAATGGGTTTGGATCAATGGTTTCAATTAATTTGACATATGATAGATTTTGGCTAGTTTGGGTTTCATTTGGGCTAAGTGTTGACTTGATCAAAAGCTAGGTTTGACTTGGTTTGACCCAATTTGAGTGATTAATCATTCTAGGATGATTGTTGATCATGATGTGAGGCTTAGCTTAGTTCCAATTTTTGGTTGGATTAGAATTTGGCTCAAAAAGATCCTTTAGGTCACTTTGGGTCAAGTGAGCCTAAATGGGTCATTTGGCTTGATCAAGGCTTGATTCAAGTTTGGTTGAACTCACATATGGACTTATGATGGAAATATAAATCCAATTATAAGTGGTTTGGAGTCAAATAGATTTTGATTCATTTGACAATTTCAAGTCAAAAGGATGAATATGGGTTTGACTTGGGTTAGTTTGATTTTGACTTGGTGATTGTAATTTATGTTTATATTTGGGCATGTGATTGAAGGAGTGATTGTTTGAAAAGAAAATCTAAGGGTTTGGATTGATTTGAGAATGATTTGGCTAAATCCAAGAAATTGGCTTAAAGGATATAAGTTAGATTTTGGTATAATTTTGGTTATTTGAATTTCATTTATATTTGTGAATATAAGAGAAATAAAATGGGAAAATCATTTGAGTTTGGAGTGATTTGATTGTGAATTTGGCTAAGGTAGGTCAAAAAATTTGAAAAAGGGGGTTTTGATATAGTTTGATTTATATTCATTTGATTTGTATGATTTGGATGCCAATTTCATTTATAGTTGTGGCTATAAGTGATGGAATAAGTGGCTTATAAGGAAATCACTTGTCTTTGGGTTGATTTGAAGGGTTTGGCTAAGCTTATGGATGTGATTCATAAGGCTTAGAAAGGTTTTGGATTTGAAATTGATCATGGGTTTTAATCATTTGGAATTGGAGTTGGATTTGGAATTGATTTTGGATTTGAATTTGAGGTTTGGTTTGAAAAAAGGAAGCAAGGATTGGGTTCAAGCTATAGGATAGATAAGTCTTCTTAAGTCCCTAAGGCACAACCTATTCATATGGAAAACTCTTCTAAGTCTCTAAGGTTAGGTTAAATGCTCATCTAATCACTAGAAGTGTCTGAAGACTAAGGAACTCTTAGTGTCTAAGGGAGTCCTATGTCTAAGATGGAGAAGTTGAAAGCTCACTCCAAAAGTGACGTCAATAATATGTTAATAACAAATTTTTTGTTCGTTTGTACATGCTTTGTTTTCTATGATGTTGTCTGGTGTCCTTGTTTCTAGGCTTTTTGGCATGCCCGAGGATGTCATTCATTATAAATATCTCATTAATGGTGATAATAGGTTGTTCATAGTTTGATGGATGGTGCAATCTGTCTTTATTTACTCATCGTAGTGTGATCGAGTTTTGATTGACATGGTTGGATCAGAAGTTCTCCATTGTAGTTGGGCTTATCACCAATGAGTGTTACTATACAAAGAAGCTAAATAGAGGCCACTTTTGTGGTAGTGTCAAAGAAAATTTCATGGATGATTGGCCTAAGAGACACCATCTTAGTTGTCCCTATATAGACCAATACCAAATTAGGAAGAGAAATTAGTGGTTAGTTAGAGGAGGGTCGCCGCATATCCTTAGTAGAATAACTATATCGTTAGGGACTAAGAATGATTGTTCTTTAATTCTTTTGATATATATATATATATATATATTATCCTTGTAGATGCTGATTATTTTTATGTCCAAACTCTTATTATCACTACTTGGCTCTTTTAATCCATTTATATGCCTTTCTTCTTGTTAATGTTTTCACCCACTTGTCAGTTAACTTTTTTAGGGCAAGTCACCCTTCTTCCATACCATGAAAAATGACTGTGGGGTTTTAATGGTCTAACTATCCCACTTGCATTTAGGCTCTTAGTTTTGTCAATAGGCATCTTATGACCACTTCCTACTAAACAAAGTTATGGAGATTGTTAAAATGGGATACTCATTATATATGTTGATGATGTAGAAGTTCCGCCTTTTTTTGGACTCCATCTTCCATTAAATCCTCAGGATGGATCAATAGCATGACATATTACAAATGAATCCTTCTAACCTTTAGAGGATATATAAATACAATAGATTGGTTCCTATCCACTTATAAAGTTCTTCAAGAATGACATGATCCTTCAAAGGATGGAGAAAGTATTAAGGGAGATCTTAATTGATAATGTGGTCACACCATCTCCATGGTAAATAGCATCGATAACTCATGGTGAACTAAGATGGGAGGTAGAGATCATTTGGCATGATGTTATTGTAGTATTCGTTGGCTCAGCCAAGGCATGCTCATTCCAAGCAAAATAATGCATATTGGTACATATTGGGTGAGCAATTAGCCTAGTAAAATAGTAGTGCTCTAACTTAAACTTCAATCACACGACTAGTAAAGAAACATGCATGACACTGAAACATCATCACATTCTTGATCTTAAAGTGAATGCAAGATAAAAGATCTATCATTGATAGATATATTATTGTTGAATATATATAATTTGATGTCATATTGTATCATGATCAGTCACAATCATATCATGCCTTATTCATCAACCATATATAAGTAAAATTAAGAATAAACAATGGTACTATAATGAATCATGAATAGTGTGATCATAATTGTTCATGCATGAAGGTAAAACATAAATGCAAGAACATAAATATTAATATCATTCCCATCATACATAATTCATTTCATTCAATATTTATGGGCTTTTGTTCATGATGTTTTTTATTTATTTTATGTTTTCACATTTGTTTACTTGGTGTTTTAATATTTTTTTTATTCTTTATTAACAAATAAATCAACTTATTTGTAAAAACACTCACAATAATTTTTTATGTTCTTAAAAATATTCAAATTAACTTTTGAGTGTTTGCTTTTAAAATAAACTATCCAACATGAGCCATCTCATAGTCTTCCCCTGGCCACCTATCATTATTACTGCTTATTGGTCACTACTTTTAGTCATCATCAGTTATTGTTGATCGTTATCACCAGCTAACTCCTCATCACTACTACTTCACTAGCAATCATCACCATCACCACACAATTCAATTTATTCAATGCTTAATAAAAAAATAAAAATATATTTAAATATATTAAATACAAAATAAAAAATGAAAACCAAATATGATCCTAATCCTCCCCTGAAGAACGAAAAAAAAAATCATTGTTTCATAGTAACCCTAAACATCCACTAAAATTTAATTCAACCATAGTTTTGGATCGACATTAAGGGTTTGTTTGTGATAGCTACAATGACATGAAAATGTAGTGATAGAATTGTTGCAGAATAAGTTGTTTAAAAAATTTATGGTGGGTATTATAAATTTTTTTTATTTTAGAAAAGTCAAAACATAGCTTTCTATCTCATTATATTCTACCATATCAAGTTGAAAAATGTAGTTTTTTTTCATAGTAATTTCTTCAAAATATAACCAAAACTCACTTTCTCGAACGCCACCTTCGATGTAGCTCGAATCACACTGCAGATAGAAAACTATCCCAAATACAACCTTAGAGACATGTGTGATGCTATCGTTCTAGATCTCATTTAATAAGTGGCACCTTGAGAGACATCCTAACAAGTATAGACTTGTGATCTTAAATTTTTGGAAGTTTGTAGTAGGCCATGTTCGTCAGTCCAATGCATTTAATCTTGACATCTAAAGGGATGAAAATTTTCATTTATTTTAATGAATTACAAAATAAATAAATAATTTTATTTTATTTCTTAATAAATTTTTATTCATATTTAAAAATAAATATTTTATATAGTAAAATTAATCACTTTCAAAGAAAGAGGTTGAAGCTTATCTTTATAAAGTCATTAATTTAATGTCGCATTTTTTTTATTACTAAGACACAAAGCCTGCTAATTATTCTCGACTGTTGTAAGGATCTTTGACTGCTTAACTTTTATTTGTTTGTTTCTCTTATTATTTTTTATGGTTGATAACAATCAAATATTTATGTATTTATCTTAAAATTTCCAACTTAAAACTTATAACCTCAAAACTATAATCTCTATGGATGAAATTGAAATTTATATTTAGTGGGTGGGGGTATTTATAAACATAGCACAAATCCTGCTAATTATTCTCGACTGTAAGGCTCTTTGACTGCTTAACTTTTATTTGTTTGTTTCTCTTACTGTTTTTTATGATTGACAACAATCAAATATTTATTTATTTATTTATCTTAAAATTTAAAACTTTAATACTTCTAATCTCAAAACTATAATCTCTGTGGATGTAATTGAAATTTATATTTAGTGGGTGGGGGTATTTATACCCATTGCACACAATCTTATATATTTATATATCAAATATTTGAATTTTAATATTCATATAAATAATATTTTCATTTTTAACAGCACATAAAAATATCATTATTATTAACTTTTTAAAGTGAAATATTTTTTATATTTATAAAATGTATTATATATAGATTATTTTTAGATAAGAAAAATAAATTATTTAGGTTATAAAGATTGTAGGTTATTCTCAGTAAAAGTTCAAGTATCCAATATCGTTTATTAGCTTTAGATTTTAAGATGAAAAATTGAAAGATGAAAAATAAATTAAAGTATCATAGAATTAGATGAGATAAGTTAAAAAATATTAATAATAAAAATATTTTTAGGAGCGAGCTACAAGAGTCTAGAATTTGAGATGTTCATAAGAAAGCTAATGTTATATGGAAAAAATAACAAGTGAAATTGAGCAAGTTGTAAAAAATGTGCTTGGTGAATCAAAAGAAAAATGTTCTTTTAATAAAAGTAATTAGTATTGTAGTTAAAATGTACAAGAAAAAATAAAAAATAAGAAGCATTGTTATAAAATTTAATTTATATATACAAATTTGGAGAATTGGTAAAGATATAAAGTGGCTCGTAGAGATTAAAAAAATAATATATTATGTAAAAAATTTGGCTTTTTAGTGATTTACACAATAGATTAAATACTATAGAAGGTGAAATATGTATGAATAGATTAGCCAAATAAAGAGATATGGAAAGTAAATATCTATTTCAAGTGAGATATATTAAGGATGAAAATTATAAAGTACTTTGCTTAGAAAATGATATTGAAATAGGTGGATGAGTATTTTGATAAACTTTTCAATGAAGATTTGAGAATACAATTGATTTTAGCAATCTTAATATTTTGAACAAAAATATATAATTTTATTTTTATCATCATATTAGTAAATTTGAAGTTAGAGAAGCTTTAAAGAAAATGAAGTGTGGAAAAATAGTATGACCCATATTCCAATAGAAGTGTGAAAACATTTAGGAGATCAAGAAATTTTTTAGCTTACAAATCTTTTTAATAATATTTTAAAGACAAAAGATGCTAGATGAGTGAAGAAAGAGTTTATCAGTTCATATATTTAAGAATAAAAGTGTGCACAAGAGTGTGCAAATTATAGAGGAATTAAGTTGATGTGTCATACATTAAAATTATAAAGAGATTAATTGAGTATAGGTTACGATGTGATACAAAAGTTTCCCAAAATCAGTTTGATTTTATGCTGAGTAGATCTATTATGGATGATATACATTTGTTGAGAGGTTTGATGGAGAGGTATAGAGAAAGTAAGGAGAATCTACATATGATATTTGTTAATTAAGAGAAAGCTTATGATAAATTTCTAAGAGAAGTCCTTTGGAGAATTCTAGAAAATAAAGGTGTTGTTGCGTGCTAGAAAACCAGTTTCAGTAGAATAAAAATTTGCTTCTTAGCTTTGTTGCAGAATCTAGCACACACACACAGATGTTTGAGGAATTAATAAGAAAACTCCAGAATTTTTACATGAAAAAATCTCGAAAACAGGGAAAAAACCACGGGGCCTAGCCCAGTAAAATCTTCCACTATGTATATATTTCAGAGTACAAAAGTTTCCCAATAACGGGATTACATAATTGAGAAGAGGCGACAATGGGAATCTCGATCGATAACATATAGTCACGTTGGGTTATGCTGCTAGTGGTAGTAGATGATGGTGAACAGTGAAATTGAATGACAATGAAAAAATGTATGAATGGTGGGTGGCGAAATGAGTAACCCAACCGCAACGATGGTTTAATGAGACGCAGTGCGGGAACAACGGAAAAGCCCAGCAGAGTAATTTGTCAATCAAGGGTGGTTTAACCGTCGAAATAACCGATATACATGGAAGATTTTCAAGCTTTAGAGCTCTCTCATATCTTTTATTTGGCCCTCCTCATGTGAAGAATGAGAATGATATTAGAGTGCGTTTAACAACCATCACTCCACTCATGCGGCTTCGAATGATTCATTTGATTATTTGATGTATTTTAAGTATTTGAATCCTCAAATGAAGTCAGAATTAAGAGATCTTAGGCTTGTTAGATCCGGCTCATCAAGACGCTCGATTTGACTATAAAAACTCTATGTTTAAGAGCTATTTAGGGATTTAACTGATATCCCAAAGTTTCCAATGATATTTTAAGTGTTTGATCTCGGCTAATTTCAACTTAGGATCAACTTGCTTTTGACATCAAGATTCGTGCTTCGACTAGTAGTATTTTAAGTGTCATATCAGTTGCCCCCCCTATTTTTGGATGACATTATCTCAATCATCCAAAAATATATACGCCAAATACTTGAAAGTAGCAAATTCTTCAATGAAATTTGTGGGTCCATTAACCATACATTTTGAGAGAACAGATCTTCATGGGAGCATAAGATTATGATCAGGCGGGTCAAACGGATATGTCTGGTATGTGTACAAGGTTTTGGTTATGAACTCATCCAGGACATTTGGGCTGGGTGGGTTATGGACCATACATTTTGCGATTTTTCTTTAATTTTTACCTTTTTACCCCTATAGAGGGTCTATAAAAACCCCCCTAGGGCCAAGGGAGAAGGCACACACCTCATATGCTCTAGTGTTCCTCTTCTTCTTAAGAGAAGGTTGTTCGGAGGCGATCAAGGCCCGTAGTTCATACGGCGAGGCTCGATTTTCCCTCGAAAGAGGCGTTAACTGTCCTCGTCGGACCGACCAAGTTCAGAGGCGATCAAGGCTCGTAGTTCATACGGCGAGGCTCCGATTTTCCCTCAAAAGAGGCGTCAACTGTCCTCGTCGTACTGACCGGGTTCTCGTTGGACCGATCGGGTTTGGAGGCGATCAAGGCCTGTAGTTCATACGGCGAAGCTCCAGTTTTTCCTCGAAAGAGGCATCAACTGTCCTCGTCAGATCGATCAGGTTTGGAGGCGATCAAGGCCCATAGATCATACGACGAGGCTCCGATTTTCCCTCGAAAGAGGCATCAACTATCCTCATCGGACCGACCGGGTTTGGAGGTGATCAAGGCCCATAGCTCATACGGCGAGGCTCAGATTTTCTCTCGAAAGAGGCGTCAACTTGCCTCGTCGGACCGACCGGGTTTGGAGGTGATAAAGGCCCGTAGTTCATACGACGAGACTCTGGTTTTCCCTCAAAAAGCTTGTCAACTTTCCTCATCAGACTGACCAGGTTTGGAGGTGATCAAGGCCCATAGTTCATACTTCTTCTTGTGAAAAATTGGATTTTTTCAAACTCCAATGGATGGTTTAACAGTTGACAACTGCCAAGATGGCGGGGAAACGTCAATTAGGAACCATCGTTCGAGCAACTCAGAAAGTCTGATAGATAAATTTCGAGTATCATTCTCCATGATGTTACTTGATGTCGTTAACTTGCATGGAAGAGGTAGAATCGAATCCGCTGAGGATTTTTGACTCATCTGAGGTTGTTTGTCAAAGTGTTATTTGATGACATTAACCTAAATAGAAGAGGTCGAATCGAATCTGCTGAGGATTTTTGACTCATCCGAGATTGTTTGTCAAAGTGTTACTTGATGATGTTAACCTGTATGGAAGAGGTCAAATTGAATCCGCTGAGGATTTTTGACCTATCCGAGGTTGTTTATCAGAGTGTTACCCGATGACGTTAACCTGTATGGAAGAGGTCGAATTAAATTTGCTGAGGATTTTTGACCTATTCGAGGTTGTTTATCAGAGTGTTACCCGATGATGCTAACCTGTATGGAAGAGGTCGAATTGAATCCGCTAATGATTTTTGACCTATCCGAGATTATTTATCAGAGTGTTACCCGATGACGTTAACCTGTATGGAAGAGGTTGAATTGAATCTGGCCGATTTTGACCTATCCGAGGTTGTTTGTCAGAGTGTTACTCGATGACGTTAACCTGTATGGAAGAGGTCGAATTGAATCCGCTGAGGATTTATGGAAGAGGTCGAATTGAATCCGCTGAGGATTTTTGACCTATCCGAGGTTGTTTGTTAGAGTATTACCTGATGACGTGAACCTGTATAGAAGAGGTAGAATCAAATCCGCTGAGGATTTTTGACCCATCCGAGGTTGTTTGTCAAAGTTTTACTTGATGACATTAACCTGCATAGAATCAAATCCGCTGAGGATTTTTGACCCATCCGAGGTTGTTTGTCAAAGTGTTACTTAATGACGTTAACCTGTATGGAAGAGGTCGAATCTAATCCGCTGAGGATTTTTGACCTGTCCGAGGTTGTTTGTCAGAGTGTTACTCGATGACGTTAACCTGTATGGAAGAGGTCAAATTGAATCCACTGAGAATTTTTGACCCATCTGAGGTTGTTTGTCAGAGTGTTAATCGATGACGTTAACCTGTGTAGAAGAGGTCGAATTGAATCCGCTGAGAATTTTTGACCTATCCGAGGATGTTTGTTAGAGTGTTACTCGATGACGTAAACCTGTATGAAAGAGGTCGAATTGAATCCGCTGTGGATTTTTTACCTATCCGAGGTTGTTTGTCAAAGTGTTACTCGATGATGTTAACCTGTATGGAAGACGTCGAATCGAATCTGTTGAGGATTTTTGACCCATCCGAGGTTATTTGTCAAAGTATTACTTGATGACAACAACCTGTATGGAAGAGGTTGAATTGAATCCGTTGAGAATTTTTGACCTATCCGAGGTTGTTTATCAGAGTGTTACTCGATGACATTAACCTGTATGAAAGAGGTCGAATTGAATCTGCTGAGAATTTTTGACCTATCCAAGGTTGTTTGTTAGAGTGTTACTCGATGACATTAACCTGTATAGAAGAGACGGTGGAAAGTCGACCAAAGACCTTTTGGTCTATCCTAGGTATTAGTCAAAATATTATTTGATGTCTTACCTGTATGGAAAAGGTCGTGGGATGTCCACCAAGGACCTTTTGACCTATCCTAGGTATTAGCCAAAGTGTTACTTCACTTCTTACCTGTATGAAAGAGGTCCGATCAAGTCTGCTTGGGATTGATCATGCCCCGATTGAGATACAATGTGAGTTGCACATTTCTCAAGTGGGGGGAATTAAATGAAGGAGATTGTTTTTCAAAGTCTTCACTCGATGACGTTAACTTATGTGGAGTAGGTGCGAAGTTTTCACATATCCGAGGTTGTTTGTCAGAGTCTTCGCTCGATGACGTTAACCTATATGGACTAGGTCTAAAGTTTTGACCTATCTGAGGTTGTTTGTCAAAGTCTTCGCTCGATGATGTTAACCTATGTGGAGTAGGTGCGAAGTTTTCACATATCTGAGGTTGTTTGTCAGAGTCTTCGCTCGATGACGTTAACCTATGTGGAGTAGGTCTGAAGTTTTGACCTATCTGAGGTTGTTTATCAGAGTCTTCGCTCGATGACGTTAACCTATGTGGAGTAGCTGCAAAATTTTGACCTATCCGAGGTTGTTTGTCAGAGTCTTTGCTCGATGACGTTAACCTATGTAGAATAGGTGCAAAGTTTTGACCTATTCGAGGTTGTTTGTTAGAGTCTTCGCTCGATGACATTAACCTATGGGGAGTAGGTCTAATCAAAACCATGAAGTTTTGACCTATTCGAGGTTGTTTGTCAGAGTCTTCGCTCGATGACGTTAACCTGTGTGGAATGGGTCAAATCAAAACATTTGTTTGAGCTTATAGCCGAAGTTCCTCCTTGACCATTGCCTTTTTTTATTAGTATTACTTACTTACTTCTCGAACTGATAATCAATTAGATATCTAGAATATTGATTTGGATAATCTTTTGAAATTAAGAATTTCCCCCAGTCTCCAAGAAAAGCTAACCGATCGAAGTTTGATGAATATTCATTCTTCCTATGTGTTCCTCGAGAGTAAGGTTTTCTTCACCATATAGGTGGTGTTATTCTTAACATAAAGTCAGATTGTCAACCATTATAAAGATGTAAAGGGTATGTTCCCACAAACGGCGTCAAACTGTTGCATGCTAGAAAACCAATTGTCGTAGAATAAAAATTTGTTCCTTAGCTTTGTTGCGGAATCCAACACACACACAGATGTTTGAGGAATTAATAAAAAACTCACTTTTTCGTGAAAAATCTCGAAAGAGAGAAAAATTACGCTTTAAGAAAATCTTCCACTATGTATATGTTTCAAAGTACAAAAGTTTACCGATAACGGGATTACAGAATTGTATATGAGAAGGGCTGACAATGGGAATCTCAGAATCAGACAACAACATCTATATAGTCACGTTCAGGTTGTAACAGTTGCTAGTGGTAGTAGATGATGGTGAAACGGGGTCGTGGTGATGAAGGTCGCTGGTGATGAGCGAAGATATTCGGCGATGGTCGATGGCGATGGCCAACGATGGTAGTCAGCGGTGGCATTGGTGATCGGTGATGATGACCAGCGACGATAGTTGACGGCGACGGTAGCCGGCGACGGTAGTCGGCGGTGATGACCGGCGATGGAGATTGATGACGATGAGGATCGGCAGTGGCGGCTGACGACAGTAGCCGGCGGCGGTGGTTGGCAACCAACGGGGGTGGTTGGCGACCGTTGAGTGGTGGCACGATTATGCTTGGAGGATTTTCAAGCTTTAGAGCTCTCTCCTCTCTTTTGTTTGGGCCCCTCATGTGAAGAATGAGGGGCTATTTATAGATTAGAGGAGTGACATTTCTGTAAATACATGCAAAATTCGAACCACTCCACTCCATCGGACGGCTCAAAATGATTCCTTTGATTATTTGAGGTATTTTAAGTATTTGAATGCTCAAATGAAGTCAGAATTATGAGATCTTGGGATTTTTAGATCCGACTCATCAAGACGCTCGATTTGATTATAAACACTTCATATTTAAGAGCTATTTAGGGTTTAACTGATATCCCAAAGTTTCCAATGATATTTTAAGTGCTTGATCTCGGTTAGTTTCAACTTAGGATCAACTTGCTTTTGACATCAAGATTCGTGCTTCGACTAGTAGTATTTTAAGTGTCATATCAGGAGTTAATATTGATTACGTTCAAGTCATTTAAGATATGTATACTAGAGCTATTACTTGAGTCCAAACACAAGGAGGATTGACAAAATATTTTCTATTTCAATTGCATTACATCAAGGATCGACTTTAAGCCCTTATCTTTTTTGCTTTTAGTTATGGATGTTCTTACTAGGCATTTACAAAAAGATGTACCTTAGTGTATGCTTTTTGCTGATGACATTCTTCTTGTTGATTAGACTGGAGAGAGAGTCGAAGAGAAACTTGAATTATGGAGGTCAATCTCAGAGTCTAAAGGCTTTCGTTTGAGTAAATCTAAAATTGAATATATGGAGTGTAATTTTATCTGTAGAAGTTCTAGTGGTGGTGTTCTGACATTGGGTAATCAAATCATTAAAAAGAGTGAGTGTTTCAGATATCTAAGTTTTATTGTTCAAAATAATGGTGAAATAGATGGAGATGTTATTAGCAGAATTAAAGTTGGATGGTTGGAGTGGAGGAATGCATCCAGCCTGTTGTGTGATAGAAAAGTACCGCTTGGACTTAAGGAAAAATTTTATAAGATGGTGGTAAGATTTGCAATGATTTATGGTGGAGAATGTTGGCCAAAAAAAGAGAAACATAAGACTAAGTAAAGTATTGCAAAGATGAGGATGCTCAGGTGGATGATTGGCTTTACTCTTAGAGATAAAATGTGAAATGAGTATTCAGGAAAAAGTTGGAGTAGCTCTAGTGCAAACAAGACTAGATGATTTGACCACATAATATATATATATATATATATTAAAATTTTGCATGAATCTAGGATTTAATTTGAGTTCTGTTATTCTGTGCAAGCGATGCTTATATCTGTCCAATATTTTTTTTAACAATGTTTTTGTTTGAGAGTTGATGCCTAATATAATTTTATGTTTTAATTATTTTTCCTTTTGGTCTTAATATTTAAATTTGAATTGTTTATAAAATTAAGACTAACGACTTTTTTTCCTTTAAAAAAAAAAGCTTTCATTGAGAGCCTGAGAGAGAAGAGTTGCGTGTGAAGCACCACTTGATTCCCTTTCCCGAGCACATAGCCTTTGTTGTTACGCCTAAACTCTCCGAGATGCCTATTAGTACATGAAAGAAAATTAATTAATCTTAATCTCTATTTTTAATTCATTAACTTCAGTTCCACTCTTACCACTTAGTTCTTTCTAATTACAATAATACCATCCTACGAACTCTATTTTTTAAAAAAATTATTATCTAAATATTGATATTCATAATAAAAATTTAACTCAATTTTTTTATAATTCTCAACAATTAGATCTTAGCATATATAAATAAACGAATTCAATAATTCAAAAAAAATGTATAAATACATAAAAATTAGATAGTATACATATCTTTCTCTTTTAAAATTAACGAAAATTTAAATTAAATAAAATTCAAATCATTATATATATATATATATATATATATATATATATATATATATATATATATATATATATATATATATATATATATATATATATATATATATATATTAACCATTTCTATTGGGCCGTACATTGTGGACATTGTATTACTTCGTAAGGAGCCAACTGCTGGCTTTCCACTTGGAGCTTTAGCAAGTTGTGCGAACCTAAAATATAACGCCATATAAAATTTGTTACAAAATCCAGCAAAAAAAACAAAGGGGAAATGGACTCTACATTGTTTATTAGATGCGTAAATGATCAAAAAAACAGAAAAAATATTCATTTTTAATATATATATCTATATATATATATATATATATATATATATATATATATATATATATATATATATATATATATATATATATATTAAATCCTAAAGCTCATTAGACATCATATTGATTATTTGAACTATGTTCAAATGAGATTTAAATCAAGTTTGTGTATAACTCAAATCATATTCTTATTTAATTTAAAACTTGCTTGAAAGAGTCTGTTTGATGAAGCTGTAATTTTTTAAAAAGTTGGTTGTAAAATTATTGTGAAGAAATTAAATTTTTAAAAAAAATTTGTGTATAATTAAATATTTTTCTTTTGAAAAGTTCAAAATAATTTTTTTGGACCACTCTAACAAATCTTAAAATAATTTTTTCACCATACTTTTCAAAAACAACAAAGCAGTGATATCCAAACGAAATTACTTGCCTTTTGACTGATTTCTAAAAAAGCAAAATAGTCATAAAACTACCCAACACACCTTTAGTCTTGATTAGGTTCAAATATGGTCGAATTATAATCTTAGAAATGCATTATATTGCTCGAGTAATATATAAACTTAGAGCTGTGATAAATAAATTATTAGATAGCTCGATGCTTTCGATCTTCTAAGAAGCGCAAGAAAATTTTAGCTTTAATAAAGGAAAATAAGATTTTACAGCTTTCAACATGTAAAGCCAAATGTTACAATATTATTTAAATGTTATTTGCATCTTATTTAAGGACTTTTCCATCTTAATTTCAACTTATTGTAGTCATAAATTGATGATTGTATTCAGAAATTCAGCTAAAAAGATTACTAATTTTCTTTGTTAGAAGGAGCTTATAATAAAGTTTCATAATACTTATTTTCAACTTAGAAGATCACAATAACTTAATTTCAACTTGGAAGATGACAATAACATATTAAAAAAAAATTCAATAATTATCTTTTGAGTCTTTCAAATATTATTAAAGATTATCCCTCTTATTGATATGACAAAAAAAATACTTTTATTTTGATCAATTATATATATATATATTATAACATATAAAAAAGATAATTTTGTTATATTTGAGCCTTTTGCTCTAAGTTCATAAATTAAAAAAGAAGATTTACATATATAAAATATAATTTTTATATATTTACATATAACATCAAGTAATATATATATATATATATATATATATATATATATATATATATATATATATATATATATATATATATATATATATATATATATATATATTGCTTATGAAAATATATGTTTCGCTTTAAAAAATTAATGATAATGATATTTTTGATATGATATTAAAATTTGAATATTATTTATAAAAAATATTAAATTTTAGATATAAAATATCTAAATATATTAGAAGTGTGATATGTATGTACTCCAACTAATCTATTTCTCACATATTTTAAGATTTACATTTGTAACCATAAAAAATGATTAAAAAAAGCCCCGCTGGGGTAAAGAGGAAAAATGGTCATCTCCCTTACCTTAAATGCCTGCTTTCTTCCTCCGTCACTCCGCCTTCTTGAGATCTTAATGCATTGATTCGTCGAGAAAGTAGTAGAAACCTCGAATCAATGGAAAGGATTGACGAGATGCAGGAGCACAACGGAAGTTTAAAGTGTTACTGGAAGCCGAGAGCGTATCAGAGGCTTGATAGCGGCGGACGACCGGCGGGGCGGAGCAAAATGAAGTTCGGAGGCGGATGGAGGCTACGATTACGGAGGATTAAGGTAGCGCCGAAGCTGAAGATCCCACAAGAGATATGGCCGAAGCGGCTCTTCGCCGGTATCCATAGAGCCTACGTGCGCACAATGTTGGCATTTGCCGACAAACTCAGGTTTGGTTATGGCGAGAATGAGTTCGGCGGATTTCGGGGTCCGCCTAGGAAGAAGGATGAGGAGCGTCTGATTCTCCATTTACAGAAACTGCTCTTTGAGCGAAAACGCCGTTACGCCGTCCCCGGGATCACCTCCGGCGAGATCGACTAGTAGGTGTGATGATCTACAAGACACTTGTATCTTACTTTTGTCCTGTATCTAGGTTGGTAAGAATTAAGTTCACATCAAGTGCTCCTCGTGAGAGAAATTAATTGATTCCTAATAATAGTATCAAAGTTCCAGTAAATTTACTTTAAAGGAAAAAGGAAAAATAATGATTCAAGTATTATTGTCTTTCAAACATAAAATCAGGACATACATACATACATAGATATATGTATAGAGAGAGAGAGAGAGAGAGAGAGAGAGAGAGAGAGAGAGATCAAAATGATCGGCCAAAAAATGCGCCAATGGTGAATATTCAAGCGCTTACCAAAATAATGCTCAAGCGTTTTGGTAAGTGATCAAACTTAGTCCTTTCAAATTCTTAATATTATTTTTTGTCAATAAGATGAATGTTCAAGCGCTACTTTAGAGTTAATTATTTTATTAGATCATTGCATTGTCGGGTCTTGTTTGAGCCATGTGAGAATTTCAGGTCTTTGCATTATCATGTCATTTTTTCTAGGTAAATTAGTCAATTGTCTCTCTAAAATTTATTTTTACCCTTCACTTTTACACTAACACTCAAATTTGCCCTCTCTTGAGAAGAGAGATAGGTTCTGCCCCTGAAGTCCCTATCATGAGTATGTTAGTTATATAGATATGATCAGTGAACTAGACTTTCTCTCTCATTTAAAAACAAATCTTATTGAAAACTCACAAATACCTTTTTGAAACCCCTTCCTTCTTCATTCTCCATCCCATGAACATCATGCACCCTCTTTTAGTAGTTATTGAGCTACCTTTTGTCCATAAGTAGTTATTTATGTCTTCATAAATACAATGTTATGATAATATTTCAATTTTCTCATGAGATTATTAGTCTTTCTTATGTAGTTTTCACATGAAAATGAAGGACTATTTGAGAGTGTGAGTTCATAGTCCTTAGAGAAGACTTTAGAAAAGAGGTGAAACAACACAATAAAGGACTATTTATAGATGTTGATTGTATTTATCATCACTTTGGCATTAGTTATTTTTATTTATATCTATCAAAGTTTAATCATCATTAACTTATCACATATTTCTTGTGATTAACATAGCTTTCGCCAAAATCGTGATCAACTCATTTCATTATTATAATTATAGAAGTTAATTAATAGTCCTTGCATGATTATCTTATTTAGTTTAGACAAATAAGAGAAACAATTATACTTTCATCCATAATTTCATATTGCATGTAGGCTACCTTTTATCCTATCTTATATTAAATCTACAAGCTTTTTTTTTTATGATATACTTATTGTGTGCTAAACTCCTATATCACATTACATTATTGTAGCTTTATATTTTCTTAAAGAATCCAAATTATATTATGATTCACCTAAAACTTCTTAGATGTAATCTTGACTTCTTATTTAGCCACTTCAAATACTTTTAAGTTGATTGACTTTATTTGGAACCTCACAAAAATTTAATAAATTTAGTATTTCTACATTAAAATTTCTACATAGATTACTAATAGGGATGTGCTTTGTTTGTAATTTAGTTATTGAATTTCATTAAATATCTCCATATCTTTATTTTATTGGATCCTTCACTAAGTGATATAAATTTATGGTAAATATCATTGTATTTTAAAATTAAATAATTGCATGCATTAACTATGAATTTGATGACGACTCAAGAAATTATATTTATGATGACTATTGTTCATTAATAAAAAGATGAGTCTCTCATAGTTAAATATTATAAACATTGCTGATAGTGTCAAAATTGAATTTGATGTACCTATTGTGTTATTTTAAAAGATAGAAATAATGTGATGGCATTAGCTCAAACCATCAATACAAATTTAATTTTTTAAAATAAACTTTGACATCATCTTAAGAGATAAAAACAAAATTCTTTTAAAGATAAAAATACTTAATATTTTTAACAAAAAGGTCATTGTTTTTCCATTCAAAATAATTAAATTAAATATAATTTATGAAGTATATATTTCCTTTAAGGATAAGTTTCAATAGTTAATCCATTATTAATAGATATTATCTTTCAAAAACTTTCAGTTGAAAAAATGCCATACATTTTCATTTCATAAATAAGTTTATGGATTTGATTTTAAAATTTATAAAAGAGATTGACTCTTGATAAAAAATTTATAAAAAATATGAAAAATTTTATAAATACTTAAACATTATCTTATATTGAGCTTTAATGTTTTGATGAGATTTAATTTATATCTATGTTAATCAATTTTGATTTTATTAAAATTTAAGACATATATTTCACCAAGATAATATTAGAGGATGTCCCAAAAAAAAAAGATTTATAACTTCTAAGCTAAGAATAATAGTTTGAAACACTAAATCTAAAGTTGAATTTGAGATGGCCTTGAAATAAATTCTTCCAATGGCATGTGCTTGCTATAGAAGCTTTTGTTTATGTTTTAACATCCCCTAGGGAGATGATTAGTGGGATATAGGAGTAGTTGTGGAGAGGTTAAGGTCAGCCAAGTAAGATGAATCTCTTACTTTGTTGAGAGCAATAAGAAGTTTTGGGTGAACTCGAGTTTTTCAATTGGATAAGTGATTAAAACTTAATTTTCATAATTTTTGAGTGTTAAAGTAAATTCATCAATGTTAAGGGAAGTTTGAGAAGGTTTTTGAAATTTCAAATCAACTTTATTGCCTAATTACATCAAACAAAATACTAAATCTTGCAAATTTCATCTATTTTAACACATAAATTTAACTTCAACCAATTAAAATGAATCCTTGCAATATTACTTGTTGTTATTATTATTACAATAATAATACAATAAAAGCAATTTATCGCTTATCTCATTATTGATCTCAAAATTTTATTCAATTTACTTTTTTATAATTTAATTTTGGGTGTTATCAATGTTAAAAAATTTACACTGATAGAGTGAAAAATTTTTTGTTTTAATATTATTGAAAATTTCATATTTGCTCAGATAAATGGATCTCATAAGAACGTAAGAGTTCTTATTTGAACAACTCAAAAGTTAACCCAACTAAAATAATCTACTATCTAAAGTGAAGATTATTAAAGCTAGTCCTTCCCCCTAACTAGAAGTGAAATTCTAAAATTTGTATTGTTGACTTGCTCTCCTACAATAGTGACAATGCTAGAGAAATAATAAAGGCGATTGGAGTCAATGTCGGTCAATAGTCGTTAAAATTGACTGGATGATGATAATTGTCATTGTCTATCAATTGACTACAAATGACGGTAATCAAGTGATAGTGAGCATTGCCATCCATTAATGAAAGGAGACGATGGCCAAACACTGATAGAGTCAAGTAATGGAAGATGTTGAGGATCATTAGTTTTTTTTTCAATGACATGTGAGTGAAGGCAATCATAATTATTAATTAAAAGATAAAATTTTGGAATTCTTCAAATCAAACAATTATCTTTACTCAATTCTACTTCAAGTGTGACATAAAAATATATTTTTAATTTTTTTATGACATTTGAATTATTTCTTTCAAAATATGAAACAATCCAATGGCCCAAAATAATCCTCTTAAATATTTGAAATTTCTTGAATTCGAAAGATGTGAGAAATGGTTAGTCTTAAGCTTCAAACAAAGAGTAGCCTCTTTAAGATGCTATTTTCTATTATAAATTTGTTAAAAATGAAACCTAAAAGGTCCTTAATTAGACTAGAAAGTTTTAAAATTGAATGCTTATGTCAAAACTTGTTCTTAAATTTTTTGATAATATGTATTTTATTGAATTTTTTATGTTAACACTAATGGTTTTAGCTGAATTAAAAAGTACAAGTTCAACGTAAAATTCTTTTGTCAATAAGATGAATGTTCAAGCGCTACTTTAGAGTTAATTATTTTATTAGATCATTGCATTATCAGGTCTTGTTTAAGCCATGTGGGAATTTCGGGTCTTTGCATTATCATGTCATTTTTTTCTAGGTAAATTAGTCAATTGTCTCTCTAAAATTTATTTTTACCCTTCACTTTTATACTAATACTCAAATTTGTCTCTCTTGAGAAGAGAGATAGGTTCTGCCCCTGAAGTCCCTATCATGAGTATGTTAGTTATATATATATGATCAGTGAACTAGACTTTCTCTCTCATTTAAAAACAAATCTTATTGAAAACTCACAAATACCTTTTTGAAACCCCTTCCTTCTTCATTCTCCATCCCATGAACATCATGCACCCTATTTTAGTAGTTATTGAGCTACCTTTTGTCCATAAATAGTTATTTATGTCTTCATAAATACAATGTTATGATAATATTTCAATTTTCTCATGAGGTTATTAGTCTTTCTTATGTACTTTTCATATGAAAGTGAAGGACTATTTCAGAGTGTGAGTTCATAGTCCTTAGAGAAGACTTTTAGAAAAGAGGTGAAACAACACAATAAAGGACTATTTATAGATGTTAACTGCATTCATCCTCACTTTCTCATTAGTTATTTTTATTTATATCTATCAAAATTTAATCATCATTAACTTATCACATATTTCTTACATATTACATATTTCTTGTGATTACATAGCTTTCATCTAAATCATGATCGGCTCATTTCATTCTTATAATTATAGAAGTTAATTAATAGTCATTGCATGATTATCTTATTTAGTTAGACAAATAAGAGAAAAAATTATACGTTCATCCATAATTTCATATTGCATGTAGGTTACCTTTTATCCTATCTTATATTTAATCTACAAACATTTTTCTTATGATATACTTACTGTGTGATAAACTCCTATATCACATTACATTTTGTAGCTTTATATTTTCTTAAAGAAGCCAAATTATATTATGATTCACCTAAAACTTCTTAGATGTAATCTTGACTTCTTATTTAGCCACTTCAAATACTTTTAAGTTGATTCATGATTTGACTTTATTTGGCACCTCACAAAAATTTAATAATTTTTGTATTTCTACATTAAAATTTTTACATAGGTTACTAATAAGGATGTGCTCTGTTTGTAATTTAGTTATTGAATTTCATTAATTATCTCCATATCTTTATTTTATTGGATCCTTCACTAAGTTATATAAATTTATGTTAAATATCATTGTATTTTAAAATAAAATAATTGCATGCATTAACTATGAACTTTCTTATTACAACATTTTATATATTCAATTATCACTCTTTATTTTTTTATTATAAATTTATCATCCCAAATATTTCTCAAAATGATATTTATTAACTCAATATTCTTTATAAATTTCTAGCTAATCACTTACTCAAATTCTTGTATCCAAATCCTTCAAATCAACAAAATTTGAAGAGTGCTCTATAAAAATTTACTTTAAACCATGAAATTTTGTATCATGTACTTGACCTTAATAGTGTATTGTAGTACATATTCCTATCAATATAAAACACTTTAAAGAATATATAAGAATGTCCCAAATATTATTTTAATTTTTTTATTAGTAGGTAAGTTTGTTAGATATTCAACATGACTCCTTTTGTGATAATGCAGTTCTACTTATCCAAATGACTACTCAAGAAATTATATTTATGATGACTATTGTTTATTAATAAAAAGATGAGTCTCTCATGGTTAAATATTATAAACATTGTTAATAGTATTGAATTTGATGTACCTTGTGGGAATATTTATCAAATGAATTCAATGTAGTAGACCTATTGTGTTATTGTAAAAGATAGAAATAATGTGATGGCATTGGCTCAAACCATCAATAAAAATTTAATTTTTTAAAATAAATTGTTATATCATCTTGAGAGATAAAAATAAAATTCCTTTAAAGAGAAAAATACTTAATATTTTGAAAAAAAAAGGTTATTGTTTTTCCATTCAAAATAATTAAATTAAATATAGTTTATGAAGTATATATTTCCTTTTAGGATAAGTCTCAATAGTTAATCCATTATTAAGAGATATTATCTTTCAAAAACTTTCAGTTGAAATAATGCCATAAAATTTTCATTTCAAAGATAAGTTTATGGATTTGATTTTAAATTTTATAAAAGGGATTGACTTTACTAGATAAAAATTTTATAAAAAATATGAAATTTTTTATAAATACTTAAACATTATCTTATATTGAGCTTTAATGATTTGATGAGATTTAATTTATATCTAAGTTTATCAATTTTGACTTTATTAAAATTTAAGACATATATTTCACCATGATAATATTAGAAGATGTCCCAAAAAAAAAAAGATTTATAACTTCTAAGCTAAGAATAATAGTTTGAAACACTAAATCTAAAGTTGAATTTGAGATGGCCTTGAAATTAATTATTCCAATGGCACGTGATTGCTATAGAAGTTTTTGTTTATGTTTTAGCATCCCCTAAGGAGGTGATTAGTGTGATATAGGTGAATCTCCTAATTTGATGAGAGCAATAAGATGTTTTGGGTGAATTCATGTTTTGCAAATGGATAGGCAAATGTTTGTAAAAACAATTGGAAGGGCTTTAGAAATGGTTATAGATATGATTTGAGTTTGTGATAAATTTTCAAGTGATTTTATATGGTTAAATGCTTGCAAAACTAATACTAGATTAAACCTGACCTATTTCAATCAAAGTCTTTTGAGAGGGGCATTCCACATTATTTTTTCACAGGGGATAGTTGGATTACACAAGAAATAATAGAGGATATAAATAGGAGTAAAGTGATTATTTTTAAATTTATGAGATAAAAAATTACACAAAAAGATATATCTTACTAGAAGGAGCTCTTTGCCACCAAGCCAATGATAAAGAAGATATCTCATCAAAATACTTCTAAATTTGATTTCCAATCTCATTAATAGTCATGTTAACGACTTAAAAATATTAATACAAATTTTTTCCAAAATCACACATGAAAATTCAAATTTCTAGAGTATAGATGTGTTATCATATTTATTGGACATGTTTATGACTTAAAAATATTAATACAATTTTTTTTTTTCAAAATCACACATGAAAATTCAAATTTCTAGAGTATAGATGTGTTATCATCTTTATAGGACATGTTTATGCCTTTATATATATATATATATATATATATATATAGGACTTTGGAGTGATGTGGATGCATGAATAAATAAGAATGCTTATTGAATCCCCATAGATGTCCCTTGACTATTGGAATGACTTGCATAAGTCTCCATGCTAATATTCTTCATGTGGAAGTCAAATAATTAAGTCATAATTAGCCACCCTCAAACCTTGAGAACTTAACTTTCCTCCAAGATGTCTTCTTACATTATAATATTCACTAAAACTTCAATTACCATAAATCAAATCCTACACTTCATCATGATACATTTTACAATAACCTATTAGTATAAGATAACACAACAATGCAGTTCCTTATTACCATATACAAAGTACAAATACATCAAAGACAAAACTATAGTATTATTTCCTTATCATAGATCCATGATGCATTATATTAGTATTTTCATTAGGATAAAATCTTAAACCTTAGTTTGATTTAATGATCATGAATGAATTTATAAATAAAAATCTCACATTGACTAAATAAGTTTGGCACACTAATTTTATAATCTTACCTAGGAGGAACTATAACCTAAACCATCAAAATATTTTAAAATATATGACAAAATGATTTTAACACAAATATGATATATGTTATTATTTTGAAATCAATGAGTTGAATCTTACAATTTAGCTACTAAGATCAAATAACTCAATCAAGTGAGTGCCATTGTTAACTCATTCAGATGTTTTTAGTTACTAATCATTAAGTGAGGTAAACTTTGAAATTCTAGCTTTCGATCCATATGGCTTACATATGTATTCATACACCATAAATTTAATTTTTTATTACTTATCTTTGTTGAGCAAATAAGTATGGACAAAGAGTGAATGTGCATGATTAGTCCATAAGAGGCTATGTTTATTTATTTTAAAGCATTGACATAAAAAGGCATGCAAGTTTAATATAAAATTTATGGGTTCTATGATTTAGGGGTGTAAACGAGCCAAGCTTGAGCGAATCAAACCCTTATTCGTGATCGGTTTGTGTTTGAAATGGCTCAAAATTTCAGTGTTTGTGTTTGACTCGAATTGTTCGAAATGGCTCGTATAAGCTCAAAATGAGCTTGAAAATCAATAATCCAAAAAATCTATAAGAGGGAGGATTTGAACCTGGGCCAATATTTCACATAACAAAAGATCTAATCACTAAGTCATATTTGCAACTATGATATTATTGACCTCACTTTTAGAGTGAGGATTCAATCTTCCATCTTAGATCTGGGAGTCTTCTAGACACTAAGATCTCCTTAGTCATAGGACACTTCTAGTGACTAAGTGAACATTTAACCTAAACCTAAAGACTTTAGGAGGACCTGCCATAAAATTAGGCTATGACTTAGGACTAAGGAAACCTACCTAATCTATAGCCTACCCCATGACTTATGCTTAACCTTAAGTCCAAAACCAACTTCAAATCAATGCAAAACCAAAATCCAATTGAATTCTAATTCATATCCATACTCTAAACCAAAATCAAATCCAAAATGATCTAAACCTAAGCCCATGATTCAATCCTATGGACTTATCCAAACCTCCTTCAATCAAACCAAACTTAATTAATTTTCTCAAACCATTCAAATCATCATCTCAAACTCTACCAAAAGCTACAATCAACCCAAAACCAATAATCAATTCAATTAATCAATTCAACCAACCCAAGCTAGCCCATTTGAACCCAAGATGTCTAAATGAGCCAAAATCCAATTAAACCCAAATAAATTGCAACCAAAGCTATCAATCAACCCCAAATCAATTATCAAACTCAACTCAACTCAATTTAACCCAAAATCAATTCAATTGACCCATTAGGTTCACTTGACCCAAGGTGACCTAAAGGACCCATTTGAACCATACTCCAATCCAACCCAAATTGGATTGAACCAACATAACCAAAACCTCCTATATTGATTATTGATTATCCTTGATTGATCAATTGTAATCAATTGGGTCAAGCCAAGTCAATTTGATCATTTGAACAAATTGACCCAATTAACCTACATGAGCCAAATTAAATCAAACCCCATTCCAATACAAATCAATTGAAACCAATGATTCTAACCAACTTTCAATTGATCTTTGAATATGACTTGATCATCAATTAAGCCAAACCAAACCCAATTGGCCTCTTGACCCAAGTTGGCCCAATTTTACCTAAAAGGCCAAATTGGGGCAAATCAAGTTCTAATCTAAATTGATTACAATAAATGACTCAAATTCATTCTAAATTGATTATCGAACTTGATCAAATCCGTGGTTGAACCCAATTTGATCAAGTGAACCCATTTAGCTTAAATTGACCTGAAAGGTAAAATTGTCCTAAATCATTCCTAAATCCAAATTGATTGAAATCAAAATCTACAATCATCTTTAAATGATCAATTGAACCTAGACTAACACTTAACTCAAGCCAATTTGGTCAATTTGACCAAATTGGTCAACTTAGCCCATTTGACCCATATGAAGCCATATGAGTCAAATTCAAATCCAATGCAAACCAAACCAAACTAATTGATTCAAAACATCTCAAATACTCATTTAAACTTGACCCAAGCCTTGGTTTGGCCCAATTTGACCAATTGGTCAACTTGACCCATCCTAGCCCAATTTGACCTACATTGGTCAAATTGAGCCAAACCCATTCAAACCAAGCCCATACCCATTCAAACTTGGCATGACCCATCCTTGGGTCACCATGGGTCAGCTCAAATCCAACCCAACCCAATTCCAACCCAAATTGGCCCATTACCCAATGGGTAAAGCCCTCCACTTGAGACAAAACCTATGTTTGGGTGGTCAAACCCATTCTCCTCCCCTTGACAGCCACCCTAAGCTCCAAATGGGCATGATGACCACTGGCTCACCTAACCCAAAGTTGTTTGGGTCAACCATGAGCCAAGTGGAGGTGAGCTAACCCACTTTCTCCCATTGGCACATATAGGAAATCAAGGACAACCACCTCAGCCCTTGGTAGCCACTCCTCCTCCCTTGGCCACTCAAACTAAGTCACCTCACTAATTTCCTGTCACCCATAGCCACCTGCGCCAGTCAGCCACCTGTAAAGTGCAAAGAACATCCTGACCATCTGATTGGAGGAGGGAGGGGGTATACTCCCCTCATTTTGATTTGAAATGACACATTGAGCACTCTTAGAGCTTTAACAACTCAAGATGAGTCTCCCAGAGCTTCCACCAAGTTCCTAGAGCTTCCCTATCACCAACGATGATGAAATTGAGTCGAAATAGCACTTGCACTGTCCTCCTATAGCAAATCTTTACCATTTTCAAATTAACTTCACCTACACCTTCCTATAGCTCTAGTATGGCAGAACAAATCATTTCCTGAGTGATTCGATCACTGGAGGCCACTTCAAGATCGATTCTGGTGAGTTTTCTAGTGATGGTTGGTCCACAAAGCTGTCGGTGAGGAATCAAGATGTCATCTTCTCAACAAGGCTTTGTCTCTTCAAGACGAAGCTACTTCGGTCATTTAGCCGCTGGTCTTGAGCTCCAGCAAGATTTTTTTTGGTAAACCGTAGATTCGGCCTTAGGTGTTGGTCTTTTATGAAAGAAATTATAATTTTGTGCGATTCTCACCAAGAGATCTCCTCCGTGAATGTTTTAAAATCAATCTCGAGCCTCCATGAGCTTCGGCGAGCTTGGATCAAGCGGAGGAAGGAGGGCGGTGTTCGTCTTCCGTCGCTCAGGGGTCAACGGGTCATCCATCGTTCATTCGATTGATTAGAACTGATGGTCATGATTAATCCGTTAGATTTAAGTCATTTTAATTCTATAGGAACTGCAGGATTAATCCCCACCATCAGATCTTATATCATATGGCAAGGATGAAAGTGCATCGGCCGCCATCACGTCAGTGCAGCATTGGATGATTTAAGTGGCCAATCATGCGGCTCCACATGGAAAGCACTGCCATGTCAGCAATTTGCATGGTGTTGATAGGATTAGGAGTTAATTAAGCTTAAAAATCTAATTTAATAGTTAAAATTTTTTAAATTCATAACTAATTATAGAAAAATTCAAAAAAATACAAATAAATACTCTTTGGAAAGGTAAAATAGAGGAAATTTTATTAAAAATGATTCCATTTGGTTTTGATCAGTGATTAAAACTTAATTAAGGTTCGATATTTTCCTAATTAACTTAATTAAACTCTAATTGCTTGGGAAATTCTCAAACTTGATATGTTGATTTAATGAGATGACCTCTACCTCCCATGATTTTCTTGGAATTTTTTGGCTATGTAATTAGGAAAATTTGAAATTCAAACCTTAATTAATTTAATGATTAATTAAAGTTCTAAATAGTAAATTTTAATTAATTTAACTCCATTAATCACTGATTAACACGGAAGAGGGATTAGGACCTCCTTCTTAAATACTTTTTTTGAATTCATTTCATTAAAGAGAGTTAATTAATGTGAGGTTTAATTAATCAATTAATGATGAACTCAAATCAAATTAAAATGTTAATCACTTCAGATAATCAACAATTGAATTAAGGGTTCCTCTTTATGTGTTCAATAACATAAATATCCTTAAGAAAATTATGATTAACCAATAGGTGTGGGAAAATCATAAAAGTACTTAATTAGATTCTTTAACTTAATTAATCTCTAATCATGAGCCAAATTGCATTAGGTCCTTTAAGAGCATTTCAACTTTACTTTCCTCATGTCCATGTCACTTGTGGCTCATGATTAAATGATTAATTAAATTAAAGAAGCATATAAATGGGTAATTTAAATGGATTGCTTAATGATTCAACTTAATTAAATCATGAAAGTCATTTAATTATCTTTCCTTAAACAAATTAAGATAATCAATATAGAAATTAGATTAAAACAACAAATGATTTCTCCTCTTTAAGTTCAACTCAAATAAAAAAATCAAATTAATAAGAAACTTTGATTTTTTTTTAAAATAATTTTATTTGATGTGATTTTCCTTAGGAATTAGTGTAGTTGAATGAATCATTTGGTTATGTTTGCCTATTCCTTTTCAATCACCTTAAATGTTGCATGTCATGTGATCTCATACATTCATGTTTTCAAATTCATATGAATCAAATAAAATTTACTTATGTAAGCTTGCGTGTGTTGGCTTAATTTTATTATTGTGGCTATTATCACTAATAAATCCAAATTTATTTTTCAAAAGCTACAAGTTGGCAACAATATTTGGAGTGATGGTAGTTACAAATACATATAGGATTTGCATGTGTTTATAGCTTAAGCATATGAATGTGAAGCTTCCCTTCCTATGTTCATATATAGATTTACATAGATTTGAATGATAATAAGTATATAGTCTAGACATCCCAGGAATTCAAGATTTTAAGTAGCTCCAAGGAGGTCATTTGATTATCTCACTTCCCTGGTTATTTAATTTCATTCCTATGTATATTTATATTCAAATTTGGATAGAGCTTTAAATCACATGTATAAGTAATTCATTCAAATAAAATATAAATATTTTGCATGACTTTCATCCTTACTGTTGTATATACATTTATATGTATTTAAGATAACAAGTATATAGTCTAGACATCTCGGGAATACGAGGCTTTAAGTAGTCCCAATGAGGTCATTTGATTATTTCACTTTGCTGGTTAACAATGGCACGTACTTGCTTACATCTTTTTTACATGTGTATGTGTATTTAATGAGAGAATAAAGATCCACTTTTTTATTAAAAATACCTGAATCTATATTCATCTAAATATATCAAAATACATAACATGTAAAGGTAATGCTTTCTTTCCTATGTTCATATATAGATTTACATATATTTGAATGATAATAAGTATATAGTTTGGATATCCTGGGAATATGAGGCATTAAGTAGCCCCAAGAAGGTCATTTGATTATCTCACTTCCCTGGTTAACAAAGACACGTACTTATTTATATTTCATTCCTATGTAAATTTGTATTAGAATTTGGATATAGCTTTAATTTACAAGTATAAACAATTCAGTTAAGTAAAATACAATCTTTAAATACATGCATCCATAATCATTTAAGTATGACCAAATTATATTGTATGTATAGCTACACTAATTGTTAAATCATATGCATGGTATGGGTGATGAAAAGGAATGGTTTAAGATATTTTATATGATGATAATTCAATTACATTAATCTTAAGATGCCTTCACATTGAATAAGATTCTTTAAGGTTAACCTAAACTTATGACTAATAAAAATATTTAATAAATCATTCACTAAAAGAAACTAAATCATAATAATATGCTTTAGAAAATAACTTAAGGTAGGGATGAAAGATGGTAAGCATCTTTCCTCTCTTTATAACATTTAGATGCTAAGTGTAAATCAAATGAAATAAAATAAAGTACAAATTAAAATTTGTAAATCATCTAAATAACTTGAAATGAAACCAACTATCATATCAAGTTAAACAATTTCAAACTTTAGAAAACCTTAATTCAAAAGCCTAGTTTAGACATATTACATAAAGCTTAACCACACATATTAGAATGTGAAGTCACAACTTCTAGATTTAGGTTAGGACGATATATGTATGATGATATATTTTATTTTATGATGTAATATTTTAGACTAGATATTAGGGTGTATAACACGTAGATTGGATGTTAGGTCATTGTTAGCTTAATATTGTTTCATGCAGAAGATTGTGCTTAAGGGGCCGCTCAAAAATAAATATAAATGCTTTGCTTGCAGGATGCATATGCCCCTAAGCATAATTCACATTAGGACAGGTGGGCTTGGCTACCCATGTGCAGGGTGCTAAGTCCAAGTTATGAAATATAACTTCTTAGGTTTTTTTATATATTTAGTTAACCTTTGTTTTGCAGGTGTACTTAGATTTACATTTTTATAAAAATATAATTTTTTGCAATAAGAATTAGGATTAATGTTATTGGGGATTAGGATAAGTAGTACTAGAAGGCTTAGTCCTGGGGTGCCCTGTGATGCCTTGGAGCAAACCAAATCAAAAGAGAGAAGAAGAGATGAAGAAATGAAGAATGAAGAATGAAGACCCCCATAACATGTATTCAATTTCAATTATAATTATTCTTTTATAATCCATTTTTTATAAGGATGGAGCTTGGCTACCCATTTTCTCTCTTTTCTAGGGTGTACGGTGGTACCTGGCTGCACCGACCTCTTATTCTTTCACAGTAGTGTATAAAATGATTATTGTTGTGTTTAGTTTGCACATTAGAATGGTATGATTTTTCATAGTTTCTTAGTGATTGATGTTTGAATGTGTGGCCTGAATGCGATAGGCTCTTAGGAAAAAATTTACTTTTTCTATCCAATTAACAACTCATAACTAAAACTTAAAATAACTCATAACCTCATTTTAAAGCCTAGGTTGTAATTAAGATAATTAAAAGATTTAATAACCCCTTAGTTGTATGTTGTATGTCTAACATCATGCATGGCATATTGATTCACTCTTTAATAAGGAGGGTCTCCATTCTTGCATGATATAAGAATACTTGACCTGTGAGGGCATCCCTTGTAGTGGAGAACACCTCCTCCTACTGATTTAGCCAATACTCTAATTTCACCATGCATTTAGGGATAAATATCCTAAATCCTTTGTCCAAATGAAAGTGTAAAAATGAAATAAAAACTATAAATTTTGCATTTTTTAGATTAAGTCATATGTTCATGCTAATTATGCTATAGTCTTTTAGAGAGTGAGTTTAGGACTTTAGTTCCTTTCCAATTTAAATAACAAGCCTAACCATCTTGCAATTTCATGAGACCAGACTATATGGTTTTGAATCATAGGAGGTGTTAGCTAGCAGCCACTCCAAGCGGTTGTAAGTCCAGAATAGTCGAACGGATCTATCATCTCTTATGGAGTAGACCCTTATGTCCCCTTTTGCTAAGATTTAGGTCATCCTTTAACTTGTGTTAAAGCTCACTAGATTTAGGACCAGCGGTTGCTAGTTTCGTTCAGGCTACAAGCATAATTCCTCACCTCTTAGATGTTTTCACAATCTTATGTTGATGAATTATAAGCCCTAACAATCTAATAAAAATTTAGCTCAAATAAAATAAATCCTCTCTTTCAAATATATAAAGTCTCACCATAGGGTAGATTGAGGCTTCTAGTATCATGAGCATTTCCTACTTATTTTCCCTTGGGTTTCAAAATAAGTCTTCCAATTGAATGTTCCCATTTGAGTTTTCAAATAACTAATCCTTTGATAGTCCTAACCTTGAAATTTTTGGAGATAATAATTGAATAATTTAATTGAGAGTATTCTTATAAAATCTCATTTCCTAGAATCTAATTAACTATGGAGTCTTGCCTCTATAGAGAACTTAAGAACCCAGCTTAAAATAAACCCTACCATGTAAAGTAGTGGAAAGATCTCTAGTATATTCGGAGACCCATCATGCCTTAGGAGTCCTTATTAGGTGATTAGGTCCATTGTAGGGTTATATCTCTATCTTTTGAGATAGTATAATATACCTTAATTTCATAACCGATCACTTCAATAAGTACCCCCTACGATCTACGTGGTGTCCACACGAGCATCCAAATTAAAACACCACAGATATATGTATGTGTGTGTGTCTGTATATATAATATAATATAATATTTATTTCAAGCTAAATCAAGTTGAACATGATAGAATGAAGGATTGTTCATGTTCGACTCATTTATAAATTAAACTTGAAATATTTGTTCGTGCTCAACTCACTTACTTAACGAATGAGTTGAACATGAGTTACTTAATGAGCCAAACATGAATTGTTCAAGAACAATGAACTTTATTGACAACACTACTATGATTCATTTTAGAGTTAAATAGTTTGAGAAAAAATAGAAATCTCAAAACCCTATCTACATAACCTAATTTCTAGTTAATCAAAATATGAGTGAATAAAAGAAAATTCATACAATTTCTAAACTGGGCACCAATTAAAAAAATTCGCAACAAAATTAAAGTCAAAGTATAGAAATGATCATTTGGAATTGAGTAATACACTCTAGAAAAAATATAATAGGAAAACTAAGTTCTACCATAATACATCTTAGTTTAGATTTATACATAATATTAAATGAAATTATCACTCTTATGATTTGATTAATAACTTCGCCAACTTTGTTGTTGTTGTTATTTTTTGCCTTTAGGAATATCTCGAAAGTCCTATAATTTTCTTAGACTAAAAATATGCTTACCAAATAAACATTATAAAAGGCCCTTCCATATTGAAGTTCATGCTCATTAAATGAAGTTCATTAAATTCTATTGGAGAGGCCTATAGTCGCTTGTAAAAATTCATTTTTATCTCATATTTGGAGATGCTTTTTGTTAGATTTTTTTTGCATATTTTATAATTTTCAGAATGATTTTTAAACTTTTTTTCTTCTAACTCATGGTAGCTAATAAATTTGTAATAGAATAATGATTGCTAAAGAAAAACACCTTTAAAGATGCTCTATGCCATCTTTATTGGAATGGGTAGGAGTATATTTTTTTCATGAGCCAAATTGATATATATTCAATCAGATTTCTCCTAACATTATGTTAAGGTTTATTTAGATCTGAGTTCTACTTACTATGAACTAAAGTCTTCATAGTTAATTACCCCTCTTATTGTAGTAAGAGAGCACTCTCAATTAAGGTTGGAAATAATCATATCTTCTTTATATGAATCGACATTTAGAGGTGTCATATAACTGTTAAGTGTATATGGGTGGGGCGGAGATCAAGACATGCCCGATCAAAATCTCATGATTTCGTCATCCTGGGCTGCCATGGTCCCTAGTCTATTTAGTCAAGGAAAATAGTTCCTAACTGAAGAATTCTTGTCGACAGTTATGGGTTGTGTCATCCTAGGTATTCTTATATGCTTGGGGTGATATTTGTCTAAGGTGACAAATTTAAATCAACATTAGCTAACAGAAGACTTTTTGCCTATTAAATATAATTCATAATTCATGGCTTAAGGACCAAAGTTATTAGGGAACATACGAGCTACTACCGTGATCGAAATATAGTGAAGCAATATCCACTATGATAGAGGGTTTTAGTTGTATCCACATTTCATGTGATGTCATTTATCAAAGAAACCATGCAGACAGAATACATATGTCACATCCTTACTAGCATGAGATTATTTGAGTATGAATTTATATATATATATATATATATATATATATATATATATATATATATATATATAATTTGACATCAACTATTTGTGAGCAAAAATTTTCTTTGCTTATCATCCTTGACAAATAATGATAGATGAGTGGATGATTGTGTTAACCTCACTTTTGGAGTGAGGACTCAATCTCCTCTCCTTAGATTTAGGAGTCTTCTAGACACTAGATTCTCCTCAGTTATAAGACACTTCTAACAATTAGGCGAATACTTGACCTAAGCTTAGAGACTTAGAAGGGTTAATCATAGGATTAGGGTATGCCTTAGGATTAGGGAAACTTACCTAGCCTATAGCCTAACCAAATCCATACTTGTCTTATTAAGCTTACTCAAACCCTAAACTCAATTCATTCCAAATCCAAATCAAGTTCATAATCTGATCAATCCTTCTTATGCCACATGAGTCAATCCTATGGACTTAGCCAAGTTCCTTCAATCTAAACCAAATTCAATTGATTTTTTTCCAAAATCAATCTATTAACTCAATCCATCTCAAACCTAATTCAAATCCATAAATGAAGTTCAAATCAACCAAACCAAAATCAAATCAAATCAATCCTTCGTAAGCCACATGATTAAATCCCATGGACTTAGCCAAATTTTCTTCAATCCAAATCAAACTCAATTGATTTTCTCATGAATCAATTATTTGCCCAATCATCATACCAAATATAAATGAAATCTATAATTAAATCATCTAAGCCAAAATCAATTTAAATCAAGCCAACTTAACCCATCTTACCCAAAATAGCCAAATAATCTAAAACCCATTCAAACTCAAATCAATTGCAATCAAAGCTATAAATTAATTATAAATCCATATATATATATATATATATATATATATATTATATATCCAACTAAACTCAATTCAATCCAAAATTGATTCAACTAGCCCAACTAGTCCACTTGACCCAAAGTGACCAATTTGACTTATTTGAATCAAATTCTAATCCTAAATAAATTAGATTGAACCAAACCTATCAAAACCTCCTATGATGATTATCAATCACCCTTGATTAGTCAATTGTCATCAATTGGGTCAAACCAAGTCAACCAATTTGACTTATTTGAATCAAATTCTAATCCTAAATAAATTAGATTGAACCAAACCTATCAAAACCTCCTATGATGATTATCAATCACCCTTGATTAGTCAATTGTCATCAATTGGGTCAAACCAAGTCAACTTGATCATTTGACCAAGTCAACCCACTTGACCTACATGAACCAAACTAGCCAAATCTCAACCCAAGCCAAATTGATTGAAACCTATGATCCACCTAAACCTAAGATCAATCCTTGAACATGACTTGACCATCAATTGAGCCAAACCTAACCCCATTGCCCATTTGACCCAAGTTGACCCAATTTGACCTAAAAGACCAAATTGGGTCAAATCAAGATCTAACACAAATTGATTGCAACCAATAGCTCCAGTTCATTCCAAGTTGATTGTTGAACTTGACCAATGCCCCAATTGAACCAAATTTAACCAATTGAACCCAATTGACCCATTTAGGCCAAATTGACCTAAAGGGTCAAATTGGCCTAAATCAAATTCAAATCCATATTAATTCAAACCAAATCCTATAATCATCTTCAATTGATCAATTAAACCCAAGCCAACCCCTAACCCAAGCCAATTTGGCCAATTGGGTCAAATTGGTCAACTTGACCCATTTGACCTATATGAACTCAAATGAGCCAAAATCAAATCCAAGCCAAATTGATTCAAATCAATTGAACCAAAATACTACAAATACTCATTTGAACTTTACTCAGCCTTTACTTTGACCCAATTTGATCGATCGATCAACTTGACCCAACCTAGCCCAATTTGACCTATAGGGGTCAAATTAAGCCAAACCCACTCAAAGTGAAATTTGGCTTGACCCATCCTTGGCTCACTTTAGGTCAGCCCAATACCAACCCAACCCAACCTAATTGGGACCCAATTTGACCTATTACCCAATGGCTAAAGCTCTCCAAACAAGATTAAACCTACTTTAAGAAGGTCAACTCCCCCTCTTTTCACTTGGCAGCCACCCTATACCCAAATTGGAACCCTACCTACATGTCTAACCCAACCCACATGCGGTAGGTCAGCCATAAACCAATGGGAGACTGCCTTGAGCCACCAATCAGACCCAACCAAATCGAGCCAGATCAGCCTTATCCTGTCCCTTTGGGCCACCTATGGCAGTCGAACGGCCAAAAATGGTGGATCTAATCTGAGCCGTCTGATCCAAGGGAGCGGGGATATACCCCTCATTTCAATTAAATTTTGACACACTCACCCTCAAAGAGTTATCAAGAGTCATTTCAAAATCCCCAGATCGATTTCCAAGCTCCCCAAGCCTTCTCATCACTGGAATCCATCAACCTGAAACAGGGCAAGGCACCCCTCCATCCAACTCCACCAATACTCAACCCCATTCAAATTAACTTCACACCCACACATTCACCAAGCTCAGGCGAGGTGAAATGAATCTTCTCCCTAGCCCTCTGACCATCTGAAGTACCACTTCAATCAATGTCAGCTTGCAAAGTGATGGTCCTTGGTCCATAGACCAAACAATGAGGAATTACCATGTGAGCTTCTCAACAAGGCTTCACTTGGTCCAGCTGAAGCTTCCTCTAGCGTTGCACTGTCGGTCTTGAGTCTGCCAAGGTATATTCTTTCAAATTGAGCATTTAGCAAATTTTTCTAGGCCTTTTTGAAGAGAATGTGAATGTCATCCGAATTCAACTGGTAGATCCCTTGGGATCCTCCCCGTGATGGTGTGGGTTCAATCCCAAGCCAATTCGAGCTCCGGTGAGCTCGAATTGGGCGAAGGAAGATGGACGATGTCCGTATCCTATCTCTCGGGGATGATAGATCACCCGTCGTCTATTTTGCGTGATTAAAATTGATGACTGTGATTAATTTGCTAGATTTGATCTGATTAATCCATTAAGAATTGCAAGTTTAATCTCTATCATCTGATCTAACGATCTTCGATTGGACGATGAGGACAAAATTGCATCCATCGCCAACCACATCAGCACTGACTCAGATGCATTTAAGTAACCTATCTCAGGACGCCATGTGGAAAGCATGCCACATCAGTGATCTGCATGGCACCGACGGGATTAAGCTTAATTAAGGCATAATTAATGGGTTTTAATCACTGAAACTTTAAAAAATCATAACATATTATAGAAAAATTAGAAAAATACAAATAAATACTCATTTTAAAGATAATATTGAGGAGAATTAATTAAAATTAAGTTTAAATAATTTTGAACAATAATTAAGGCTTAATTCAAGTTTAAATATAAACTTAATTAACTTAATTAAATCCTAATTACTTGAGTAATTAATTCTAAACTTTCCCTGTTGATTTATTGAAATGATCCCTACCTCTCATGATTTTCTTGGAATTTATTGCTTGGTTAATTGAGGAAATTGATCAATTGAACCCTAATTACTTCTTTAATTAATTTAATGATTAATTAACACCCTAAATAATAACAAATTAATTAATTAAGCTTACTAATCACTATTTTATAATGAATGGATGAGGGAGTGGGATTAGGATCCTTTTCTTAATCTCTTTTCCCAAGTCCATTTCATTTTAAAGAAGGTTAATTAATATGGAAATTAATTAAGGGTCTAATTAATTAATTAAGTGGCCTAATTAATCAAATCAAAATAAGAATCATATCTAAAATTTAACAATAAGATTAAGGGTTCCTCTTTATATGTTTAATAACATAAAGATCCTTAAGGAAATCATGATTAACCCATAAGTATGGGAAAATCATGAAAGTACTTAATTAGGTTCTTTAACTTAATTAACCTTTAATTATGAGCCATTTGCATTAGGTCCTTTTAGGAGCATTGAAATTTTACTTTCTCATATGTTCATGTCATTTGTGGCTTATAATTAAGTAGTTAGTCAAATTAAAGAAGCATAGGTAAGGGCAATTAATTATTTTAATTAAGGATCCAACCTAATCAATTCATAAAATCCACTTAATTACCTCTTCTTAAACCAATTAAGTTCACCAAAATGGGAATGGGGTTAAAACAAGAAGAAAATCTCCTCCTCTTTCAAATTAGTCAAAATCTAAGAATCAAATTAATAATATGCTTTGATTTTCTTCAAATAGTTTTATTTAATGTGATTGTCCTTAAGAATTAATTTAATTGAATGAACCATATGTTTATATTTAAGTTATTCCTTTCCAATCACCTTAAATGTTGTATGCCATATGATTTCATACATTCATGTTTTTCAAATTGTGGTGTTTATTTTTTATTTGTGTGTGTCTATGGAAGGAAGCAGATTTGAGGATGTACTTATTGAGGTGATCGGGTATGACATCAAGGAATAGTATACTATCTCAAAAGATAGAAATCACTACCCTACGATGGACCTAATCACCTAATAAGGACTCCTAAGGCATGATGGGTCTTTAAATGTACCAAAGATTTTCCCTTTACTTTACATGGAGACAACAATTACCTACTTTAATCCAGAGTATTCCTAAGGAATTCACCATGTAGATTTGAGGTCGTACTTATTGAGGTGATCAGGTATGACATCAAGGAATAGTGTACTATCTCAAAAGATAGAAATCACTACCCTATGATGGACCTAATCACCTAATAAGAACTCCTAAGGCATGATGGGTCTTCAAATGTACCAGAGATTTTCCCTTTACTTTACATGGATGAATAAAGTAGGGTTTATTTAAACTAGATTCTAAAGTTCCCTATGGGGGAAGCCCCTACAGTTAATTACATCTTAAGAAAGGTAAATTCCTTATGAATATTCTTAATTAAAGTAGGTAATTGTTGTCTCCAAAGAATTCAAGGATAGGGCTATCAATAAATTGGCTATATTTAGAAGATCAAATGGGATAGATCAAAAGGAAAGACTTATTATCAAAACCAAATGAAGATAAGTAAGGGATGCTCATGATACTATGAAGCCTAGTGAGCATCCCAGACTATCCTATAGTTGGGCTTTATATATTTGAAATTGAGGAGAATTATATGTTTGAGTTAAAATTTTATTAGAAATTCAGGACTTATAATCCCACAATACAAGATTCTAAAAATGCCTAAGAGGTTAGGATTTATTCTTGTAGCCCTAAAAGAAAATAACAACCTCGGATCCTAAATTTAGGGAGCTTTGGTGAGGGCAAAAATATGACTTAATTCTAAGGCAAAAATGGGCATATTGTTTACCTCCACAAGAGAGAGTAAACTACCTGACTGTTAGACTTATAATCGCCTGGAGTGGTAGCCAGCTAACTCTTCCTATATTTTAAAACCACGTAGGCAAGTCTTATGATTTTGCAAGATGGCTAGATTGTTATTATTTAGAAAAGAAGCTAAAGTCCTTATACCCACTACCTAAGAGACTAGAGCATGGGTGGTATGAATAATGACTTAATCTAATGTAAATCTTATCAAGTTTTATTTAATTTTTTTTACTCTTTATTTTGACACAGGATATAGGATTTTTATATGCCTAAATGTATGATGAAGTTGATTATGAGCTAAATCAAAAGAGAAAGAGGTATTCTCCATCATAGGCTCTTAAAAGTTAAGCCCATTTTCTATCTAGCAAGATGAAAACCTTCTCTTAGCAAGAGTGCACAAAATGATATGCATGATGTTAAACATACAACATCTAGCTAAGGGGTTGCTAAATATGTTATTATCTTTATTTAATGCCTAGGCTTTATATGAGGTTATGAGTTTATTTTAGAAAATTTAATTATGAGTTGTTAATTATGGTAGAAGAGTTAATTTATCTTAAGTGCCTAATCGCATCCAGGCCATACAATAATCACCAATCATAAATAAACTATGAAGAGACATGTTTTTTCTAATGCACAAGCTAAACAAATCATCAAAAATTAATATATCTATCGTAAAAGAATAAGAGACCATTGCAGTCGGGTACCACTATACAACCCTAAAAAGTAATGAGTAGTCAAGCTCTACCATTATACATCCTGGTATAATGAAAGAATAATTACAATTTCATTACAACAAATGAATGGGAGCTATGGGGGGGTTGGGTCTTCAAATTTTCAAAGCTCCTTCTTTCCTTCATTTCCTTCTTTCATTTGGTTGAGCAAGCTCCATAGGATCACATGGTACATAAGACTTGATCTTGTAACCAACATTTATCCTAAGCCTCTATAGTACTAATCCTAATTCCCAATACAAAATTACATTAAAAATAGGAGAAGTAAATCTAACTACACATGCAAATAAGTGTAGCTAAACACACCATACAACTTAAGCAATTATATGAATAATTTGGACTTATCACCCTATACATGGGTAACCAAGTCCACTATCCTAATGTAGATTATGCTTAGGGGTTAAGAAACCTACACAGCAACAAAACATTTATATTTATTTTAAGCACCCCTTAAGCATGATCTCTTACAAAAAATATGATTAGGCTAATTACAGCCTAACATCCAGTCTATGCACATACACCCTAACGTACAGTCTACAACAGTACATCATAAAATAAAACATACATCAAACCATACACCACTCTAACATAAAGCTAGAAGTGGCGACTTAATCTAATGTGTGTGTTAAGGCTTGCGTGGTATGTCCTAGTTAGGCTTTAGAGTTAAAGTTTTCTAAATGTAGAAAGATTCAATTTAAAGGGTGGTTTCACTTTAAATAGTTTAATCGATTTACAAATTTTACTTAATATTTTATTTTGTTTCATTTGTCTTACACGACAACTAAATGTCATGAAGAGAAGGAACGAGAGGATCACCCTATTTTATCCCTACCTTATGTCACATCTAAAGCAAATTAATTAATTAATTCCCTTTAGTGAATGGCTTATTACATATTTTAAGTAATCCTAAGTTTAGGTTCACTTTAAATAAACTCATTAAATAAGAAAGGCAACTTAAAGTTAGTTAGAATGAATTACTATCACATAACACATATTTATTCATTTCTTTCTATTATGTATATCATGCATATGATTAAATCCTAAACATAGCTATACATATAATTTGTATCTTAGCATGCCTAAATGATGAATGTAAGAAATATATTTGGAAATAATATTTTATTTGGTTGAATGATTTTATCATATTAATTTAAAGCTCTATCTAAATTCATACACAAAAGTATAATGAAAGAACCTTAAATCACATGACTAATCAACTCATCCAAATAAACAAAGTCTGAATGCATGTCTTTTTAATAGAAAAAGAGGGTTTTTATTCATTAGCTAAGTACACATCCACATGTATAAAAATTTTAAGCGAGTACGTCGCCATTGTTCTGCACCAAGCGAACGAGGTAGGAACCTCCTTGGGGCTACTTAAAGTCATGCATCCTTAGAATGTCTAGACTAACATGCCACTATTCTTAGATACATATGGATGCATAAATAACTACAAGAATAAAAAACCATGTAAAAATTATATTTTGATTTGATTTATTTATTTTGTGTAAATGAATTTAAGCTCTATCTAAATTATAATGTTTAAATGCATAAGAATGAAATCAAGCAGGTACATCGCCATTGTTCTACACTAAGGGAACGAGGTAGGAACCTCCTTAGGGCTACTTAAAGTTGTGTGTCCCTGGGATGTCTAGACTAATATATCGCTAACATTCTTACTTATGCAAACCAACAAATGAATGTAAGGAAGAGACTTGATTTCATACACTAGATTTATATTCACTTGCATTTCCTATGTATATATAACTAAATTTATAACATATATGTATATTCATTCATTTATAAACTTTTGAAAATATATTTGGGATTTAATAGTGATACTAGCCACACATATTTTTAATTTAAATCAACACATGCAATTTGACATAAAGGAAATCATTTTATTTAATTAATTTTAAAAGAGATCGATGCATGAATCATATGTCATATAACATTTAGCATGATTGGGAGGAAATAAAATAACATAAGCATGTGATGTCATTCAATCTAACTAAGTCCTAAGGACAATCAAACTAAATGAGATTATTTAAAATAAACCAAAGTTCTTTAATGTCATTTTATTTTAATGTTTGATTTGATTTAGGAAAAGTGAATGAGGTTTGCTAATCCTAACCCCATTCCCCATGTGTGAGTTAATTTAGTATAATGAAGAATAATTAGGTTAATTTTATGTCTTAATTAAGTTAGGGTATGAATTAAGTCAATTAATTAACCCTTACCTACATCACCTTAAGTTAATTAACTAATTAATAATGAGCCAATATGATTTGAAATCACATGAAAAGTAAATTTGCAATGCTCCTAAGAAATGAAATGGGCCTAATACAGTTGGCTCATGATTAATAGTTAGTTAGGCTTAAGGGATCTCACTTAACTACTTTTATGGTTTTCTCACACATATGAGTTAACCATAATTTCATTATCTCTCTCTTTAGGTTATTGAACACCCAAAGAGCTACTCAAGGTTGGTTAAAGGAGAGTAGATGTGAAGTGGATTTTAGATTGAGTTAATTAAACTTATTAATCCATTTGGTTAAGCATTAAACATTAAACATTTTTAATTAATGAAATAGAATTAGCTTAAGGAAAGAGATCAAGAAAGAGGCCTTAATCTCAATCCCTAAGTCCCATATTTGATTACTTAGGCTCTAATTTTATCTTGAGGATTAAATAATTAATTAATTACCTCATTAATCATCAATTAATTTGATTCAAAAGAAAAGAAAACTTAGGAAATGAATTTGGAAAAATATCCAAATCACATTCCCTAAGCTTCCTTACTGTTCAACAAAGGTAATTAGGCTTAAATAATTAATTAAGCCACTATTCATTCACTAATTATCACTAATTAAATTAAGAGAGTGATTAAGGCTTAATTAATTGATTTACCTAATTAAGCAACCAATAAAATCCTAAAAAAAGGGGAGGCAGAGGTCATCCCCCTAAACATCCATAAAAAATTTGAGATTAATTAGGTGATTAATTAAGGAGTAATTAAGTTAATTAAATTTCTAATTATACTTTAATTAAGCCAAAATCACTATTTAATAATAATTAATAATAATTTTCCTAGATTGTACTCTAAAATATCTTCAAAATGAGCCTAAGTTTGTATTTTTTGGATTTTTCTAGGATTAATTATGATTTCAGGAAATTTTAGGCTTAAAATGGATTAATTATGCATAATTAAAGCCTTAATCCAGTGGCCAATGCGGTTGATGCGCACGCTTTCGCACGGGAGATTATTTATTTGTCACATCCAAGGCGACTGATGGTGATGACTTTGATAGATCGTCTGATCTAAGATCAGACAATCACGATTAGATCCACGATTTAGGAAGAGAATTAAGAGATATAATGCGGGATCTAATCAGAGCTATTTATTCCAATCACGCAAAATGGATAGCTCATGATCTATCTCATTCGTGAGTGGTGAAAGACGGATTCCATCCATCTTTCCCCGTTCGATCTGAGCTCACCCAAGCTCAGATTGCCTCCAAATTCATCCCAGACCTTCGGGGAGGGGAGGCGCACACATCCAACAATTAAAAACACATGACGTTCGAATTCATTTCATAAAAGACCAAGCAATTTTTTCATACAAGGCTCAGTTTGTAAAATTACCTCATCGAAGCTAATGTCTGGTGGTGGATCGATGGAGGTAGCTTTGCCTAGTTGAGACGAGGCCCTGATGAGAAGCTTTGAGCTTGATTTGGAGTAGATTGGTCTGTCAACCAATCATGTGTGTGAAGGCTTTGGCTCCAATCGAACTACAATTTCTAGTGCTTGGGGCTAACTTGGGGTTGACCTAGGGTTCATTTGGGTCAGGTTAGGTCAGCCACCAAGGTTCAAAAAAGTGGTTTTGGGTGATTTGGCTTCATATGGTCAAAATAGGCTCATTTGGGTTAAGTTGGGTTGGGTTGACCAATTGATCAAATTGGGTCAAACCAATACTTGAGTTAGGTTCATATAATGATTTAGGATGTTTTGGTTCAATTGGTTTTGATTAATTTATCTTACATTTAAATTTGACTCATTTGGATTCAAAAGGGTCAAATGGGTCAATTTGACCAATTTGACCAAATTGGGTTGGGTTAGGTGTTGAGTCAAGTTCAATTGGTTGATTGAAAGTAATTGTAGGCTTTGGTTTGGTTTAATTTGGATTTAATTGGATTTTGGTCAATTTGACCCTTTAGGTCAATTTGGGCTAGGTTGGGTCAAGTTGATCAATTGGTCAAATTGGGTTCAATCATGTCTTTGGTCAAGTTCAATAAGAGATTTGGAATGAACTTGATCCATTGGTTGCAATCAATTTGGATCAAATTATGATTTGACTCATTTTGGCTTTTTTAGGCCAATTTGGATCAATTTAGGTCAAATGGCCAATTTGACTTGGTTTGGCTCAATTGATGGCTCGGACATGTTCAATCATTGATTATGAGTGAGTTTGAGTCAATGGTTTCAATCGATTTGGTATATGGTGGATTTTGGCTAGTTTGGGTTTCATTTGGGTTAAGTGTTGACTTGGTCAAAGGGCTAGGTTGACATGATTTGACCCAATTCAAGACAATTGATTAACCTAGGATGATTGTTGATCATGATATGGGGTTTGGATGGGCTTAGTTCAATCCAATATGGGTTGAATTGGAACTTAGCTCAAAAAGGTCTTTTAGGTCACTTTGGGTCAAGTGGACCTAAATGAGTCAATTGGCTTGATCATGGCTTGATTCAGGTTTAATTGAACTCACATATGGACTAGGATGGAAATATAAATCCAATTGCTAGTGATTTGGAGTCTAATGGATTTTGGTTCATATGAAAATTTCATGTCAAAAGGGGTCAACATAGGCTTGACTTGGGTTGACTTGAGTTTGGATTGATAATTGTAATTTGTATTTATATTTGGAACAATGATTGAAGGAATGATTGAATCATGAAGAAATCTATGGGATTTGAGTTGATTTGATATCATCAAGTTCAAGAATTTACAATAGGCTAAAATTGGGAATTTGATTTGATTTGGGTTTTGTTTTGGCCATTTGGACTTATATTTCATTTATATTTATGAATATAAATGAAGATAAAAATGGTTCATGAGAAAATCACTTGAGTGTGGAGTGATTTGAAAGAAAATTTGACCAAATTGAGGGATGTAGGACAAAAGGGCTTAAGTTGAGAATGATTTGGTTTGATTTAGTTTGATTTGATTTGAATGGTTTGAATTTAGATTTCATTTATATTTGTGAATTTAAATGAAGGAATGATTGATTTATAGAGAAATCAACCAAATTTGATTTGGTTGATGTTTCATATGGCTTAAGAAGGGATTTTGGAGTTTGAATTCAATCATGGGTTTCAATCATTAAGAGTTAGATTTGATTTATGGTTGGATTTATGATCTTGAGAAAATCAATTGAATTGGGGTTGATTTGGATTTGGTTAAGGCTAAGTCCATAAGATAAAGTCAAAGGGCTTAGGAAAGGATTTAGAATTTGAATTTAATCATGGGTTTCAAACATTTGATTTGGGGTTGGATTTATGATTTGGATTTGAATTTGAGATTTTGTTTGGAAGAAGGAAGCAAGGAATGGGTTTAAGGCTATAGGGTAGGCAAGTATTCCTAAATCCCTAAGGCATAACCTATTCTTATGGCTAACTCTTCTAAGTCTCTAGGCATAGGTTAAGTGTTCACCTAATCACTAGAAGTGTCTTAAGACTAAGGAACTATTAGTATCTATAAGAGTCTTAGATCTATGATGAGGAAGTTGAGAGCTCACTCCCAAAAGTGAGGTCAACAAAGGGCAGCCAATATGTGTGGTGTAACTGATTAGGTGCACTGCATGTATTGGTGTTGACTGAGGCGATCAACAATGTCTAAACGATTACAACCACTAACAAAAATGATCTACCCCTAAACCTAAGATGTGGATAGAATCAAGATCTTAGTGCAATGCAACTTAACTCATGCCAAGGGCATAAGAGAGGAAGGAAGGATCCACTGAGGGATCAAGCATCTGAACCTTCCACTAGGGAAGTAGGTTTAGGTTATCCATAGAGGATAAAAGTTGAGATTGATAATGATTCAGCAAGAAAATATCTAGTAGGGATGAGTGCATGAACCTTCTACTAGAGAAGTAGGTTCAGATCATCCACTAGGGATAAGGAATTGATAGGTTTGATTTTATGAGAGCTCCACTGGAGAGAGGATATGATTCACGCCTTGCTGGGGAGGAAAATGGTTTAATTTAATTGGTGGGGCAACCATTGGAGATGAGAGTTTAATTTGTTTTGTTGACTCATGGTTCAAGGCTCCACTAGGGAGAGGATATGATCTTGTTTTGAGGGCACATCTACTAGAGATATAAGCTTAGATCTGCTAGGGATAAGGCAGATTCAATATATGGATTGAATCAGACTCCACTGGAGGGAGGATGGTGAATCGAATGAAATGGACCCTGTCGGTATGTGATGGATCCACTAAGGAGGGGCTAATATCAGCCTAATCCAATCTTAGATTTACAAATCCAAAGGGATAGTCTACCAGCCATTGGGTAGACTTATCCAACCTAAGGGATGTCTTTCGGTGTGCAATGGTTAAGTTAGGAAGAAATCTTGTAGATTTACATCCTCCTAAATAAAGGACCATTGGGGTGATTGATTGATAGCACAATAAATCGAACCCGAACTAAGGTGACTATTGAGTGAATACCGCTGTGGACTCACATCGACTCAAGAATAGTCAGAATTAATTTAATTTAAATTTTAAGATGGACCCTATCGGTGTGTGATGGATCCACTAAGAAGGGGCTAATATTAGCCTACTCCTGTCTTAGATTTACAAATCCAAAAAGATAGTCTACCGACCGCGAGGTAGAGCTAACCAACCTAAGGGTTTCCTTTCTGTGTGCAATGATCAAGTTAAGAAGAAAGCTTGTAAACTTATAACTTCCTGAACAAGTAACCATTGGGTGATCGGTTGATAGCACAACAAATCAACTCTGACCTAAGGCTGCCCATCGGTGTGCGATGGTCATGCTGGAGAGAATGTGTAATAGACTTATATCTCCAAAGTTAAGGATGCCTGCCGGGGTGACTCACTGGTGGCATAAAAAGTCGAACCCAACCTAAGGGTGACTACTGAGAGAGTGCCGACCAGATGACTTATCTCAACTCAAAAGTAGTCAGGCGATTCCTATAGGGAGTTTTGCTGACACTGCCCTAAAGATATGATGCCTGCTTAGGAAAGGTACGGTTGGGTATTTTCCTCCTAAACCACAAGCGAAGATATATATATATATATATATATATATATATATATATATTATTTTGATTCTATGTTTGCGTGGATCCTGTTGGTGTGCGAGGGACCACACTGAGAAGGAGCTCATGTCAGCCTAGTCCTATCTCAGACTTTCTGGCCCATAGAAGAATCTGCATATCCTTAAGACAAATTCTCCAACCACAGGGGTGGCTACTAAGAAAGGCAGATTGTCCAATCCAAGATTAACCGGGGTAGTGTCTAAATAGGGTCACTAAAGATGTGATTCAAATAGAATTCCCACAAGGGAGGTGTCGCCAGGGGCGTTATCCAGAACCCTATAAAAGAAAGCCTGTAGGTATTCGATGGCCAACTTAAGGAGAAAGTGTAGCAGTCTTACATCTTCCAAGAGTGGTGTATCCACCGGGTGGGTCGTCGTCAGCATGGCGATAACCAACCAACCTACGGTGCCTGTCGGTGTGCAACAACCAGTCTAGAAAGAAGGCATGTAGACTTACATCTCTCTAAAGTGGAACTGATTATCGGGATAATCTGTCTTTGGCTCGACAAGAGCTATCCGACCTAGGGCAACTACCAAGTGGGGAGTCCCGTGTAAGGACTAGGCATAAACTTGAAGTAGTCAGGAGGAAAGGCATGTAGAGCTAACCCTAAGCCTCAAATATACTTGACCAAGTTAGTACACGATGGCTGCTTTAAGAAGAAAGTGTGTAGACTTACATCCACTTAACTAAAGTCATCATGAGGTACCTTATCGGCTGCACAATAAGGCCTACCAAACTAACAGGGCACTCATCGGTGTGTAGCTGTCAAATTAGAAAAGAAAGTGTAGCAGACATACATCTTCCTGAACAAGGGACCACTGGGATAACACACTAGCAAGATAGTATGTCAGCCCGACCTAGAATAGTTAATGAGTGAGTGCCACAGAGGGCTTTCTCCCACATCAAAATAGCTCGAGATAAAAGATATGTGTTTATCTGTTTATCATATATACTCAACCAAGGCAGTTTATGATAGCTAGTTTAAAAATAAGGCATAGCAGACTTACATCCTCTTAAATGGAGCCAACGTGAGGGTAGCTTACCGACCGCACAATAAGGCCTAGCATGTTAATAAGGCTCTCATCAGTGTGCAGTGGTCAAATTAAGAAAGAAAGCATAGTAAACTTATATCTTCCTGAACGGGGGACCATTGGGGTGATGTACTAGCAAGGTAGCACGTCAGCCCGACCTAGAGTAGCTAATGAGTGAGTACCACAGAGGGCGTTCTCCCACATCAAAATAGCCTAAGACAGAAAACATGCATGTGTGTTTGTGTTATGAAAGAAGGGATAGGCTGCCACTTGGGTTCTCTTACACCTACCCTAAACACATCATGGCCGATTTGTAAGCAAAGATATTTTTAAACAACTCTGATGAGATGATATTTGAGATGAAAGAAATTTTATTGATAATTATTTTCAAACAAGATTTATGGATAATATTTCTTTAGGAAGAGCCCATTGATTGGAAGCATAGGGCACTCTCCTTTACAATTTATAAGCTAATAGGATCCTCCTTGGTAGGTTTTTTCTATGGTGAAAGGGCCTTCCCAAGTGGGTTCAAACTTGGCTCCCATCTTTCGACGGACAACAATTAGTCTCCTTAGAACTAAAACAAGCTCTTCTACTTGAAAAGCTCTAGGATGGACCAACTTGTTATGAGCTTGAATCATTTTGGTATTATACAACTCGAGGTTCTGGCATGCCTGGAGGTGTCTCTCCTCCAAACCTTCGAGCTCTTCTAATTACAACTTGGAATTCTGCTCCGTTGGATCTTGTTACCCCTAACTATCCTTAATGATTGGAGTTAGACTTCTAATGGTATAACTACTTCAGACCCATACACTAAGGAGAATGGGGTAGATTGAGTTAGAGTTCTATATGTGGTGCGGTAAGCCCACAAGGCTTCAACTAATTACTCATGCCACAGTCGCTTGTTATCATCGAGTGTCTTCTTTAATATTTGGATGTGAGTTTTGTTGAAAGCTTTTGCTAAGTCATTTGCCCTCGGGTAATAAGTGGTGGAATATCTCCAATATATGTTATGTCTCCGAGCAAAGCTGTTGATTTTAGTGCTCTTGAATGTAGTACCATTATTGGTTATAATTCATCGAGGCACCCTGCATTTATATACGATATGGTTCCCGAAAAATTGGAGCACATATTGAGTTATGACCTGTCTCAGTGGGATCACCTCCACCCACTTAGAAATGTAGTTAGTGGTAGCTAGAATGAATCAGTTACCCTTGAAAGAAGGAGGATCTATGGGGCCCACTATGTTAGTACCCCAACACTCAAATGGCCATGAGGCCAATGTAGGATGTAGAATGTTGGGTGGTTGGTGTAGGACCACACCATGCACTTGACATTGGTGGAATTTCCTAGCTATATCCATGCAGTCTGTGATCATCGAAGACCAGTAGTATCCTAGTCTCTTGATCTTGGCTTTCATCTTTGGACCGAATTGGTGCGCTCCGCATAAACCTGAGTGTACCTCAGTCATGATCTTATGGGCTTCGTGTTTGTCTAAATAATGTAACCACATATGATCGAAGGACTGTCGGTATAAGGTGCCATCTGCGAGAGCATATGAGAGAGCTCTTTGCTTCACCTGAGAACTGGCAGCATCATCAGGTAGTGCTTGATGTCTTCAAACGCATGCTACCACTTATCATCCTACTTGAACTTGGCATCCTTTTTGACAAGTGTTGAGAATAGCTGGCATCTTCTTGATAGGTTGAAAATGAAACTTCTTAGATATGCCAACCGCCCTTGGAATGATCTAAGTTGAGTTAGAATTTTAGGGGGTGGCATTTCTAAGATAGCCTTGATCATCTCCAAGTCGATTTCTATTCCCTAGTGTCGGACAACAAACCCAGGGAATTTCCCCGAAGTTACTCCAAATGCATAGTTCAGGAGATTCATTTTGAGGTTATATTGTATTAACCATTCGAAAATTACTCTCAAGTTGAAGAGATGGATTTCCTTTCCTTTACTCTTGACTACAAGATAATCAACATAACATTCAACTTGATGATGAATGAGTTCATTGAAGATGAGTCATGGCCGGTATGTAGCAATATTTTAAGGCCGAAAGGCATGACCTTATAATAATAGATTCCGATAGGGGTTCAAAAAATAGTATTTTTCTCATCCTCGGGGGCCATCTTAATTTGGTTGTAGCTAGATGACCATCCATGAAGGAGAATACTACATGAGTTGAGGCAATGTCCACCATCAATTTCAGTATAGGAAGTGAAAATTCATCCTTAGGACATGTCTTATTGAGATTCCTAAAATTGATGCATATGCAAATTTGATCATTCTTTTTCTTAACTGGAACTCACTGGCCAACTAGGTGGGATATTTTTCTTTTCTGATAAAGCCAGCATCGATCAATTTCTTGATTTCAGAAATGACCTGCTGCTCAGTTTCTAATCACATGCATCTAGGAGCTTGCTTGATAGGGTTACCAATAGGATCTATTGCTAGTCTGTAGACTGCTACATTAGGAGATAAACCAGATATTTCTTCATAACTCCATGCAAACCAGTCCTTAAACTCAGCTAATAGCCTAACTAAGTCATTGGTTTCTTCTTCACTCAATAAGGAACTGATGTATATCGGGCGTGGATCTTTTTTTGTTCCTAAGTTGATTTCTTTGAGTTCGTCAATGGTTGATTTGATTCCTTCTTTAGACTCTGGTGGTGCATCTTTAACTTCAAGATCATTTAGGTCATCTGAAGTTTCTAAACATACCTCCTCATAAGAGTTAGTATGATTTGGAAAGAACCTATCAGACTTCAAACGATTGGCGATGACTAGGCAATGGTTGTCATCATCGATTGGACCCACTGTGTCAAATCCTAGTCCTGACCTTAATTGAGAATGTCCTCTTTAGTTGTCCCATAATCTTTTAAAGTAATTTGACTTATGTTTAGACCAAGTATGTGGGATTAATCCCTTCTTTGCTAAATTAATAACACAAGGCGACCAATCAAAAGGTAGTTGTATTAAATATTTATATGAATCATCCTCAAGTTCTACATCAGCTTCCCAACTTAAGGATGATGCTCCCAACAAAAACCTCTTTGGCTTGATATCTGTAAATGACTTGGGGGCCTCCTTAACTACCAAACCTTCAACTTTATAGGAAGAGAGTGAGGTTAGAGCTAAAGTTCTCAACTGTTGTCTGACTGTTCTACATAATGATGTTCAGATACATTCATGCTTTGCTTGGAGGCCTAGTCTTCATTGTTATCTGGCTCGAATGTCACCTCCAAAGGGACCCACTGAGAGGGGTTGGTTGGCTTGCTAACAATGTGAGACTCATCCTCTGAACTGGACTCTAAGTCTATGTGGATAGCGGGGGTACTCTTGTGAGCTGGAACATAGCTCCTACTAGTTGGCCACTAGCAAGGAGGTCTTTTTCCTCTGGAACTACCACTGGATTTGCCTCTACCTCTACCTGGTGGGGCTTGAGTCATTCTACTCATGTGTTCATATGGAGGAACAAACTGTGGGTAGAATCTAACTTCTGGCTCTACTTCTTCCTCAGTGTCTGATTCTCGCTCACTTGCATTTTCATTTTCATTTTCTTTTTCTTTTCCTTCTATTTTTCTTATTTTTTTATTTTGTTTCTTTTTTTTTTTTTTTGAACTTTCACCAAGTTTATGAGAATAGATTTTTTTTGATTTGGAGGAAGATAGTAGGCTGCATCCTTATATATCTCAACCTCCTTAACTAAAAATGGCTTCAAATTTCCTTTGGCATAGTATTCAATTCCACCTCTTCTGAATTTGATGCACTGATGTAAAGAGGATGGAACCATGTTATTTCCAAGTATCCAAGTCCTATCGAACAAAGTAGTGAAAGATGTATCTGAATCAATGATGTAGAACTTGGCTTATGTCTTCCAGTCATCTATCTCTAAAGGCAACACTATGGAGCCTAAAGCCCTGTCGCCTTGCTCATTGAATCCTCCCAACATCATCCAATCTCCTAGGAGTTCGGAGATGTCAATCCTTAAGTAGGAAAAGGTCTTTAGGCTTATAATGTTCACTGATGCATCTGGATTAACTAGCACCCTCGAGAGTATGAATCTGCCCATGTCCACTATGATGTAGAGGGGATGGTTGTGCTCAATTGTCCCCAAAAGAAGGTCTTCATCTATGAATGTAACTCCATGAGATTCTCTTGAATAACATGCCTCCTGTCCAATAGCAGTCACCTGAGCTAAGCATATTTCTAGATCAAGAAGGGCTTTGATCAATGATTCCCTCATCACTTTGGATAATACAAGGGCATCATATATGCTTAGCTTAGCTGGAAACTTTCTCAAGTGAGTGACGACATTGTAGTGAACTCTGGGCTAGTCCTCCACAAGAATATCTATAGGTGAAGCATCTTATGGAGGGGCTTCTTGATCACTAGAACTAATGACTTGTTTACCCTTATCTTGAGGTGCTACCCTAGGAGGTAGAACTTTGCCACTGCGGAGGTTGACTTCAGTGACTTCATGAGATAGTTTAGTGGAAAGTTCAACCTGCTCATCAGGTTCACCTATAGCTTCTCTTATAGAATCATCAGAGTTGGATGACTCCAAATCAATCTTAATGGGAGAACCCAAATGATTCAGAAATGGGAAATCCATTTCCTAATCTGATAGAAGTTGATCAGAATTGTTATAGTTATTAATACTTAGAGAGCTTTCCATAGGGATAAAATCATCAAGACCATCAAAAGTAGAGAGATCTAATTGGAATAAGCTTTCTTCAATGATTTCTTAGATTTGGATGGAGTAAAAGTATAAATCAAGTAAAGTGTTTGAGTGAGGGGATGGCAACCCCTTTCGATAGCAATGTTCCTAGAAGAAGAGTCTGGAGAAACTATAGCTAAAATTTTTGGAAAGTGTTAATTTCCTGGTTTCTATATGCTATCCCAGCAAGTGGAGGTTATCATCCCACTTCCCGCCTCCCTCGTTCCTGAATCAAACCTTCTTGAATTAGATTGAGGTTGACCTATTCAATTTTTAGAAATATTTTCTTTCGAGAGGTTCGAGTGGTGATACCCATTCCTTTTCTCGATGATGCTCAACAAGGCACCCCTAATAAACTGTATTCCTTTGGACTACTCTTTCCTCCTCCTTCTTGGTCCTGTAAACAAATTTAAGAGACTTAAAATTTCTCAGCATGATTTCCGGCATGAAGCATCATCAATGGATGCTCTTCAAGAGATTCTTTTGTGTCATAAATCCATTCACCAGAATATAACCAAAAAGGGACTCATTATGGAGTTGCATCGTTATAACAAGATTGCCTATAGTAACCCTTTGATGAACTCTAGCAAACCTTTTAATGAAATGGTGCTCCAACTCAGCAAATGTCTTTATCAAATCATTGGGCAGTTCAGCATACTAGTCAAACGCAACACCCGCTAGACTACTGACAAATAATCTGAAAAGAAGGGTGTCACTACCTCCAGTATTGTAGTAGTCGGCCCTAAAATGTACAATGTGTTGGGGAGGGTTCCCACTATCGTTAACAATCTTGAAGGAAGGAGGTACAAAGCCCTTATGATACTAACAGCATCAAATTCCTCCGGGTATGGTCAACCCTTTGGAACAGATGAGCCACCTCGGGCTTGTGTCAATGCATCGCTCACCTGCTGCTCCACCAACTACTTGATATCCTTCTGATGCATGGAGGTTCTATCCACCACCTTCCTATGCAAGCTACCACTATCTTTCTTCACAGGCATGCATCTAGGATGATCTAGGTATGCAACTCTTTTGTCTATGGGAGAAGAAAAATCGTGGCAATTCTACAATGAAACACCGCCATCAACTCCTCAATCTTCTTCCCCATTTTATCAATATGATCATCTTTTTTCCTAAGATGGTGGAGGAGGTGTTGAGTTGAATGAACGACATTGTCCTCTTCAACTACCATACCTTCTTGGCTCTGTCGATCTCTATGGAGGGAGCCTCTAGTATTAATCATGTGCACCTAGGCCAAATCCTTAAGAAGGTCATCCTCATCAGGATCAAATGCTACTCTCTCATCCTCAAAATTTGTGTGATCACTGCCTAAGAGTTCTCTCTTCTCGGCAAAGTAAGCTGCTACAATCTCATCCAAGGAATGATCTAACCTTGCTGGTACAAATAGTCATGGCTGACTTGTAACAGGACTGTGCTCACTAACAAAAATACATCTAACACTGTCTGCCACCAGAGTGCTATCTCTGGGAGGACTGTGCTCACTAGAAGGTGCATGCTCATGACTGCCTATTATCAGTTGAGTGCTATCTTCGGGCAGGGTCTCCTTCCTTCGCTACTACCATCACCGGCTCATGGTGGTGGTGGTGGTGCAACCACAATGTCGGGTCACCACACCTTTCACCAAGACCGGAAGGTCAAGTGGGAACTCACCCTCACCTCGCCGGAGTAGATGAAGTGATCCTTTAGTCAGCATCACCAAAGGGGCTTTCTCCTATGTTATCTTCTGTTGGGGAACGGTGGATGGTGGGACCAACCGGTGGAGGAGTGTGGTGGAGACAACACGGGCTCCACCCTCATCGAGGCTTTCCCCCTGTGACTGGTGGTACCCATCAATACTATGATGTTGATCTTATCAACCCCGGATGAAGGAGAAATCAACCAGAGGCCGAGGCCGACCCGCAAACCTCTATCGCCTTCCCTAACCGAAGCTTCTAGCCTCTGATGCTCTATCTCTATGGATCTACCTGGTAACACTCCTAGGGATGATCAAACTCAAGTCAAATAGTTTTCTGGACTCTGAGCATCCATGTGCTCTGCCAACATGTCATAGTATCATCCGTAGACTGGCATAGGACTTCCTCCTATCCCAAGCTAAGACCTCATGGTATGCAGGTGGTGGAAGCAATGCAGCTATCCTCCTATAGTCTTTCTCTCCATTTGATTCCAAGAGGGGATAAAACTTGTTGTCATTGAGTAATAGAAAGACTTCCCAGGGTGAACCCTCCTCTGCAATGTGGGATGCTGCATCTATCTCTCAAGTTGCACGCTCATGGTGTCGCTTGATCTGGCATCTCCTGTTATGTCGCTGTGTGTGGAACTATGTGCAGCTGAGTAAGGTAGTGTGAGAACTAGATCCTACCTAGAAGGGTATGGGAGACTATCTCTGAAGCCAAGATAGCCTTCCACTTATAGGGGACCAACGAGGAGGTAATAGCACACACCTGAGCGGCTGTGGGAACTGAACTGACTGGTGGATCCTAGATTGCCTTCCTCTTCAAAGAAGGAAACTTAGTATTAAAAGGCAGGTCAATGCATATGACTAACTTCTGCCCAGCCACCATATCCCAACTGATAGTGGTGAGAGTCGCCCCTCAAAAGTAATGTGGGCTCCCTCAAATCCTTGGCCAAAGAAAACCAAATGAGTGGAGTTAGTCTGAGGGAGGCTGGCCGGATCCAAGGCCAAGTCCATCCTGAATGGAAAGGTGAAGATGAACTTTGGGGAGGCCATGTATACTGACCATAAAAACTGTACTGACTGGTCTGCACTATATCTCTACATGTGTTGAAATGTAACTTGAGTTAGGTTTTTGCTTTAATTATTATCCCAAGCGAGCAATAGAGATTTGGAGTCCTGAACCCACACTCAATAATTCAAATATGTTAAGTGGGGTTCAGTGGAGAGATTTTGATATGATGAGGAGAGTCTTTGCCATTTGATTTTGATTTAGAACCCATACTCAACCAATTTAGGTAGGTTGGATGGGTTTCAGTGGAGAGATTTTGATATGATGAGGAGAGTCTTTGCCATTTGATTTTGATTTAGAACCCATACTCAACCAATTTAGGTAGGTTGGATGGGGTTCAGATATTTGAAGATGTTTGTGTTGCTATGTTGTTTGAAAATATTTGATGTTGAAAAAGTTAGCAAATTTAGGCATGCTAAGAAATGGAGTATGTTAAGTGAAAGCCAAATTTGTATGTTGAAAATGAGACTCTCACTTAACAAATGGAGTATGTTAAGTGAAAGCCAAATTTGCATGTTGAAGATGAGATTCTCACTTAACAAATGGAGTATGTTAAGTGAAAGCCAAATGTATGTTTCAGAAATGAGACTCTCACTTAACAAATGGTGTATGTTAAGTGAAAGCCAAATTTGTATGTTGAAAATGAGATTCTCACTTAACAAATGGAGTATGCTAAGTGAAAGCCAAATTTGTATGTTTTGAAAATGATACTTTCACTTAACAAATTGGGTATGTTAAGTGAAAGCCAAATGTATGTTTTGAAAATGAGACTCTCACTTAACAAATGGAGTATGTTAAGTGAAAGCCAAATGTATGTTTTGAAAATGAGACTCTCACTTAACAAATGGAATATGTTAAGTGAAAGCCAAATTTGTATGTTGAAAATGAGACTCTCACTTAACAAATGGAGTATGTTAAGTGAAAGCCAAATTTGTATGTTGAAAATGAGACTCTCACTTAACAAATGGAGTATATTAAGTGAAAGCCAAATTTGTGTTTTGGAAATGAGACTCTCGCTTAACAAATGGAGTATGTTAAGTGAAAGCAAAATTTGTATGTTGAAAATGAGACTCTCACTTAACAAATGGAGTATGTTAAGTGAATGTCAAATGTTTATTTTGAAAATGAGACTCTCGTTTAACAAATGGAGTATGTTAAGTGAAAGCCAAATTTGTATGTTGAAGATGAGACTCTCACTTAACAAATGGAGTATGTTAAGTGAAAGCCAAATGTATGCTTTGGAAATGAGATTTTCACTTAACAAATGGAGTATGTTAAGTGAAAGCCAAATTTGTATGTTGAAAATGAGACTCTCACTTAACAAATGGAGTATGTTAAGTGAAAGCCAAATTTGTATGTTTTGAAAATGAGACTCTCACTTAACAAATGGGGTATGTTAAGTGAAAGCCAAATGTATGTTTTGAAAATGAGACCCCTCACTTAACAAATTTGGTATGTTAAGTGGGAATCAAATATGGCATGACTTGCTCTTGAAAGAGGAAGTTTCCCTAACATATGTGAAATATGTTAAGTGAAGTTTCAATTTTATGCTATAATTTTATTTGAAAAATGGATTCCTCATTCAATAATTTGGAGTATGTTGAATGGGTATGGTCATTTTCAAAAATGTGCTTTTTGAAAAGATGGAAACCCCAACTTTAACATATATAAAATATGTTAAGTGGAGTTTCAATTTTATGCTATGATTTTATTTGAAGATAGACTCCTCATTCAACAATTTTGACCATGTTGAATGAATATGGTCATTTTCCAAAATGTGCTTTTAAAAAGATGTTTTTGATTTTAATTTTGAAAAGAACCTCCATGTAACAATCATAGGGACTATTAGGTGAGGTTTGGTTATATGAATTTTGTCAAATGTGCTTTTGGAAAGTGGCACTTTGCAAAAGTGTTTATTTTCTTAATCATTAAGATGAATCTTACCTCACCAAGCTAGTGGGAAGGAGGTTTCAAATTTTTGTCATTTCCTTTCATGAGTTAATTTTATTTTTTCACCTATTGGGGAAACCCAATAGGAGTTCTAGGACCTATAAGGAGTGAGGTCATAAAACCTAGAGGATGTTGGCTAGCTTTGTTTAAGAATGAAATAAGTTAAGTGCCAACAAAAGGAAAGATAGTCTTAAACTCATAGGGAAAACAAGTCCACTATCGATGCTTGGAGACAATAATTGTCTACTAGAGATGGAGAGAGGAATCATCCCCAATGGAGTTGCCAGAAAAATTTATGGTATTTATTTTCGGTTCATGTGTGTGTATATGGGGGGACACCACATAAATTTGAGGATGTACTTATTGAGATGATTGGGTATAACATCAAGGAATAGTGCACTATCTCAAAAGATAGAAATCACTATCCTACGACGGACCTAATCACCTAATAAGGACTCCTAAGGCATGAGGGGTCTTCAAATGTACTAGAGATTTTTCTCTTACTTTACATGGATGAATAAAGTAGGGTCTATTTAAATCGGGTTTTAATGTCCCTCTGAGGGCAAGTCCCCATAGTTAATTACATTCAAAGGAAGGTGAATTCCTTAGGAATACTCTCGATTAAAGTAGGCAATTATTGTCTCCAAAGAATTCAAAGATAGGACTATCAATAAATTAGCTATATTTAGAAGATCAAATGTGATAGATCAAAAGGAAAGACTTATTATCAAAACTAAATGGAGATGAGTAGGGGATGCTCATGATACTATGAAGCCTAGTGAGCATCCCAGACTATCCTATAGTTGGGCTTTATATATTTAAAATTGAGGAGAATTATATGTTTGAGTTGAAATTTTATTAGAAATTTAGGACTTATAATTCCACAATACAAGATTATGAAAATGCCTAATAGGTGAAGATTTATGCTTGTAGCCCAAAAGAGAAATAGAAACCTCAGATCCTAAATCTATGGAGCTTTGGTGATGGCCAAAGCATGACCTAAATCTAAGGCAAAAATGGGCATATTATTTACCTCCACAAGATAGAGTAAACTACCCGACTGCTGGACTTATAACTGCTTGGAGTGGTCTAACTCCTCCTATGTTTTAAAATCATGTAGGAAATTCTTATGATTTTATAAGATGGCTAGGTTATTATTATTTAGAAAAGAAGTTAAAGTCCTTACACTCACTCCCTAAGAGATTATAGCATGATTGGTATGAATAATGACTTAGTCTAATGCAAATCTTATCAAGTTTTTTTTTATTCTTTTGACTTTTTATTTTAACACATGCTATAGGATTTTTATGTCTAAATATAAGATGAAACTGATTATGGGCTAAATCAAAAGAGAAAGAGGTGTTTTTCCATCATAGGCTCTTAATGGTTAAGCCCATTTTCTATCTGGCAAAGATGGAAACCCTCTTTTAGTAAGAGTGGGACAAAATGATATGCATGATGTTAAACACACAACATCCAACTAAGGGGTTGCTAAATATTTTATTATCTTGATTTAATGCCTAGGTTTTATATGAGGTTATGAGTTTATTTTAGAAAATTTAGTTATGAGTTGTTAATTATGGTAGAAGAGTTAATTTTTCCTATGAGCCTAATCACATCCAGGCTATACAACAATCACTAATCATAAATAAACTATGAAGAGATATGCTTTTTCTAATGCACAAGTTAAAAAAATCATCAAACAATTTATATATCTATCATAAAAGAATAAGAGGTCATTGCGATCAGTACCACCGTACAACCCAAAAAAGAAATAGGTAGTCGAACTCTACCCTTATACATCCCAGTATAATGAAAGAATAATTATAATTTAATTACAACAAATGAATGGGAGCTATGGGGGATCTTCAAATCTTCAAAGCTCCTTCTTTCCTTCATTTCCTTCTTTCATTTGGTTGGGCAAGCTCCATAGGATCACATGGTACATAAGACTTAGTCTTGTAGCCAACATTTATCCTAAGCCTCCATAGCACTAATCCTAATTCCTAATACAAAATTATAGTAAAAATAGGAGAAGTAAATCTAACTACACCTGCAAAATAAGTGTTAGCTAAACACACCATACAACCCAAACAATTATATGAATAATTTGGACTTAGCACCCTACACATGGGTAACCAAGTCCACCTGTCTTAATGTAGATTATGCTTAGGGGTTATGTAACTTGCACAACAAAAATATTTATATTTATTTTAAGTGTCCCTTAAGCATAATCTCCTACAAAAAAATATGATTAGGCTAATCACAACCTCACATCCAGTTTATCCACATACACCCTAACATCCAATCTATAATAGTACATCTCAAAATAAAATATACATTGAATCATACACTACTCTAACATAAAGCTAGAAGTGGTGACTTAATCTAATGTGTGTGTTAAGGCTTGTGTGGTATGTCCTAGTTAGGCTTTAGAGTTAAAATTTTCTAAATGTAGAAAGATTTAATTTAAAGGGTGGTTTCACTTTAAATAGTTTAGTCGATTTACAAATTTTACTTAATATTTTCTTTTATTTCATTTGACCTACATAACAACTAAATGTTATGAAGAGAAGGAAAGAGAGGATCACTCTCTTTTATCTCTTTCTTAAGTCACATCTAAAGAAAATTAATTAATCAATTCCCTTTAGTGAATAGCTTATTACATATTTTAATTAATCTTAAGTTTAGGTTCACTTTAAATAAACTCATTCAATAATAAAGACATCTTAAGGTTAGCTGGAATGAATTACTATCACATAACACATGTTTATTCATTTTTTCCATCATGTATATCATGCATATGATTAAATCCTAAGCATAGCTATACATGTAATTTGTATCTTAGCATGCTTAAATGATGAATGTGAGTAAATATATTTATAATTAATATTTCATTTGGTTGAATGATTTTATCATATTAATTTAAAGCTCTATCTAAATTCTTATGCAAAAGCATAAGGAAAGAACCTTAAATCACATGAATAATCAACTCAACCAAATAAATAAACTATGAATGCATGTATTTTTAATAGAAAAAGAGGATTTTTTTTTAATCATTAGCTAAGTACACATCTACATGTATAAAAGTTTTAAGCGAGTACGTTGCCATTGTTCTACACCAAGGGAACGAGGCCTCCTTAGGGCTACTTAAAGCCGTGCGTCCCTAGAATGTCCAGACTAATATACCGCTATTCTTAGATACATAGGATGTATAAACAACTATAAGATTAGAAAACCATGTAAAAATGGTATTTTGATTTGATTGATTTGTTTTGTGTAAATGAATTAAAGCTCTCTGACTTCTAATGTCCAAATGCATAAGAATGAAATTAAGCAGGCACGTCTCCATTGTTCTACACCATGGAAACAAGATAAGCACCTCCTTAGGGCTACTTAAAGCCGTGCATCCCTAGGATGTCCAAACTAATATACAACTAACATTCTTACTTATGCAAATCAACAAATGAATGTAAGAAAGAGACTTGATTTCATACACTAGATTTATATTCACTTGCATTTCCTATGTATTTAAAACTAAATTTATAACATATATGCATATTCATTCATTTATAAACTTTTGAAAATTTATTTGGGATTTAATAGTGATACTAGCCACACATATTTTTAAATTTAAATTAACACATGCAATTTGACATAATGAAAATCATTTTATTTAGTTAATTTTAAAAGAGATGGATGCATGAATCATATGTCATATAACATTTAGTATGATTGGGAGGAAATAAAATAACACAAGCATGTGATTTCATTCAATCCAACTAAGACTTAAGGACAATCAAACTAAATAAGATTATTTAAAACAAACCAAAGTTCTTTAATGTCATTTCATTTTTCATGTTTGATTTGATTTAAGAAAAGTGAACAAGGTTTGCTAATCCTAATCCAATTCCTCATGTGTGAGTTAATTTGGTTTAATGAAGAATAATTAAGTTGATTTTATGTCTTAATTAGGTTAGGGTATGAATTAAGTCAATTAATTAATCCTTACCTACATCACCTTAAGTTAATTAACTAATTAATAATGAGACAATATGATATGCAACCACATGAAAAAGTAAATTTGTAATGCTTCTAAGAAATGAAAGGGGCTAATGCAATTGGCTCATGATTAATAGTTTGTTATGCATAAGGGATCTCACTTTCACTACTTTTATAATTTTCTCACACATGTGAGTTAACCATAATTTTATTATCTCTCTCTTAGGTTATTTAACACCCAAAGAGCTACCCAAGGTTGATTAAACATGATTAGATCTGAAGTGGATTTTAGATTGAATCAATTAAGCTTATTAATCCATTTGGTTAAGCATTAAACATTTTTAATTAATGAAATGGAATTAGCTTAAGGAAAGAGATCAAGAAAGAGGACTTAATCTCAATCCCTAAGTCCCATATTTGATTAGTTATGCTCTGATTTTATCTTGAGGATTAATTAATTAATTAAGAAATTAATTACCTCATTAATCATCAATTAATTTGATTAAGAAGTAAAGAAAACTTAGGAAATGAATTAGTAAAAATATTCCAATCATATTCCCTAAGCTCCCTTACTGTTCAATAGAAGTAATTAGGCTTAAATAATTAATTAAGCCATTATTCATTCACTAATTATCACTAATTAAATTAAGAGAGTGATTAAGGCTTAATCAATTGATTTTCCTAATTAAGCGACCAATAAAATCCCAGAAAAATAGGGGAGGCAGAGGTCATCCACCTAAACATCCATGGAAAATTTGAGGTTAATTAGGTAATTAATTGAGGAGTAATTAAGCTAATTAGGTTTCCAAATAAACTTTAATTAATCAAAAATTACTGTTAAAAATTAATTAATAATAATTTTCCTCGATTCTACTATGAAATATCTTCAAAATGAGCCTAAGTTTGTATTTTTGGATTTTTCTAGGATTAGTTATGATTTTAGGAAGTTTCAGGCTTAAAAATGGATTAATTAAGCCTAATTAATGCCTTAATCCCGTCGGGCCACATGGCAGCTGACGCGGTACACTGAAATAGTGTACTTTGCACATGGTGTGATGGGATTGGCTATTTAAGTTGTCTCATCCGAAGGCTGACTCGGATGGCGGCATACATGCTTTCCTACAGACCGTCCAATCTAAGATCAAATGGCCACGATCAGATCCGTGGTTTAGGAAGAGAATTAACGGATCTAATGTGGGATCTAATCAGAGCCTTCGTTCCAATCACATGGAATGGAGGCTCATGATCTATCCCATTTGTGAGTGACAAAAGATAGATGTCGTCAATCTTTCCCTATTCAATCCAAGCTCATTCGAGCTCAGATTGCCTCCAAATTCATCCCACACCTTCGGGCAGGGGAGGGGCACACATCCAATGGCTAAAAACACATGATGTTTGTGGTGTTTTTTTAGATTACATTTGTGTGCTGTGTATATGTGAGGGGACATCACGCAGATCTGAGGATGTGTTTATTGAGGTGATTGGGTGCTACATTAAGGAATAGTGTACTATCTCGAGAGATAGAAGTCACTACCATATAATGGACCTAATCACCTAATAAGGACCTATAAGGAATGATATGTCTTCAAATATAGCATAGATTTTTCCCCTACTTTACATGAAAAAGTAAAGCAGGGTTTATTTAAACCGAGTTCGTCGAGCTCCTTATGGAGGAAAGCCTCCATAGTTAATTACATCTTAAGAAAAGTGAATGCCTTAAGAATACTCTCGATTAAAGTAGGTGATTGTTGTCTCCAAAGAATTCAAAGATAGGACTATCAAAGGATTGGTTGTATTTTAGAAAATCAAGTGGGATAGATCAAAAGGGGAGAGTTATTATCGAAACCAAAGGAGATGAGTAGGGAGTGCTCATGATACTATGAGAGCTTATGAGCACTCCAATCTATCCTATAGTTGGGTTGTATGTATTTGAAATTGAGGAGATTTATTTATTTGAGTTGAATTTTTTTTTAGAAATCTAAGACTTATAATTCCATAATACAAGTTGTGGAAATGCCCGATAGGTGAGGATTTATGCTTGTAGTCCGCTAAGGCAAAAACAACAACCTCAGATCCTAAATCTAAGGAGCTTTGGTAAAGGCCAAAGCATGACCTAAATCTAAGGCAAAAGTGAGTATATGGTTTACCTCCATAAGAGAGAGTAAATTACCTAACTACTGAACTTATTACTACCTGGAGTGGCAGCCAGCTAACTCCTCCTACGCTTTAAATCCATGTAAGCAAGTCCTATGCTTTGAAAGATGGTTAGGTTGTTATTTATTTAGAAGAGAAACTAAGTCCTTAAACCCACTCCTTAAGAGACTACAGCATGTGGGGTTTGAATAATGACATAAATCTAATGCAAATTTTTATCACATTTTATTTATTTTGGGACTCTTTATTTTGGCATAGGCTATGGGATTTTGTATGCTTAAATGCATGAGAAATTGATTACAGGCCAAATCAAGAGGGAAAGAGGTGTTCTTCCATCATAGGCTCTTAAAGGTCAAGCCCATTTTATCTAGCAAAGATGGAAGCCCTCTCTTAGCAAGAGTGAAATAACATGGTTATGCATAATGTTCAACATACAATCATCCAGCTAAGGGGTTACTAAATATTTTATTATCTTAATTTAATGCCTGGGCATTTTTTATGTGAGGTTATGAATTATTTTAAAATTTTAGTTATGAGTTGTTAGTGGGGTAGAAAATTTATTTTTCATCCTAAGAAATTTATCGCATCAACCACCAATTCATAAAGAAACTATAAAACACATGCTATTTTTAATGCACAAGCTAAAACATCAAATAATTTATAAAGCTATATTAAAGAATAAGAGCCGATCTTGTACATACCCGAGAATTGTGGGTAGCCGAGATCTACCCTTATACATCCTGGTATAATGAAAGAATAATTATAATTATAAAATGATAAGTGTTATGGGGGTCTTCATTCTTCATCCTATATTCTTCACTCTTCATCTTTCATTTCTTCATTTTGATTTTCTCTATTTCCTTCTTTCTTTTAATTTGATTGGAATGTTGTTTGCTTCAAAGGCATCACATGGTGTATAAGACTTGGTCTTATAACCAATGCTCATCCTAATCCCCCATAACACTTATCCTAATCCTAATGCAAAATTACATTAAAAGATAGGGAAAGTAAATCTAACTACACCTGCAAAATAAGAATTTGCTAAACACGCCATACAACCCAAGAAGTTTTATAAATAATTTGGACTTAGCACCCCACACATGGGTAACCAAGCCCACCTATCCTAACTTGGGCTATTCTTAGGGGCTAAGTAACCTGCATAACAAAAAACATTTATATTTTTATTACAGTGGCCCTTTAAGCACGATGCCATGTATAAAACATGATTAGGCTAATATCGGCCTACCATATAGACTACGCACATACACCCTAACATATAGTCTAAAATAATACATCACAAAACTAAACATACACCAAACCATACACCATCTTAATATAAAGTTAGAAATGGTGACTTAATCTAATGTGTATGTGTTAAGGCTTGTGTGGTATGTCCCAACTAGGCTTTAGAGTTATGATGTGCTAAGTGTGAGTGATTTAATTTATAAAGGGTTGATTTCTCTTTAATTGATTTAATTGATTTGAAGATTTTTACTTAGTGTCTTCTTTTGTTTCATATAGCATACACTTAGTAACTAAGTGTTACAAAGAGAAGAAAGAGAGGGAATCTCTCTTTTATCCCTACCTTAAGCCATTTCTAAGGAAAGTTAATTAACGTAGTTCTCTTTACTGAATAGTTTACTATGTGTTTTAATTAACCCTAAGTTTAGGTTCAAAATAAATAACCCTATTCAATAAGAAAGATATCTTAAGATTAATTAAAATGGATTACTATCGCATAACACACCTTTATTCATTTCTTTCCATCATGTATATCATGCATGTGAGTAAATCTTAAGCATACATATACATGCAATTTGTATTTTTGATATACTTGAATGATGAATGCAAAGAAGTGTATTTAGAATTTAAATATTTTATATTTGGTTGAATTATGAATGCATGCCTTTTTACATAGAAAAGAGGGATTTTTCATCCATTAGTTAGATACACATTCACATGTATAAAAGTTTTAGGTGAGTGCAGCGCCATTATTTTCTACACCAGGGGTATAAGGTATAAGACCGACTTAGGGCTACTTAAATCCTCATAGCCCCAGGATGTCAAGACTAATATAGCACTTTTCTTAGAAACATGTAGATGTATAAGCAACTTTAAGGATAAGAAAATCCATGCAAATGTTATGCTTGATTTATTTGATTTATGGTTCTTATTCATTAGCCACATCATACATATATATGTATAAGAGTTTTAAGTGAGTACGGCGCCATTATTATCTGCACTAGGGACGTAAGGCACAAGACTTACTTAAGGCTACTTAGGGCTACTTAAAGCCTCGTAGCCCCGGGGTGTCCAGACTAATATACCACTTTTCTCAGATACATATGAATGTATAAAAAGAACCACATGAATAAGGAATCATGAAAGAAGTTTCATTTAATTTGGTTGTATGATTTACATATATGATATGAAATTCTTCCTAAGTCTTAACTTGGAGATGCACAGGAATAGATTTAGGTAAATGTTATGTTCTTTTCAAATGAACTATACACTTGCAAATCCTATGTGAATCCATGTTAAGATAGGGAAAGAGAACTTCATATTGCACATCTTATACTATCATCACATGCAAGTTTATAGATATTTGTAATTAACATTACTTCATTTATAATAATTGATTTATAGGCTTTTGAAAATAGCTTTTGATTTAATTGTGATAATAGCCACACATATTTTAATTTAAGTCAACACATACAATTTGACATAAAAGAAAACATTTTATTTAATTAATTTTTAAAAGAAATATTTAGCATGATTGGAAAGAAATAAAGGAATGTAAGCACATGATTTCATTCACCCCAATTAATTCCTAAGGATAATCATATTAAATAAAGCTATTTAAAATTCACCAAAATTCTTTAAAGACATTTGTTTAACTTTGAGTTTGGTTTGATACCTGAACCGCACAAGCCTGTCCCGATAAGGAAACATGAAAGAGGTTTGTTAATCCTAACCCAATTCCCCATGTATGAATTAATTTGGTTTAATGATGAATATTTAAGTTGAATTTATGTTTTAATTAAGTTAAGGTATGAATTAAGTGAATTAATTAACCTTTACCTATATCACCTTAAGTTAATTAACTAATTAATAATAATCCAATATGATATGCAACCATATGAAAAGTAAATTTGCAATGCTCCTGAGAAATGAAAGGGGCTTAATGCAATTGGCTTATAATTAATAGTTAATTAAGCTTAAGGGATCTCACTTAATTACTTTTATGATTTTCTCCCACATGTGAGCCAACCATAATTTCATTATCTCTCACCTTAGGTTATTGAACACCCAAGAAGCTATCCAAGATCAATTAAAGGTTGCTTAGGTGTGGATGAATTGATTTTAATTTTAATTTCATTAAGCCTTTAATTAATTGATTAAACACTTTGATTATATTTTAATTTGAATGATGAAATCAACTTAGGGGAAAGGATCAAGGGCAGGGCCCCAATCCCAATTCCTAAATCATTTTAAACATTCAATTAGATTATAATTTCCCTTTCTTGAAGATTAATCACTTAATTAATCAATTAGTCATTTCATTAACCATTAATTAATTTGATTTTTAAAGTAAAGAAAACATAGGAAATGAATTAGGAAAAGCATCCCCAATCACATCTCCTAAGTTATCTTAATGTTCAATTAAGGTAATTAGGTTTAAATGATTAATCAAGTTATTGTTCATTCATTGATTATGATTAATTAGATTAAGAGAGTGATTAAGGATTAATCAAGTGATTTTCCTAATTAAGCAATCAATAAAATTTTAGAAAAAAAAGAAATGATTGATTTATAAAGAAATCAACCAAGTTTGAGTTGGTTTGAAGGAGTTTTGGCTACGCATATGAAGGTGGTTCATATGGCTTAAGAAGAGATTTTAGAATTTTGAGTTAATCATGGATTTCAATCATTTAGAGTTTGGATTTGATTTTGGGGTTTGACTTTGAATTTGAGGTTTGGGTTTAAAAGAAGGAAGCAATGATTGGATTTGGGTTGTTGGTTAGGCAAGTCCTCTTAAATCCCTAAGGAACAACCTATTCCTATGGCTAACTCTTCTAAGTCTCTAGGGTTAGGTTAAGTGTTCACCTAATCACTAGAAGTGTCTTAAGACAAGGAACTCTAATATCATAAGAGTCCTAGATCTATGATGAGGTTGAGCTCACTCAAAAGTGAGGTCAACAAAGGGGCCCAATAGGTGGTGTGGTGACAAGGCACACCATGTGTTGAAGGATCATCACAATGATATATACTTCTTCGAGGTGTATCAAGATCTTGGTGCCATGCAACTCACTCATGCGGGGAAAGGAAAGTTATCCACTAAGGATTAAGCATGTGAACCTTCCACTTGAAGCAGTTGTTATCCATGATAAGGGTTTGGATTTGGAAGCAAGATGTGATTTGGGTAGAATATCTGATGGGGATTAGGATGTATAACCCGTTGGGGATAGATGCATGAACTTTCCACTAGGGAAGCAGGTTCAAGTTATCCAATAGGGATAAGGATTTGATGGGATTTCTTTTGAGGTGCACTCACTGGGGAATGCAAGTTTGAATTAGGTTTAATTGACTCCACTGGGGAGGTCAAGATGATCGATGTCTCGCTGGGAAGAAGTTGGTTGATTGTTTATTTTAAGTTTAAATTGTGAGATGGACCCTGTTGATTTGTGATGGACCGCATTGAGAAGGGGTGTGGTGTTTTATTTTATTTTCATTTTGGAAATAAAAATTATAGTTGGGATACCACGTAGATCCGCAGATGTACTCATTAGGGTGATCGGGTGTGATATTGAGGAATGATGTTCTATCCCAAGAGACAGAAATCACCATCCTATAATGGACCTATTCACCTAATAAGGACTCCTAACAACAATGGGTCTTCGAATGTACCAGAGATCTATCCCCTACTCTACATGGAAAGGTAAAGTGGGTTTGTTTAAATCGAGTTCATTAAGTTCCCTATGGAGGCAGGCCTCCATAGTTAATTACATCCTAAGGAATGAGATTCCTTAAGAATACTCTCGATTAAGGTAAATGATCATTGTCTCCAAAGATTTCAAAGATAGGACTATCAACAAATTGGTTAATTTTGGAAAATTAAGTCGGATTGATAAAAAAGAGAGAGTTATTATCAAAACCAAAGGGAGATGAGTAGGGGATGCTCACGATGCTAGGAAACCAAGCGAGCAACCCAAACTATCCTATGATTTGGCTTTATATTTTTGAAATTGAGGAGAATTATATGTTTGAGTTGAATTTTTATTAGAAATCTAGGGCTTACAATTCCACAACACAAGATCGTGGAAATACCTAAGAGGTGAGGATTTATACTTATAGCCTGTGAAGGGAAACAACAACCTCAGATCCTAAATCTAGGGAGCTTTAGAGAGGGCCAAAGCATGACCTAAATCTAAGGAAAAAATGGGTATATGGTTTACCTCCACAAGAGAGAATAAACAACCTAATTGTTGGACTTACAATTTCTTGGGGGTGGCCGCCAACTAACTCCTCCTACAATTTTAATTACATGTAGGAAAGTCTTATGCTTTGCAAGATAGCTAAGTTATTGTTTGTTTAGAAAGGAGTCTAAGTAAACTCACTCTCTAAAAGACTAGATCATGAAGGGCATGAACTCATGACTTAATCTAATGTAAATTTTGTTAAGTTTTATTTTATTTCTTGGACATTTTTATTTGACACAGGCTATGAGATTTCATATGCCTAATGCATGAGGAATTAGTTATGAGCCAAAATCAAAAAAAAAAGGAGGTGTGTTTCCACCATGGCTCTCAAAGGTCTAGCCATTTTCTTTGGCAAACGTGGAATCCCTCCATTAACAAGTGTGAGACAATATGATTTTATGCATGATGTGAAACATACAACATCCAACTAAGGGGTTGCTAAATCTTTTATTATCTTGATTTATGTCCTAAGCTTTAGGTGAGGTTATGAGTTATTTAGTTTAATTTTGAGTTGATTAATTTGATAGAAAATTTATTTTTTACTAATATTCTAATCGCATCTAGGCCATTCAACAACCATCAAGCAATTAAGAAACTAGGAAAATCATGCCATCCTAATTACGCAATAATAAACAAAATATCAATCAATTTATAAAATTAGCACAAAAGGATAAAAGGCCGGTGCGGTCGGGTACCGTTGTACAATCCGAAAAGAAATGTGGGTATCCGAGCTCTACCCTTATACAACCTGGATTACAAATGAATAATTATAATTTAGAAGGAATTCATGTTATGGGGGTCTTCATTTTTCATTCTTCATTTCTTCATTTTTTCATTTATTCATTTCTTTTTTTCTTCATTTGACTTGGGATGTAGTTTGCTCCAAGGCTTCACATGATACATAAAATATGGTATTATAACCAATGTTCATCCTAATCCTCCATAACATTTATTCCAAATCTTAATTGCAAAATTTACATCAAAATGAGAAAGATAAATCTAACTAAACCTATAAAATAAGGATTAGCTAAACATACCACACAACCCAAGCAGTAATATAAATAATTTGGACTTAGCACCCTGCGCATGGGTAACCAAGTCCACCTGTTCTAATTTAGGTTATGCTTAGGGGTATAAGCAACCTGCATAGTAAAAATATTCATATTTTTATTACAGCGCCCCTTAAGCACAACCCCCTACAGAAAATATGATTAGGCTAAGATCACCCTATCATCTAGTCTATGCGCATGCACCCAAACATCTAGTTTATGCACATGCACCCTAACATCCAGTCTAGAATATTACATCACAAAATAAAATCAGGCATCAAACTATGCACTGCCTTAATATAGAGCTAGAAATGGTGACTTAGCCTAATGTGTGTGCCATTTAAGGCTTGTGTGGCATGTCTTATTTAAGGTTGAAATTTTCTAAGTGTGAAGGATTCAATTTAGAGGGTGATTTCATTTCAAGTGATTTAGTTGATTTATTAATTTTAGTTGATGATTTGATTTGTTTGAATGAGCTTACACTTAGTTACTAAATATTGTGAAGAGAAGAAAAGAGAAGAGAACTTCTCTTTCATCCCTACCTTAAGTAATTTCTAAGATAGATTCATTAATGATTCTTTCATTAGTGAATGTTTTATTATGTGTTTTAATTAACCCTAAGTTTAGATTTAAGTTAAATAGTCCTATTCAATAAGAAAGGCATCTTAGAATTAATTAAGGTGGATTACTATCACATGACACACAACCATTTATTTCTTTCCACCATGAATACCATGCATATGAATAATCCTAAGCATACCTATACATGCAATGTAAATTTTAGCACACTTTAATGATGAATGCTAAGAGATATGATTTGAAATTTTGGATGTTCCATGAATGCATGCTTTTTATTATGTAAAAAAAGGAGATTGCAACAAAATGCACATCCACATGTATAAAAGACATAAGTGAGTACGACGCCATTGTTTTCTACACCAAGGGCGTAAGGTACAAGACCTACTTAGGGCTACTTAAAACTCAGCCGGATGTCCTGTATATCACTTTTCTTAAATACATGTAAATGTACAAAAAGAAATAAATGGATGAAGAATCATGCAAAAGATTTTTGTTTGATTTAGTTGTATAATTTACATGTGTAATGTGAAGATCTTTCTTAAGTCATAACATGGAAATGCATAGGAATAGATTTAAGCAAGTGTTGTGTTCTTTTCAAATGAACTATACACTTTGAAAATCCTATTCAAATCCATGTTAAGAGAAGAAAAGAAAATAACATAAAACGCATCTTATGCTATAATCACATATAAGCTTATAATACTTATAAGTAGTATCACTTCATTCATAATCTTTGATTTATAGGTTTTGAAAATAATTTTTGGTTTAATAGTGATAATAGCCACTCATATTCTTAACTTTAGCCAAAACATGAAATTTGACATAAAAGGAAACATTTTATTTAATTGTTTTTTAAAAGATATGAATGCATGATTTCATATGGAAAATAATATTTAGCGTGCTTGGAAAGAAATAAAGGAACGTAAGCATATGACTTCATTCACCCTAATTAATTCCTAAGAACAATCCTATAAAATAAGATTATTTAAAATGAATCAAAATTCTTTAAGGAGATTTTTATTTTTGAATTTGATTTGACTTAGGAAATGTGAAAAGAGTTTACTGGTCCTAACCCATTTTCCCCATGTGCGAATTGGTTTGGTTTAATTTTAGAATAATTAGGTTGATTTTATGTTTTATTTAGATTAAGGTGTGAATTAAATCCATTAATTACCCCTTACACTACTTTAACATAATTAAATAAGTAATTATGAGCCAACATATGATATGCAACCACATGAAATTTAAATCAGCAATGCACCTAAGAAATAAAGGGGCCTAATGCAATTGGCTCACAATTATTGATTAATTAAGCTAAAAGGTTTAATTAAGTACTTTTATAATCATCCTACACATGTAGTTTGACTATAATTTCCTTTGGAATCCTCTTAAGTTATTGAACATCTAAGGATCTTTCCAAGAATTAAGTGATTAAGTTATGTAGTGATTTAGTTTTGAGTTTGATTAATTAAACCAATTAATGAAGTGATTAAGCCATTAATCAATTTGTAAATTAAGTAAGTGTTTATCCAAATGAAGTAAAGTTAGGGGAAAAGATTGGAAAAGAAATCCTAATCTCATACCCTAAGTCCATTCACTCTTCCATGATGAATAGCAAGCTTAATTAGTGATTTTATCACTGTTTAATTGGTTAATTAATTGAAAAAGTGATTAGGGAAGAAATAAGGAATTCTCCTAATTAATTTAATAATAAATTCCAAGAAAATCATGGGAGGCAGAGGTCATCCCACTAATCAACCTTAGGAAATTTAAAATTAATTGCTGAAGTAATTAAGGAGTAATTAGCCTAATTAAGTTTTTAATAAAACTTAAATTTAGTTAAAACTACTATTCAAAATTAATTAATTTTAATTTTTTATTATTCTTCTTTGAATTATCTTTAAAATGAGTTTGAGTTTACATTTTTGAATTTTTCAATAATTAGTTATGATTTTAGAAAGTTTCAGCATTAAAAATAAATTAATTAAGCCTAATTAACCCCCATGTGACATCGTCTATGCGGCTTTCCATGTGGCGATGGGATAGGATTATAAGTTATCACATCTGTTGGGATGGCGATGATGGCGCTTTCTCTCTATTAGATGGACCCAGATTAATCCGATTTAGGAAAAAAAGCAGAGGGATCTATGATTAATCATGTCATCCAATCACGTGGAATGGGGCGTGTGATCATCTCCTGGCGAGATGGATGCCATCCGTCGATCGTCACTCGATCCGAGCTCACCCGAGCTTGGATGGAGTTCAAACTCACCCCACACCTTCGGGGAAGCACAAGCAATGTATCTAATGATCAACATTTAATGAGATTATAATTTCCTTCAAAAAGGACCAATCAATTTTTATCCTAAGGTCAATTTTGAGCAATACCTCATTGAAGGCTATCACTAATACTTCCAATGGAGGAGGTATCTTCATCTAGTAGAGATAAAGCCTTGTTGAATGTATTGGATCTTGATTTGAAGTGGATGGCTCAGTTGACCAAGCTCCCCATCAATGGTGATCGGCCTTGATCAAGGTGATGCTTCTTGTGGCTTGGAGACTTGGGAAATGACTTGGTTGAGCTCGACGAGGTCCACTGATGGTGCTTGCAAGATTAATTTGGTTTTGATGGAGAATTGAGTGACTTGGAATTGGGATGGACCTCCCCTATTTCGGCTTTGAGCAAAACTGAGAAGGAAAAATCAATGGAGCTTGGGAAGGGCTTGGAAAAGGTTGGGGAGCTTCGACTCACTCTCCTTGTCTCTATTGAAATCAATCCTTCTCGTTTGAGTGGGAATGAGGGTGAGTATATCTCCCCCTCTTTGGATCAAATGGTGGAAGGCCAAAATGCCATTTTTTATCAATGGGTGAGATTGGGTTTACGGTTTGAGCTGTTTAACATCCCATGTGGGTCAATTTAGGGAGAGGAGTGGAGGAGAGTGAGTGCCCATGTGCTAGGTGAGTGCATTTGGTGATCCAAGTGCTCAATTTCTATTAGAGAGGTCAGTTTGGCCTTGGGTTGGGTCATGGCCAACCCAAGCTCATTGGGTCATGTTCACCACCTCTCTTGGTGGTCCTAGGAGGATGGCAAGCGGCCTTGAGAAAGAAATGACCAAATTCTAAGTGAATTTGGTCATAGGATACCCTTTGACCTAAAGGTAAAATAGTCATTTGGCCATGATTTTGATTTGGGAAGATTTGAAGTGATTCAAAAATGGGTTGGGCCAAATTTCAAGTAATTTGGAGTTCATTTAGTTTGAATTGGTTCAATTTGACCCATTTAGGTCAACTTTGGTCAAATTAGGTTAGGTTGATTAATTGGTCAAATTGGGTCAAACCATGGGTTTGGTCAAGTTCAAATGATCATTTGGAGCCTATGGGTATCTTAGTTTGGTTCAATTTGTTTTAGATATGGTTTTGGTTCATTTAGGTTCATTTAGGTCAAATGGGCCAAGTTGACTAATTTGACCCATTTGACCCAATTGGGTTAGGTCATGGGTTGCTTTAGGCTTGATTGAAAGGTATTGCAAGCTTTGGTTTTAATCGATTTTGGCTTGGTTTGATTTCAAGTTGAATTGACCTTTTAAGTCAAGTTGGTTCATGTTCAATTGGGCTAGGTTGGGTATAGTTGGCTAATTAAAGTTTTGGTCAGTTCAACAATCAATTTAGAATGAATTTTACCCATTGGTTGCAATTAATTTGGCTTAGATCAAGATTTGAACCATTTTGACTTTTTAAGTTAACTTGGGTCAACTTAGGTCAAGTGGCCAATTAGGCTTGGTTTGGCTCAATTGATGGCTTGATCAAGTTCAATCATTGATTATGAATTGGTTTAGATCAATGGTTTCAATCAATTTAGCATATGATGGATTTTGGCTAGTTTAAGTTTCATTTAGTTTAAATGTTGACTTGGTCAAAGCCTAAGTTTGACTTGATTTGACCCAATTTGAGTGATTAATCATCCTAGGATGATTGTTGCTCACAATGTGAGGTTTAGATGGGCTTAGTTCAATCCAATTTGGGTTGGATTAGAATTTGGCTCAGAAAGGTCCTTTAGGTCACTTTGGGTCAAGTGAGCCTAAGTGGGTCAATTGGTTTGATCAAGGCTTGATTCAAGTTTGGTTGAACTCACATATGGACTTATAATTAAAATATAAATCCAATTGCAAGTGATTTAGAGTCAAATGAGTTTTTGTTCATTTGACAATTTCAAGTTCAAAGGATGAACATGGGTTTGATTTGGGTTAGTTTGATTTTGGTTTGATGATTGCAATTTGTGTTGATATTTGGGCATATGATTGAAGAAGTGATTGTTTGAAGATAAAATCCAAGGGTTTGGATTGATTTGAGAATGATTTGGCTAAGTCCAAGGAATTAGCTTAAAGGATATAGGTTGGATTTAAGTTGGATTTGGACTTGAGTTTGAGTTTTAGTTATTTGAATTTATATTTCATTTATATTTGTGAATATAAATAAGAATATAAATGGGTTATGAGAAAAATCTTTTGAGTTTGGAGTTATTTGGATTTGATTTGAGCTAAGTCTATAAGATGAAATCAAAGGGCATAGAAAAGGTTTTGGATTTGGAATTGATCATGGGTTTCAATCATTTGGAATTGATTCATGATTTGGATTTTGGAATTAATTTATGATTTGAGAAAATCAATTGAGTTAGAATTGATTTAAGATTTGATTTCAGCTAAGTCTAGAAGATGAAATCCAAGGGCTTAGAAAAGATTTTAGATTTGATTTAAGAATTGAGAAAGTCAATTGAATTGGAATTGATTTGAGATTTGAATTTGAAGTTTGGTCTGAAAGAAGAAAGCAAGGATTGGGTTCAAGCTATAGGGTAGGCAAGTCCTCCTAATACCCCTAAGGCATAACCTATTCCTATGGATAGCTCTTCTAAGTCTCTATGGTTAAGTTAAGTGTTCACCTAATCACAAGAACTGTCTTAAGAATAAGGAACTCTTAGTGTCTAGAGGAGTCCTATATTTAAGATGGAGAAGTTAAAAGCTCACTCCAAAAGTGAGGTCAACAAGAGGCTATGTCGGCCTAGGCCCATCTTAGATTTACCAATCCAAAGGGGTAGTCCACCAGCCACATGGTAGAACTAAGGGGGGTTGCCTTTTTGGTATACAACATTTGTCTAGGGAAAGCGTAGACTTACATCTCAGCAAGGGACAGCAGGGGGTGATCTTGGATGCAAATCAGACCTTGAACTGAATGAATGTCTAGGGGACTTATATCAACTCAGTAGTCAGATAATTCATTTGATTGAATCACATTTATTTTAATTTGATGGATCCCCTCATTGTGCGATGGATAGACTAAGAAGGGGCTAATATCAATCTAGACCTATCTTAGATTTACAAATCCAAAAGGAAACCAACCTAGGGGTACCTTTAGGTGTGAAATGGTCAAGTTAGGAAGAAAGCGTAGGGACTCACATCCTCCTACACAAGGAACCACTTGAGGGTGATTGCTTACATAAATCGAACGACTAAAAGTCATTTGCGTTGTCTTTGGAAAAGAATGTAATAGACTTATATCTTTCAAAGCAAAGATGACCATCGGGTACTGGTGGAACAATAAGTTGAACCCAACCTAAAGGGGACTACTGAAAGAGTGATGACCCAGGGACTTATCTCAACTCAAAGTAGTCAGGCAATTCTATAGGAGTTTCTTTAAAACTACCAAGATAGGATATGCTTGGGAAAGGGGGCCACTAGGGGTTTGAATTCCTAATCCACAAGCGAGGATATGTTTTGTTTGTTTTATGTTTGTGTGGACCCTGTTGGTTTGTGAGGGACCACACTGAGAAGGAGCTTATATTAGCCTAGTCCTATCTCAGACTTACTGGACCAAGGGAGAATTTGTGCATCCACTGAACAAATTCTCCAACCACAAGGTGACTAGGAAAGGGCTATCCAATCCAAGTAATGGGGAGTGTCTAAATGGGTTATAAGGTGTGACCAAATAGAGTACTCATGGGGTGTCGCTGGGGAATTATCAAAACCCTATAAAAGAAAACCTATAGTTTGGTGGCCAACTCAGAGGGGGACTCACATCTGTTAAGAGTGTTGTATCCACCGGGTGGGTTGCCACCAACATGGCGATAACCAACCAACCTAAGGTGCCCATCGATTTACAACAATCAGTCTAGAAAGAATGGGTGTAGGCTTACATCTCCCTAAAGCGGAACTGATCGCCGGGATAGTTTATCTTTGGCTCGATAGAATATCGACCTAGGGGAGACTACTAGCGAGGAGTCACGTAAGGACTAAACCCAAGCTTGAAGTAGTGGGAGGAAAATTCCAGCGAGGGACTTACCTAAAGCCTCAAATATACTCGACCTAGTTAGTGCATGATGGCTAGTTCAAGAAGAAAGCATGTAGGCTTACATCCTCTTGAACGAAGTCAACATGGGGTAGCTTAGTGATTGCGCAGTAAGACTAACCAAACTAATAAGGCACTCATTGGTTTGCAGTTGTCAAGTTAGAAAGAAAGCATAGAGATTCACATCCGCTAGACAAGTGACCACTGATGTGACATACAAGCAAGGCAGTATATCAGCTCGACCTAGAGCAGCTAATGAGTGAGTGTCATGGGGGCTTGCTCCCATATCAAAATAGCTCGAGATAAAAGATATGTGTTTGTTTGTGATGTGAAAGAAAGAATAGGATGCTGCTTGGGTTCTCTTACACCTATCTTAATAGTACCGGAGGATTGAATGTAGTTTGTGCTTGTGTTATGGAGGGATAGGATGTCGTTCGAGTTCTTTTACACCTACACTAAACACGTCATGGCGGATTCGCAAGCGAAAGATATTTCTACCACATAAGAGGTGGAATTTGATATAAAAAGAAGTTTTATTGATGATTATTTTTAAACAAGATTTATGGATAATATTTCTTTAGGTAGAGCCCGTTGATTGGAAGCATGGAGCGCTCTCCCCTACAGTTTATAAGTTGAGAAGATCCTCCTTGGTAGGCCTTCTCTATGGAAAAATGGTCTTCCCAAGTGGGTTCAAAATTACCTCCCATTTTTCGATGGGCAATAATTGGTCTCCTTAAAACTAAAATAAGCTCTCCTACTTGAAAAGCTCTAGGATGGACCAACTTATTTTGAGAAATCATTTTGACTTTGTACAACTCGAGGTTCTGGCATGCCCGGAGGCTTCTCTCCTCCAAACCTTCGAGCTCTTCTAACTGTAGCTTGGCATTCTACTATGTAGTAATCTTGTTACCCACAACTATTCTTAGTGATGAGAGTTAGACTTCTAATGATAGAATGGCTTCGCACCCATACACTAAGGAGAATGGGGTGAGTTGAGTTTTTGTATGTGTGTGGTAGGCCCACAAGGCTTCAACTACTTGCTCATACCACTGTAAACTTATTATCGTTGAGTGTCTTCTTCAATATTTGGATGAGAGTTTTGTTGAATGCTTATACATTTTGCCCTCGGGTAATAGATGGTGGAATATCTCCAATATGTTATGTCTCAGAAAAGCTATTGATTTTGGTGCTCTTGAATGCGGTACCATTATCGGATATAATTCATCGAGGAACCACAACCTATATGATATGGTTCTGAAAAAATTAGAGCACATCTTTGGCTGTGACCTCTCTCAGTGGGATTGCCTCCACTTGGAAAAGTAGTCGGTGGCTAGAATGAATGACCCTTGGAAGAAGGAGGATCGATCGACCCACTATGTGCCCAACACTCAAATGGCCATGAGGCCAATGTAAAAAGTTGATGATGGACCACACCGTTCACTTGACATTGGTGGCATCTCCTATCTATATCCATGCAGTCTATAATCATCGAAGGCCAGTAGTATCCTAGTCTTTTGATCTTGGCTTTCATCTTTAGACTGGATTGGTGAGCTCCACATAAACCTGAATGTACCTCAATCACGATCTCATGATCTTATGGGCTTCGTGTTTGGCTAAATAATATAATCACATATAATCGAAAGACTGTCAGTACAAGGTGTTATCCATGAGAGCATATGAGAGAGCTCTCTATTTCATCTGATGGGCTAATGACTTCTCGTAATGTAGTTTGCTTGTATATAAATAATCTATAAATGGTTGCCTCCAATCTAATTTATCATCCTTTTTAGCTACAGTAACCTCCCCTTCAAGAGAGAGTCTCTTGATGAGTTCAGCATCAACAGGGGATGAGACTTGTCTATTTTGGACTCTTATTATAATGGACTCATCTTCTTGGCATGCCAACTCCTTGGAGAGCTAGGCTAATGCATCTGCTACATCATTATCTCCTCAAGGAATCTTGTAAATAGTGACCTATGGGATTTGAGCCAATAACTCCATGGTATACTTGTGGTAATGATGGAGTTTAGGCTTTAGAACTTTGTAATACCTAGTGATTTGGTTGATGATGGCGAGAATCCCCATGTTGATACTCACGGACACATAATGTAATGACTAACTCAGGCCAATTCAGCCTCATATTTGGCTTCATTGTTGGTGCATGGATTGGAGATGATATGAGAATCTCATCATCATGGGAGTGAGAACTATTCTACCCCTGCCTTCCACTAGAAAGTAGATTATGGTTCTTCTCCTTTTTTGAGAAGCGCACCATCAAAATACATCTCCCAATGGTGAATGCTAGTGTCCCCTAAGTTCATGATTTGTTCATGGAGGTCATCACTAAGCAATCAGCGAGGAAGTGGGTGTCTTTAAGAAATTCCTTTCTTCCTTTCACACAGAGGGAGAATGTGATGTCAAGCTGATAAAATCATGGACCAACGTGCAAACCATTTGAATAAGGTCAGCCGTGTCATGAGATATTATAGTGGATTTATCCTAGAGATTAGATTCACCTTATAAGAAAGTATGTAGTGTCGTAGCTTTTGGGATACAAAGATCAAATCTAGGCAGTGCTTTTCAATAGGTGGGTGGATTGCCTCAATAGGGATTAGACGATGACTAGATAGTAGAGAGAATTTTCTTTCCCTTCGTCATTGGTTTGAGCCAACAAAGCATTAAGGGTGTTGTCTAATGCAACGGTGTAAAGGATCAATGGCTTTCCTAGGATAGAGGTGAACTGGCGTCATCGGGTAGTGCTTGATGTCTTCAAAAGCATGATGCACTATCATCCCACTTGAACTTGGCATCCTTTTGACACAAGTCTGAGAATGGGCGCATCTTCTTGATAAGTTGGATATGAAGCATCTTAGATACAACCACCCTTGAAATGATCAGTTGAGTTAGACTTTTAGGGGTGGCATTTCTAAGATAGTTGATCTTCTCAGGTGATCTCTATTCCCGGTGTGGGACAACAAACCCGAAATTTCCCACAGAATGCACTTTGGGATTCATTTTGAGGTTAAATTGTCTTAACCGTTCGAAAACTACTCTCAAGTCAAAGAGATGATCTTCCTTTTCTTTACTTTTGACTACTAAATCATCAACATAGCATTCAACTTGATGGTGAATGAGTTCATTGAAGATCCGAGTTATGGCTCGCTGGAATGCAGCACTGATATTTTTAAGACCGAAAGGCATGACCTTATAATAATAGATTCTGATCGGGGTTCAAAAAGTAGTGTTTCTTTCATCCTCGGGAGCCATCTTGATTTGGTTGTATTTAGATGACCCATCCATAAAGGAGAATACTGCATGATACGAGGCAATGTCCACCATTAGCTCTAGTATAGGAAGTGGAAATTCATCCTTAGGACATGCCTTATTTAGATCCCTAAAATTGACGCATATATGAATTTGGCCATTCATTTTCTTAACTAAGATGACACTGGCTAACCAAGTGGGATATTTTTCTTCCCTGATAAAATAAGCATCGATCAATTTCTTGATTTCAAAATTGACCTATTGTTCAATGTCTAATTGCATATGTCTAGGAGCTTACTTGATAGAGTTAGTAATAGGTTCTATTGCTAGTTTGTGGACTACTATGTCAGGAGATAAATTGGGCATTTCTTCATAACTTTATGTGAAGCAGTCCTTAAACTCAGCTAATAGCCTAACTAAGTCATTAGTTTCTTCTTCTTTCAATAAGGAACTGAAGTACGTTGGGCGTGTATTTTCTTTTGTTCCTAAGTTGATCTCTTTAAGCTCATCAATAGTTGATCTAATTTCTTCTTCAAACTCTGGTGGTGCATCTTTGACTTCAGACTCATTTGGGTCATCTAAAGTTTCTAAACATACCTCCTCATAAGAGTTAACATGATTTGAGAAGATCCTATTAAATCCAAAATGAATGGTGATGACTAAGCAATGGTTGTCATCGTCGACTGGACCCACTATGACGAATCCTAGCCCTAGTCTTGATTGAGAATATCTTCTTTGGTTGTCTCATAGTTTTTCAAAGTAGTCCGACCAGTGTTTAGACCAAGTATGTGGGATTAATCCCTTCTTTGCTAAGTTAATAACATAAGATGAATACAAATCAAAAGGTAGTTGTATTAAATATTTATATGAATCATCCTCAAGTTCTATATTAGCTTTCTAACTTGAGGATGATGCTCCCAATAAAAATCTCTTCAGCCTGACATTTGTGGATGACTTGGGGCCTCCTACTAAACTTTCAACTTTCGGAAGAAAGTGAGGTTAGAAACTAAAGTTCCCAAGCTCTGTTCTACATAATGATGATTTGGATACATTCATGCTTTGCTTGGAGGCGTCTTCACCCTTTGTCTCTAACATGTCATGGACCCGAGAGGGGTTGGTCAACGTGTTAACCACATGAGACTCATCCTCCGAACTGGACTATATGTCTATATGGATAGTGGGGGTACTCCTATGAGTTGGAACATAGCTCCTACCGGTTGGCCACCAATAAGAAGGTCTTCCACCTCTAGAACTGTCTCTGGACTTGCCTCTTTCTACCTGGAGGTCATCATCCATGTGTTCATATGGAGGAACAAACTAGTGAATCTAACATCGCTCTACCTCTTCCTCGGTGTTACTTTCTTTTTTCCTTTTTTTCTTTGTTTCATTTCTTTTGATTTTGAACTTTCACCAAGTTCAGAATAGACTTTTTTTAATTTGGAGGAAGATAGTAGGTTATCTTCATAAATCTCCCACTAGAAAATGGCTTCAAGTCTCCTTTGACACAATACTGATTCCACCTCTTAAATTTGATGCATGTAAAGAGGATGGAACCATGTTATTTTCATGTATCCAAGGCCTATCGAGCAAAGCGATGAAAGATGTATCTAAATCAATTATGGAACTTGCTTCTTTATCTCTCTGAAACTATGGAGCCTAAAGCCCTCTCACTTGCTCATTGAATCCTCTCAACATCATCCCATCTCCTCAGTTGAGATGTCAATCCTCAAGTAGGCAAGTCTTTAGACTTCATAATATTCTTGATGCACAGGATTAACTAACACCAGAGATTGAATGCTCATGTCCCCTTATGATGTAGAGGGCGGTTGTGCTCCATTATCCCCAAAGAAGGTCTTCATCGGTGAATGTAACTCCAGCTTCTCTTGAAAACATGCCTCTCTAATAGCGTCAACTAAGCATATTGAATCAAGAAGGGCTTTGATCAATGACTCCCTCATCTCTCTTTGGATAAGACAAGGGCATCATATATGCTTAGTTTAGCTAGCAACTTTCGGTGAGTGAGGACATTATTGTATCAGGTTAGTCCTCCACCAGCATATCCATAGGTGGAGCATCCTGTGGAGGGGCATCTTGATCGCTAGAACCAATGACTTATTTACCCTTATCTTGAGGTGCTACCTTAAGAGGTAGAACTTTGCCACTATGAAGGTTGACTTCAGTGACTTCATGAGATGGTTTAATGAAAAGTTCTACACACATCATGGGTTCACCTACAACTTCTATAGGATCATCGAGTTAGATGACTCCAAATCTATCTCAATGGGTGAACCCGGGTGATTTAGGAATGGGTAATCCATTTCAAAATCAGAAAGGAGTGGATCAAAATTGTAATAATTATTAGTACTTGGAGAGCTTTCTATAGGAATGAAATCATCAAGATCATCAAAAGTAACGAGAATATAAGCGGAATTGATCTTCTTCTTCATTGATTTCTTAGATTTGGATGAAGGTACAAAATAAAAATCAAGTAAATTAAGCGGTGAGGATTTGACACTCACTGCTGAAGAAGAAGGCTGAAGAAAATGTATACAACTATGATGGAGTGTTGGAATCGATTGGTTGCGTTAACCTATCAGAAGTGGAAGTTATCATTCTACTCTACCTCCTCAAGTTATCCTTACAAACCTCTTAGAGTTGGAGGTTTGAGCTGTTTCAAGAACTTGCAAGGGTAACTTTCTGATCTTAGAAATAATTTTCTTGGAGGTTCGGGATAGGAAGATATCCCAACCTTCCTCTAACTTGAGAAGATTGTGTGTATCCCCAAGGATTACCCTAATGGAACTAGAGGGTTGTTCTAGTAGGTATTCCTTAGGGATGATAATGGCACCTGACTTGTAGCTATGCTCAAGCTGTCCTTAAAGGTAAACAATCTTAAGACATGTCTAGCATGCGGTGGTAGGGAAAAGTTTGGATCTTACCCACATCCTCCGCCTCTAGGCTCAGTACTAAAATCAAGCTTCTTTAAGAGGTTCTTAAAGATCTTTCGACTACCTCCCTCTTGAATGAATAAGGTTTATTCAATTTGTCAAAAGTAGGTAATGATAGCTACGGTGGTAGATAGAATACTTCTTGTTTATCTTTGTGGATGGGATATTCTGGCGGGAGTGATGATGGAGGCCATTGTGAGGTGGCGATATGATGGAGGTGTGATGGCAAGGAGGTGGTAGGGGAGGCTTTAGCTGTCATTTGAACATAGTTGCTTCCCCTTATCAACTATCTACCACAGCTTTTCTCAAATGCCTTTTTAGTGGGCTTGGTGATCTTGGAAAGGCCTATTTGACCTCTCCTTGTAGACTAGTCATCTTGTTGATTAATTTCTCAAATATCTTAATAGTGAACCCTTTAAGCATGAAGGCGACCGAGCCATGAATATTCTTGAGTAGAATTTTAATAACATGTTGTTTAGGTAGCTGTGGTTCACATTTCATACTTAAATCATGCCATATAATAATATAATCAATAAGGGACTCACCAGGGGGTTGTTGAGCTACATTGCTTGTTACCCTTTGTGAGCTCCGACAAATCTCTTAATAAAGAGCTAACTCCAACAAATGTCTTCACTTGTCATTGGGTAGTTCATACCAATCAAATGTGAAACCTTGCTCTTGATGAAGAGAGAATAGAGTGCATCGCCACATTGCAACATCCGGGCCTGAAATGTGCTATGTGTTGCCAAGGATTCCCACTGCCATCAAAAATTTTGAAGGATGGAGGCACAAAACCCTTAGGATATTGGGCAACATGAAATTCCTCTAGGTAAGGTCTACCCTTTGGAACAAATGAGCCACCTCTGGCTTGCGCTAATGCATCCCTCACCTATTGCTCCACCATGTGTTTGATATCTTTTTCATGGTCGGAGGTGTTTTCCACCACCTTCCTATGCAAGCTACCACTGGCTCTCTCTCTAGAGGAATGCATCTAGGATGATCTAAAGTGTGTGCCAACTCACTCATCACTACTATGGGAGAAGGCTGAAATGAGATGTAATGTCGACACCACCATCAACTCTTGATCTTCTTCCCCATTTGATCAATATGATCATCCCTACAGATTTGGAGGAGGTCTTTGAGTTGAATGGGGTGGCATCATCTTCTTCAACTATAATACCTAACTATCTTGTCTCATGGAGGGACTAGTATCGACCATGTGAACTTCTTGAATCCTCAAGAAGGTCATCCTCATCGGATCATGCTACCCTCCCATCATCATGCATGCGATCACTTAGAGTTCCCTCTTCTTGACAAAATAATCTACTATATTCACCAGAACGATCTAATCATCTTTGGCATAAACACTTTCGATGGCGGTGGAGGGGGTTGTGGCCTACATCTAATATTGCATGGAGTTTTAGCTCTAGGAGGGTCATGCTCACTGGAAGAGACATGCTCATGACTACTCACGAGTGGAGTGGTGTCCTGGGGGAGATCCATTGCCATGGGAACTGTAAAACTTTCCCCTTCCCCTGCTTTATTGGCTCGATGGTGGTGGTGGTGGTGGGGAGAGCTCTTTGTGGGGTTGCCACTCCTTCACCAAAATTGAAGTAGTAGGTCAAGTAGGGGAACTCATCCTCACCTCAATCGGTGGAGTAGATGAAGTGGGATCCTTTGGTCGATCACCAAAGGGGTCTTTCGGATGCTTACGGATCTTGGCGAGTGGTGGATGCTAGGGCTGTGATGGTGGAGTGAGGAGAGTGGAGTGGAGCACACTGCTCCTCAATAGATCTATACTGCGGTGATGTAAGAATAATCATATCTGAATGATCGACCTTGGGGTCGATCGAAATCCATCAGTAGAGCTGGCACTCCTCCATTCTCTCTCACTTGGGTAGATGCTCCAGCCTCTCTTTGGATACCCTAACACTCCTAGGGATCAGTGATTGCAAATAAAATAAGGTACCAAACTGAGGTGTGTATGCTCGTCACTGGCATAGTCTAGTCCAGCATGGGGCCTCCTGCTTCCCTATCCAAGTCTGTATGCGATGGTGGAGGAGAAGCAATCCTCGATAATCTTCCTCCTGTCACAGGAGAGGGGTGGAACTTATTACTGGTCAGAGTGGAGAGACCTCTTGGGAGAACCCTCCTGCTACATGAGATGTGACTCCTCTCGGCTGCTACTCGTGCTCAGCTTAATCTTGTAATTTTTATTACAGCATTGACTACGAGTGAACAAGCCAAAGCAAAAGCTAGTACCTACGTCAAAAGTGGACAAGGCTATCTCAGAAGATAGCCTTCCCCTTCGGGGTGGCCGATGAGGAGATAGTAGCTCTCGTTGGAGCAATGGTAGGAACAGCTGGATGGGCAACTGCTGGAATATCATAGAACGGGGAGTGGGAACCACTGTAGCCTTCCTCTTCAATAGAGGATTCTCAAAGTCGAAGGGCATGTCAATATGGATGGCCCGCTTACACACCTCTCAGACATGGTGAGGGTTGCCCCTCTAAGTAACATGTGCTCTCAAAACCGAAGAATACCAAATGGGTGGAGTCGGTCTGGGGAGGAGGCGATCAAGGCCAAGTCCATCCAGATGGGGAAGGTGAAAACAAACTTCTAAGAAATATGTCTTGTAAAGGCGTATTGACTATCTATGTGCATATGTTGAAATATAACTTGTATCAAATTTTCATCTTGATATTTGTTCCAAGAAAGTAATAGAAGTTTGGAGTTTTGAACCCACACTCAACAATTCAAATATGTTAGGTGGTATTCATTGGAGAGGTTTGGATGTTTGGAGAAGAGTCTTTTGCCATTTCATTTTTTATTTTAGAACCCATACTCAACTAATTTAGGTAGGTTAAGTGGGGTTCAAAAACTTGAGGAGAGATTTCTTTTTTTTTTTAAAATATTGTTTGTATTTTATGTTTCTTATTTGAAAATATGTATTATTTGAAGGAACCTCTACTTAGCAATTTTGGGTATGCTAAGAAAAGGTTGTGATTGTGTGTTTGAAATATTTTTTCTTATGAAGATTTAATTGTGTAATATTTTGATTTAAAAAATGTGACTTCTTACTTAACAAATTTGGTATGCTTAGTAGAGGCCACATGTGTTTGATTTGTGCTTGAAGATGAGACTTTCACTTAACAAATTTGGTATGTTAAGTGAAAGCCAAGTGTGATTATGAGATAGATTTGCTTTTCTTTGAAGATGGGAGTGCCACTTAACAAATTTGGTATGTTAAGTGAAAGTTCCAAATGTGCTTGAGATATGTTTATTTTCCTTTGAAAATGAGACTCTCACTTAACAAATTTGGTATGTTAAGTGAAAGGTCAAGTGTGGTTGATATGAAAAATTGGATCCTTACTTAACAAATTTGGTATGTTAAATAGGGATCAAAATGTGTGTTGAAAAGAGACCCTCACTTAACAAATTTGGTGTGTTAAGTGAAAGCCTAAATGTGTTTGATATGTATTTGAAAATGGGACTCCCACTTAACAATTTGGTGTGTTAAGTGGAAATCAAAGTATGATATGACTTGAAAATGGGATTCTCACAAACTTAATTTGATATGTTAAGTGGGGAATATCATGATTATATGATTCTTACTTAACAAATTTGATGTGTTAAGTAGAACCAAATATATGCTTTGAAAGTAAGACTCTTACTTAGAAAATTGGATATGTTAAGTGAAATTCTAAATGTATGTTTTTTTTTTTAAATAAGACCCTCACTCAACAAATTGAATATGTTAAGCGAAAGTCAAATTTTATGTTTTGGAAATGAGACTTAACAAATTGAATTGTTAAGTGAAAATCAAATTATATTTGAAAATTAATAAATTGAAATTGTTAAGTGAAAGTCAAATTTATATTTTGAAAATGAGACTTAACAAATTGTTAAGTGAAAGTCAAATTTATGTTTTGAAAATGAGACCCCACTTAACAAATTGAATATGTTAAGTGAAGGTCAAATTTTTCTTTGAAATGAGACCCCTTAATTGAAATTGTTAAGTGAAAGTCAAATTATGTTTTGAAATGAGACCCACTTAATAAATTGAAGTTGTTAAGTGAAAGTCAAATTTATGTTTAAAATGAGACCCCATAACAAATTGAAATGTTAAGTGAAAGTCAAATTATATTTTGAAATGAGACCCCATAATTGAAATTGTTAAGTGAAAATCAAATTTTGTTTTGAAAATGAGACACTTAACAAATAGAAATTGTTAAGTGAAAGTATTTATATTTGATTTAAAAGAGATTCTCACTTAAAGTTGGATATGTTTTGTGAAAACATGTCATGATTTGCTCTTGAAAGAGAACTTCAACTCAACATGTGAAATATGTTGAGTGGAGCTTCAATTTTATTTTATGATTTGAAAGTAGAATCTTCATTCAACAAATTTGAGTATGTAGAATGAAGATGGCTATTTTTGAAAAGAAGTGCTTTTGGAAAGTGTCATTTTGTGAAAGAAATTATTTTCTTTAAATTTTATGATGAACCTTGCCTCACCAAGCTAGTGGTGAGGAGGTTCTAAATTTTTATTATCTCTCCCTTCATTGATAAATTATGTTCTTTACCTAATGGGGAGCCCAATAGGAGTTTCAAGACATACACGGAGTGAGGTCCTAAAACTAAAAGGATGTTGGCTAACTTTGCAAGCTAAGTGCCAATGGAAGGAAAGATAGTCTTGGACTCACATAAAATGCAAGTGCACTATCGATGCTTGGAGACAATAATCGTCTACTAGAGATGGAGAGAGGAACCATCCCAGTGAGTCGTAGAAAAATCATGGCATTTATTTTTTGGATTACATTTTGTGTTGTATATGTGAGGGGACACCCTGCAGATATGAGGATGTACTTATTGAGATGATCGGTTATTATATTAAGGAACAGTGTACTATCTCGAGAGATAGAAGTCATTACCCTATAATGGACCTAATCACCTAATAAGGACCTCTAAGGCATGATGGGTCTTCGAATATACCAGAGACTTTTCTTCTACTTTACATGGAAAAGTAAAGCAGGGTTTATTTAAATTGGGTTCATTAAGTTCCCTATGGAGGCAAGCCTCCATAGTTAATTACATCTTAAGGAAAGTGAATCCCTTAAGAATACTCCAGATTAAAGTAGGCGATTATTGTCTCCAAAGAATTCAAAGATATGACTATCAAAGGATTGGTTGTATTTTAGAAAATCAAATGGGATAGATCAAAAGGGGAGAGTTATTATCGAAATCAAAGGACATAAGTAGGGAGTGCTCATAATACTAGGAGACCTAGTGAGCACTCCAATCTATCGTATGGTTGGGCTTTATGTATTTAAAATTGAGGAGATTTATTTATTTGAGTTGAAATTTTATTTAGAAATATAGTACTTATAATTCCACAATACAAGATTATGAAAATGCCCAAGAGGTGAGCATTTATGCTTGTAGCCCACAAAGGGAAACATCAACCTCAGATTTTAAATCTATGGAGCTTTGGCGAGGGCCAAAACACGACCTAAATCTAAGAAAAAAGTGGGTATATGGTTTACCTTCATAAGAGAGAGTAAATCACCCGACTGTTGGACTTATTATGGCCTGGAGTGGTAGCCGGCTAACTCCTCCTATGCTTTAAATCCATGTAAGCAAGTCATATGTTTTGCAACATGGTTAGGCTATTATTTACTTAAAAGAGAAACTAAGTCCTTAAACTCACTCCTTAAGAGACTAGAGCATGAGGGGTATGAATAATGACTTAAATCTAATGCAAATACTTATCACATTTTATTTAATTTGGGACTCTTTATTTTGACACAAGCTATGAGATTTTGTATGCCTGAATGTATGAGAATTTGATTATGGGCCAAATCAAGGGGGAAAGAGGTGTTCTTCCATCATAGGCTCTTAAAGGTTAATCCCATTTTATCTTGCAAAGGTGGAAGCTCTCTCTTAGCAAGAGTGAAATAAGATGATTATGCATGATGTTCAACATACAATCATCCACCTAAGGGGTTGCTAAATATTTTATTATCATGATTTAATGCCTAGGCTTTTTTATGTGAGGTTATGAATTATTTTAAAATTTTAGTTATGAGTTGTTAGTAGGGTAAAAAATTTATTTTTCATCCTAAGAGCCTAATCACATCCAGGCCACACAACAATCACTAATCATAAAGAAACTATGAAAAGACATGATATTTCTAATACACAAGCTAAACATAGCATCAAATAATTTTATAAAGCTATCGCAAAAGAATAAGAGGATGTATTGGTCTGCAACACGAAAAGAAATGTAGCTCTACTCTTATACATCCTGGTATAATGAAAGACTAATTACAATTATAAAATGATAAGTGTTATGGTGGTCTTCATTCTTCATCCTCCATTCTTCGCTCTTCATCTTTCATTTCTTCATTTTGATTTGCTCCATTTCTTTATTTCTTTTGATTTAATTGGGATGTTGTTTGCTCCAAAGGCATCACATGGTGTATAAGACTTGGTCTTATATGCTCATCTAATCCCCATAACACTTATCTAATCTAATGCAAAATTACATTAAAGAAGGAAAAGTAAATCTAGCTACAGCAAAATAAATGTTAGCTAAACACACCATACAACCAGCAGTTATATGAATAATTTGGACTTAGCACCCACACATGGGTAACTAAGCCACCATCTAACTTGGGCTATTCTTAGGGGCTAAACAACGCACATAACAAAATTATTTATATTTTTTTTATTACAGTTAAGCCCACAGAAAAACATGATTAGGCTAATATCGAACATCAGACTATGCACATACACTAACATCAGGTCTAAAATAATACATCACAAAACCAAACATACACCAAATCATGCATCGTCCTAACATAAAGCTAGAAATGGTGACTTAATCTAATGTGTATGTGTTAAGGCTTGTGTGGTATGTCCTAACTAGGCTTTAGAGTTATGATTTCCTAAGTGTGAGTGATTTAATTTATAAAGGGTTGATTTCTATTTAATTGATTTAATTGATTTGAAGATTTTACTTTGTGTTTTCTTTTGTTTTATATAGCATACACTTAGTAACTAAGTGTTATAAAGAGAAGAAAGAGAGGGAATCTCTCTTTTATCCCTACCTTAAGCCATTTTTAAGGTAAGTTAATTAATGTATTTCTCTTTAATGAATGGTTTACTATGTGTTTTAATTAACCCTAAGTTTAGGTTTACATTAAATAACCCTATTCAATAAGAAAGACATCTTAAGATTAATTAAAATGGATTACTATCACATAACACACCTTTATTCATTTCTTTCCATCATGTATATCATGCATGTGAGTAAATCTTAAGCATACCTATACATGCAATTTGTATTTTTAGCATACTTGAATGATGAATGCAAAGAAGTGTATTTAGAATTTAAATATTTTGAATTATGAATGCATACCTTTTACATAAAAAGAGATTTTTCATCCATTAGTTAGATACACATTCACATATATAAAAGTTTTAGGTGAGTGCAGCACCATTATTTTCTACACTAGGGGTATAAGGTACAAGACCTACTTAGGGCTACTTAAAGCCTCGTAGCCCTAGGATGTCTAGACTAATATAGCACTTTTCTTAGATATATGTAGATGTATAAGCAACTTTAAGGATAGGAAAATCCATGAAAAAGTTATGTTTGATTTATTTGATTTATGGTTCTTATTCATTGGTCACATCTACATACATATGTATAAGAGCTTTAAGTGAGTATGGTGTCATTATTTTTTGCACCAGGGGTGTAAAGTACAAGACCTACTTAGAGCTACTTAAAGCCTCGCAGCCCCGGGGTGTCCAGACTAATATATCACTTTTCTCAAATACATATGAATGTACAAAAAGAACCACATGAATTAGGAATCATGAAAGAAGTCACATTTAATTTGGTTGTATGATTTACATATGTGATATGAAATTCTCCCTAAGTCTTAACATGGAGATGCATAGGAATAGATTTAGCTAAATGTCATGTTCTTTTAAAATGAACTATACACTTGCAAATCTTATGTGAATCCATGTTAAGATAGGGAAAGAGAACTTCATATTGCACATCTTATACTATCATCACATGCAAGTTTATAGATATTTGTAATTTACATTACTTCATTTATAATAATTGATTTATAGGCTTTTGAAAATAGCTTTTGATTTAATAGTGATAATAGCCACAGACATTTTAATTTAAGTCAACACTTGCAATTTGATATAAAAGAAAACATTTTATTTAATTAATTTTTAAAAGAAATGAATGCATGATTTCACATGGCAAGCAATATTTAGCATGATTGGAAAGAAATAAAGGAATGTAAGCACATGATTTCATTCACCCCAATTAATTCCTAAGGATAATCATATTAAATAAAGCTATTTAAAATTCACCAAAATTCTTTAAAGACATTTTTTTAACTTTGAGTTTGGTTTGATTTAGGAAACATGAAAGAGGTTTGTTAATCCTAACCCAATTCCCCATGTATGAATTAATTTGGTTTAATGATGAATATTTAAGTTGATTTTATGTTTTAATTAAGTTAAGGTATGAATTAAATGAATTAATTAACTCTTACCTATATCACCTTAAGTTAATTAACTAATTAATAATAAGCTAATATGATATGAAACCACATGAAAAGTAAATTTGCAATGCTCCTCAGAAATGAAAGGGGCCTAATGCAATTGGCTTATGATTAATAGTTAATTAAGCTTAAGGAATCTCACTTAATTACTTTTATAATTTTCTTTTACATGTGAGCCAACCATAATTTCATTATCTCTCACTTTGGGTTATTGAACACCCAAGGAGCTACCTAACATCAATTAAAGGTTGTTTAGATGTGGATGAATTGATTTATAAATTTTAATTTCATTAGTCTTTAATTAATTGATTAAACACTTTGGTTATGTTTTAATTTGAATGATGAAATTAACTTAGGGGAAAGGATCAAGGGTAGGGCCTCAATCCTAATCCCTTAATCATTTTAAACATTCAATTAGATTCTGATTTCCCTATCTTGAAGATTAATCACTTAATTAATTAATTAATCATTTCATTAACCATTAATTAATTTGATTTTTAAAAGTAAGGAAAACTTAGGAAATGAATTAGGAAAAGTATCCCCAATCACATCTCCTAAGTTATCTTATTGTTCAAGAGAGGTAATTAAGTTTAAATGATTAATCAAGTTATTGTTCATTCATTAATTATTATTAATTAGATTAAGAGAGTGATTAGGGCTTAATCAAGTGAGTTCTCTAATTAAGCAATCACTAAAATCCCAAAAATTTTGGGAGGTAGAGGTCATCCCCCCTAAGCATCCACAAAAAATTTGAGAATAATTGAGTATTTAATTAAAGTATAATTAAGCTAATTAGATTTTTGGTAAGACCTTAATTAAACCAAAATTACTATTTAAATTTAATTAATAATAATTTTCCTAGATTCTACTCTAAAATATCTTCAAAATGAGCCTAAGTTTATATTTTTTGGATTTTTTTTACAATTAGTTATGATTTTACGAAGTTTCAGGATTAAAAACCAATTAATTAGCCCTAATTAAAGCCTTAATCCTGTCAGGCCATGTGGTGGCTAACACAACGCATTTTCCACATGGCATGATAGGATTGGCTATTTAAGTTGTCACATCTAAAGGCTAACTCAGATGGCGGCGGACGCGCTTTCTTTGCGGACCATCCAATCTAAGACTGGACGGTCACAATTTGATCTGCGATTTAGGGAAGGAATCAAAGGATCTACCATGGGATTTGATCAGAGTCGACCATTCCAATCATGCGGGATGGACAGCTCATGATCTATCCTGTTCACGAGCGACGAATGATGGATGTTGTATGTCTTCCCTCATTCGATCCGAGCTCACCCGAGCTCAGATTGTCTCCAAATTCTTCTACACCTTTAGGGAAGGGAGACACACACATTTAACGGTCAAATTCACATGAGATTCAAATTTCCTTCACAAAAGACCAACCCACTTTTCCATACAAAGCTTAGTTTGAGAAATTACCTCGCTAGAGCTAATGTCCGGTGGTGTAACATCGGAGGTAGCTTCGCCTAATTGAGGCAAGGCCCTGTTGAAGAGCTTTGAGCTTAATTTGGGCTAAAGTGCTCGGTTGACCAATCCACTCACACAATGGGCTCGACTCTGAACGAACTCACTCCATCCATGGCTTAGAAGCTTAGGAATTGGTTAGGTTGGCTTCGATAGAGTATGGGGATGGTGTGGGTGCAAGGAATTTGGATTTGATTTAATGGAGTTGCTCATGATTGGGATGCCCTATTTCGGGTTTGCTCAAGAATGGGCAATGCCGATCGAGGAGGGCTTGGGGATCCTAGGAAATGCTCTGAGGGGCTTTGGAATTAGCTTAGGAAGACTCACGATGTGAATTTTGTTCTTTTTGCTTGAATTGAGGGGGTATACCCCTCAATTGCCCATGATGGACGGACAGTAGTGTGCGCACAAATTGCACTGGCTCACTGTCGGACTTGTCTTCATCAAGTCAGGGTGGCATGCCGTGGGTGGGAGAAGTTATGGGAGGCTGCCATGGATCCATTGTGCAAGGGTGCAAGGGTTTGGATCCAATGGGTGCTCGATTTAGGTTGGAGGTGAGTCAACTCACCTCCCAAAGGTCCTTGGGCCACCTAGGGTGGGTTAGGTGGGCTAGTAGTGCTAGGTTGGGTCATGAGAAAGTTCCATAGAGTGCTAAGGGGCTGCCATGGGGATGGGAGAGTTGACTTTGGCTTGGATCCATTGGTTTGTTTAAATCTCATGGTTTTATGGCTAATCCTTTTGGTGGTGCCCACTTGGCTTTTGGGGAGGTCTTAAGCTGACCTAAGGTGAGTTTAAGCTAAGTTAGAGCAGCCCACAAGATCTCATAAGTTGGATTTGAGTGGTTTGGCTTAGATTGGTCAAATGGGTTCCCTTTGGGCTAGGTTGGATTGGGTTGACCAATTGGTCAAATTGGGTCAAACCAAGGCTGGGGTTAGATTCATATGATGATTTGGGATCTTTTGGTTCAATTAATTTGGATTAGTTTGGCCTAGGTTTGTATTTGACTCATTTGAATTCAAAAGGGTCAAATTGGTCAAGTTGACCAATTTGACCAAATTAGGTTGGGTTCAGTGTTGAGTCAAGTTCAATAAGTGATTATAAATGGGTTTGAGTCAAGGGTTTCAATCAATTTAGCATATGATGGATTTTGGCTAGTTTGGATTTCATTTGGGCTAAATGTTGACTTAGTCAAAGACTATATTTGACTTGGTTTGATCCAATTCAATACAATTGATCACCCCACGATGATTGTTGATCATGATTGAGGTTTAGATGGGCTTAGTTCAATCCAATTTGGATTGGATTAGAATTTGGCTCAAAAAGATATTTTAGGTCACTTTAGGTCAAGTGAGCCTAAATGGGTCAGTTGGCTTGATCAAGGTTTGATTCAAGTTTAGTTGAACTCACATATGAGCCTAGGATTGAAATATAAATCCAATTGCAATTGGCCTAGAGCCAAGTGAGTTTTGGTTCATATGACAATTTCAAGCCAAAGGGGTTAACTTGGGCTTGATTTGGGTTAACTTATGTTTGGTTTGATAATTGTGGTTTATATTTATATTTGGATCAATGATTGAAGGAATGATTGAATCATGAAAGAATCCATGAGTTTTGAGTTGATTTAGATGTCATTTAGCCAAGTTTAAAAGTTTGGCTAAAAGGGCTAAAATTGAGAATTTGATTTGATTTGAGTTTGGTTTTGGTCATTTGAATTTATATTTCATTTATATTTGTGAATATAAATGAAGATATAAATTTGTTATGTTAAAAATCACTTGAGTTTGGAGTGATTCAGAAGCAAGTTTGACCAGATTAAAGGATATAGGTCAAAAGAGATTAACTTGGATTTTGAATTGGTTTAATTTATTTTTGGTCATTGGAGGGTGGTTTTCATTTATATTTATAAATATAAATGAAGGAATGATTGATTTATAGAGAAACCAATCATGTTTGGGTTGATTTGGATCAAAATATGATTTGGCTTATGGAGGTGGGTCCATGGGGCTTAAGAAGGGTCTTGATTTGGTTTGATTTATTTTGATTTGATTTGAATGGTTTAAATTTGGATTTCATTTATATTTGTGAATATAAATGAAGAAATGATTGATTTATAAAAAAATAATCAAGTTTGAGTTGGTTTGAAGGAGTTTTGGCTAAGCATATGAAGGTGGTTCATATGGCTTAGGAAGATATTTTGGAATTTGGAGTTAATCATGGGATTTTGGAATTAGGAATTAATCATGGGTTTCAATTATTTAGAGTTTGGATTTGATTTTGGGGTTTTAATTTGAATTTGAAGTTTAGGTTTGAAAGAAGGAAGCAAGGATTAGATTTGGGCTGTAGGTTAGGCAAGTCCTCCAAAATCCCTAAGGCACAACATATTCCTATGGCTAACTCTTCTAAGTCTTTAGGGTTAGGTTAAGTGTTCACCTAATCACTAGAAGTGTCTTAAGACTAAGAAACTCTTAGTGTCTATAAGAGTCCTAGATCTATAATGAGGGAGCTGAGAGCTCACTCCAAAAGTGAGGTCAACAACGTTCAAATTCACTTCACAAAAGACTAAGCAATTTTTTCATACAAGGCTCAATTTGTAAAATTACCTCACCGAAGCTAATGTCCGATGGTGGATTGATGGAGGTAGCTTTGCCTAGTTGAGGAGGTGAACCTTTGAGCTTGATTTGGAGTCTCGACCAATCCACATTCGTAAAAGGCTCGTCGAACTCCAATCTCGGTGTTGGAAGGCTTGAGAGGTTTGGAGCTTGATGAGGTATGAGGATGGTGTGAGTTCAAAGGATTGAAGTTTGATTTAGTGGAGGGAGAGTATTGCTCGAAAGAGTGGTGTCCTATTTCGGCTTTGCTCGGGGAGGAGGAATTCTGATCGAGGAAGGCTTGGGATGCTCTAGGAAGCTCTGAGGGATTTCAAAATGGCCTCAGGGACTCACACAAAGCAATTCGTATCGAATCTCACTCAAATTGAGGGGGTATACCCTTAAATTTCACATGATGGATAGACTGGATTGATCCCACTAAATCCATTGATTGGCCTCCGTCGAGTCATCGGAGGGGTCACCGTCAGCTCCACGTGGCACGCCATGAGTGGACGAAGTGGTGGCAATAGTCTCAAGGCTTGATATGGGGAGATTATGTGGGATTGATCTTCCTTGCATCTATTGGGTTCGACCAAGAGGGAGAATGGCTTGAATTTTTTCCCTTGGTCCATGGCAGATGCTAGGATGGCTTAGGTTGGGCTAGGAAGCTTACGCTTGCCTCATTTGGCAAGTGGAGGGCTTCCATGGGGGAGGCAAAGTGGACTTTGCCACTTATGGCAAGAATCCAATGCAAAGAGAGGGTGTCCATTGGTTAATCCCCTTGGGATGGGTCCCACATGGATTTGGGTTGGCTTGGGGCTAACCTAAGGTTCATTTGGGTCGGGTTAGGTCAGCCACCAAGGTTCAAAAAATTGGTTTTGGGTGATTTGGCATCATATGGTCAAAATAGGCTCATTTATGTTAGGTTGTGTTGGGTTGACCAATTGGTCAAATTGGGTCAAACCAAGACTTGGTTTAGGTTCATATGATGCTTTTGGAAGTTTTGGTTCAATTGGTTTTGATTAATTTAGCTTAGGTTTGAATTTGACTTATTTAGATTCAAAAGGGTCAAATGGGTCAAGTTGACTAATTTGACCAAATTGAGTTGGGTTAGTTGTCAAGTCAAGTTCAATTGGTTGATTGAAAGTAATTGTAGGCTTTGGTTTGGTTTAATTTAAATTTAATTTGAATTTTGGTCAATTTAACCCTTTAGGTCAATTTCGGCTAGGTTGGGTCAAGTTGAACAATTGGTCAAATTGGGTTCAATCATGACTTTGTCCAAGTTCAATAAGTGATTTGGAATGAACTTGAGCCATTTGTTGCAAGCAATTTGGATCAAATTATGATTTGACTCATTTTGACTTTTTAGGCCAATTTGGGTCAACTTAGGTCAAATGACCAATTGGACTTGGTTTGGCTCAATTGATGGCTTGGTCATATTCAATCATTGATTATGAGTGTGTTTGAGTCAATGGTTTCAATCAATTTGGTATATGGTAGATTTTAGCTAGTTTGGGTTTCATTTGGATTAAGTGTTGACTTGGTTAAAGGGCTAGGTTGACTTAGTTTGACCCAATTCAAGATAATTGATTAACCTAGGATGATTGTTGATCATGATATAGGTTTTGATGGGCTTAGTTCAATCCAATTTGGGTTGAATTGGAACTTAGCTCAAAAAGGTATTTTAAGTCATTTTGGGTCAAGTGGACCTAAATGGGTCAATTGGCTTGATCATAGCTTAATTCAAGTTTAATTGAACTCACATATGGACTTAGGATGGAAACATAAATCCAATTGCAAGTGGTTTGGAGTCAAATGGATTTTGGTTCATATGATAATTTCAAGTCAAAAGGGGTCAACATATGCTTGACTTGGGTTGACTTGAGTTTGGATTGATAATCATAGTTTGTGTTTATATTTGGAACTATGATTGAAGGAGTGATTGAATCATGAAGAAATCCATGGGCTTTGAGTTGATTTGGATATCATTTAGCCAAGTTCAAGAATTTGGCTAAATAGGCTAAAATTGGGAATTTGATTTGATTTTGGTTTGGTTTTGGCCATTTGGACTTATATTTCATTTATAATTATGAATGTAAATGAAGATATAAATGGTTTGTGAGAAAATCACTTGAGTTTGGAGTGATTTGGAAGCAAATTTAACCAAATTGAGGGATGTAGGCCAAAAGGGCTTAAGTTGAGAAATGATTTGGTTTGATTTAGTTTGATTTGATTTGAATGGATTGAATTAAGATTTCATTTATATTTATAAATATAAATGAAGGAATGATTTATTTATAGATAAATCAACCAAATTTGATTTGGTTTGAAGGAGGTTTTGGCTATGCATATGAAGGTGGTTCATATGGCTTAGGAAGGGATTTTCGAGTTTGAATTCAATCATGGGTTTCAATCATTTGGAGTTGGATTTGATTTGTGGTTGGATTTATGATCTTGAGAAAATCAATTGAATTGGGGTTGATTTGGATTTGATTAAGGTTAAGTCCATAAGATAAAGTCACTGGGCTTAGGAAAGGATTTAGAATTTGAATTTAATCATGGGTTTCAATCATTTGATTTGGGGTTAGATTTATGATTTTGGATTTAAATTTGAGGTTTTGTTTGGAAGAAGGAAGAAAGGAATGGGTTTAAGGCTATAGGGTAGGCAAGTCTTCCTAAATCCCTAAAGCATAGCCTATTCCTATAGCTAACTCATCTAAGTCTCTAGGCTTAGGTTAAGTATTGACCTAATCACTAGAAGTGTCTTAAGACTAAGGAACTCTTAGTGTCTATAAGAGTCTTAGATCTATGATGAGGAAGTTGAGAGCTCACTCCCAAAAGTGAGGTCAACACAAATCTAAATGAATCAAATAGATTTTATTTATGTAAGCTTGCATGTATTGACTTAATTTAATTATATGTGTAGTTATCATCTCTAATAAATTCAAATCTATTTTTCAAAATTTATAAATTGATAATAATATGTGGAGTGGTGATAATTATGAATACATATAGGATTTGCATGTGCTTATAGCTTAAGCATGTTAAATGAAGCTCTCTTTCTTATGATTCATATATAGATTTACATAAGTTTGAACAATAATGGATATATAGTCTAGACATCCCAAGAATACGAGGCTTTAAGTAGCCCCAATGAGGTCATTTAATTGCCTCACTTCCCTGGTTTAACAACGATACATACTCATTTAGTTTCATTCCTATGTATTTTGGTATTAGAATTTGGATAAAACTTTAATTCATATGCATAAATTATTCAACTAAAGAAAATACAATCTTTGCATAGTTTTCATCCTTATAACTGTGTATACATTCACATGTATTTAAGATAGCAAGTGTTTAGTTTGGACATCCTGGGAATACGAGGCTTTAAGTAGCCCTAAAGAGGTCATTTGATTACCTCACTTTGCTGGTTAACAATGGCACATACTTGTTTATATCGTTTATACATGTGTATGTGCGCTTAATTAAAAGATGAAAATTCTTTTTTGTTATTAAAAATGCATGCATCTATAATCATCTAAGTCATTAGCATACATTGTATGTAAGTTAGTGCACTATTTCTTTTGATTCATATATAGATTTAGATAAGCTTGAATGTTAATAAGTATATAGTCTGGACATCCCGAGAATATGAGGCTTTAAGTAGCCCTAAGGAGGTCATTTGATTACCTCACTTCCCTAGTTAATAATGACACGTACATATTTGATTTCATCCTTATGTATTTTGGTATTAGAATTTGGATAGAACTTTAACCTACATGTATAAATAATTCAATTGACTAAAAATACAAACTCCAAACATATGCATACATTCACCATTTAAGTGTGCAAAAAATACATGGTATGTATAGATATGCTAAGTGTTGAAGTCACATGAATGTTACATGTGATGAAAAAGAATGATTTGATATATATCATGTGATAGCAATTCAATTATATTAATCCTAAGATGTCTTTCACATTGAATAGGATTATTTAAAGTTGATCTAAACTTAAGATTAACAAAAATATCCAATAAGCCATTCACTAAAGAAAACTAAATCATAAAAATGTGCTTTAGAAAATGGCTTAAGGTAGGGATGAAAGGGAGTAATCCTCTTTCTTCTCTTTATAACACTTAGATGTTAAGGGTAAATCAAATGAAACCAAGTAAAGCATAAATAAAAATTCACAAATCAATTAAAAAACTTGAAATGAAACCAACCTTTATGTTAAATTAAATCCTTCACCCTTATAAAATCATAACTTTAATGCTTAGTTAAGACATACTACACAAAGCCTTAGCACATACATTAGAATTAAGCCACCACTTCTAGTCCAAAGTTAGGACGATGTATGTGTGATGTATATTTTATTTTGTGATGTAATATTTTAGACTAGATGTTAGTGTATGACTCGTAGCGTGGATGTTAGGCCGCTTTAAGCCTAATCATATTTTCTACAGGGGATTGTGCTTAAGGGGTTACATAAAAATAAATATAAATACTCTCTTTGTAGGTTTCTTAAACCCCTAAACATATTTCGAGTTAAGACAGGTAGGCTTGGCTACCCATGTGTAGGGTGTCAAGTCCAAATTATACATATAACTGCTTGGGATTGTATATATGTCTAGCTAACCTCTATTTTTATAGGTGTAGTTAGATTTACTTTTTCTTATATAAGTATAATTTTACAATAAGAGTTAAGATTAGTGTTATGGGGGATTAAGGATGAGCAGTGGCTAAAAGGCTTAGCTCTGGGGTGCCCTATGATTCCTTGGAGAAAACAAATCAAATGAAGAAATGAAGAAATGAAGAAGGGAAGACCCCCATAGCTTGTATCAATTCAAATTATAATTATTCTTTCATATTACGGGTTGTATAAAGGTAGAGCTTGGCTACCCATCTCTTCTTTTTCAGGATGTACGACGGTACTCGATTGCACCAGCCTGTTAATTTTTTATGTTAGTTTATAAAATTGATTGATGATTAATTTAGATTACGCACCCGGATTGCATCTTTTTCATAATTTCTTAATGATTGATGCTTTAATGTGTGACTTGATGCAGTGGGATCTTAGGATAAAAATAATTTTTCTATCCAATTAATGACTCATAACTAAATTTTAAATAACTCACAACCTCATCATAAAGCTGCTAAAGAGGGGCCTACATGCATCTTCTATACATGCTAGGGACCACTTGACCATGAGAGCAACCCCTGACGACGGAGCTTCACCCTCTTTCTCTTTTGATTTAGCCAACAATCAATTTTTATCATGCATTTAGGCATATAAAAATCCCAAACCTTCTTGTCTAAAATAATTTGTCAAAGTGGAATAAAATTTAAAAAGATTTTGCATTTGTAGATTAAGTCGTTTGCTCATATCACTCATGCTCTAGTCTCTTAGGGAGTGGGTTTAAGACTTTAGTCTCTTTCAAATTAAATAATAAGCATAACCATCTTACAAATTCATAAGACGAGACTACATGGATTTTAAGCGTAGGAGGTGTAGCTAATGGCCACTCCAGACGGTTGTAAGTCCAGAAGTCAGACGGGTTTACCCTCTCTTATGGATATAATCTCTCATGTTCACCTGTCGCTTAGATTTAGGTCGTGCTTTAGCTCGTACTAAAGCTCCCTAGATTTAGGATCCGAGGTAGCTGTTTCCTTTGGGCTACAAGCATAAATTCTCACCAGTTAGGCATTTTTATAATCTTGTGTTGATGGATTATAAGTCCTAGCAATCTAATAAAATTTAACTCAAATGAATAAAAATCTCTTCACTTTCAAATATATAATGCCTTGACATATGATAGATTGGAATGCTCACTAGGCTTCCAGTATCATGAGCATTCCCTACTCATTTCCTTTGGATTCCAAAAATAAGTCTTCTCCTTGAACTTTCCCAATTAATCTTCCAAAATAGTCCAATCCTTTGATAGTTTAACCTTGAAATCTTTAGAGCATTCAAGAACAGAGCATTCAAGAATTTATTCCTGATTGCGTAGCGCCTCAACGTTGCAGTGTCATGGGATGAGAATCCCATTTTGAGCCAAATTCTTGGAAATTTTAATGGCTTCTTATGAAAATTTGGCAGCATAACCCCTTAGTAATGATAGATTTTTACATTTTTAGTGTAAACGCACTCTTCTCCCTTGTTTCAGATCCAAGATCAATGAAGGGAGAGTGTTCTTCTCACGCCGAAACCTAGTTCAACGACAGAGGTTTTTTCAACATTCAAGATTCTGAAAAAATTTAGTCTTAAGGAGCGTTCTTTTTAATTCAGATCCAAGATCGACGAAGAGACACTTATTTTCGCATTGGACCCAAGATCGACGATGGAGCCCTTTTAACTTTACTTTTCCAAAAGAAAATTTGTGTAAAAGAACAATTTCAGAAATCTTTTACCTAGAATAAATCGGAGAGTAGACGAAAGATTGCTCTTGCAGCATCATAACTCACACCCATAGATGGTACAAATTATGGAAACAAGAATGGGAGCAATAAGACTGGAGAGAGTGAGTGGAAGAGGGAGAGAGAGGAGTTAGGGGGCTACTCTCCCCTTTTTATAGGCAATTTCCCTCCAATGGGGCGGTTTTTGCTACTGTAACTATTTCCCCCGCTCCTCTAGATAGTTATTGTTGTTGGGGATAGGACAGTGGCTTTCTTGATTTTAAAAAAAAAAATTGAGGATTTGTGATAGCATCTCGGCGCTATTATCACAACGCCACAATGTTATGACATTTAATCGGGCAACCGTTAAGGGCAATTTGACCTTCTATATTCTTTACAGTATAGTACCCTGCATTGCATTTCTTGATCGCGAAGTATGATGTGTAATTTTCATCATTATTTTTTAAAATGCAAACAAATAATAATATAGAAAACTTTTTATAGAAAATTTTTGTAGATTTTTTCATTGACCCATTCAACAAATCAAAAAATCCATGTAAAAGGAACTTTGGGAACACTCATACCTATCACAAAGAAAACTATAGTTAGTGATAACAATAACCATAGTCTTTCTTTAAGAGATGATTGTATTCAGGTCATGGATAATTCTTGGCCGATTTAACACATAAATAACTATGATTGTCAGTGGCCTAAACTCTACTACATCATCTTCAATCATTGAAAAACTTCTGGGTAACAACATGATGTCATAAGATAGCAAATATATTTTTCATGTAGATAACTATGCTTCAGTGGCTATGATAGATCTAAGACTCAAAGGTATATAAATCTACCATAACAAGACTTCAAATAATAATAATAATAAAATAAGTCTAATAAAATGCAAAAATAGAAAATAGAGGGAGAAGGTCTAATTTTAAAGAACTAACATGTTACTTCCTCCTTAATATCTCCTCCAAGTTGCAAGAGAGATGACATTTTGGCATAGCTTTGCTAGGGGAGATAGAACTTTAAAAATGCTTTATGAAGGGGTTTATCCCTCTTATTTATGATCCCACAACCTCTTTGTGGAGTTCCAAGTTGCTTTGGAATGGTCAACTGCTATAATAATGCATCGTTTTAACTATATGATTTCTTTAGATATATTAAGATCCTTTTATACATTTTCTACCCAATCTCTAAATTTATAAATAAGAATTTCATAAGATCATTTTACAATCTATTGAAGCTATTCAAAACTTCTATCTTCTTGCAAAATCTTTTAAAGTTTCTTGTCTTAATTCATTTATGATTTTATTCGCCATAATTCTTTAATAAACTAAGAACACACTTGGGCTATAATATTTGATATCCTAAAGTGAGTCATTCATCAGAACAGAGCTGAATGCAGTTACTTTTAGGCTGTGACCCACATTTTTTTTTCTATTGGATGAGACAAACACAAGTGGTCTTAACCATTAATTTTACTTTCAAAAGATTTAAAAATCTATAATTTAATATTTACATAAATAACATAATTTTTAAAAATCACGTAAAAACACATTATCATTAACTTTTTAAAAATAAAATACAACTCATCATACATTAAAAATTACTAAAATATAAATATCAAATTTTGAATGTTAAATATGTAAATTCAAAAGAAACGTGCGGGTATATATGCAAATATTCCTTTACTTTCAGTCATTTCATAATCATTAAAATTCAAGTTTAGTTAACCAACCAATGGACTATACTTAAAACACATATTTTGCAATCAAAACAGTGTTTGAGAGACTAAAAGCTAGAGATTTAAAATTTTCATCTCATGTCTGATAATTGCTAGATCCTTCTACTATAAAATTCAATTTGATCTTTTAATATTCTCACAATAAATAAAGATAACCCCGAGGATATAAAAAAAAAAAAGATTTATATATATACCACACAATTCTAATGTATTTACATAACTAACACCTAAAATTAGATATTTACTTATTTAATACTTTTTTATACTTAAAAAGATACATTTAACTTTAATGATAATATTTTTAATATGATATTGACGATTAAGATGTTATATATATAAATATTAAAGTTTAAATGTTAGATATATAAATATATAAGAATTATATGTTATATATATAAATCTCCTAAAAAAATAAAAAAATAAAAGAAATTCAAAAAACTCAATAGTCCAAAACTTGCAATGGCAGCAGCAACAATAACCATTTAAAGAATTTACATAAAATGACAATGTATAGGATGCTGAGAGAATTTTCAAAATTTCTCAATGAATTCCTGCTTTATGCATAATAAACGGTAATACAAACACAGAACACTGTAATAGAATAATCAAACCAGAACATAAAACCATCTATAAAAATCTAAAAATAATCTCAGGCAGTAGTTTTACCTAGGTGAAGAGAAGATGTTCAGCCAAGATTACATCAGATCACACATCTGAAACTCTCACCATTGAAAAGATAAAGCCACCAGGATGAGCCCCACCTTCCCAAAAACCGTTTCTCGACGACCATCCCGCATCGACTGACCACGACAAACTGGACGCCATGACAGATAAACCCAACTGGACCTCGACCGACATGACTGGACGCACCCCCACACCAACACTTCCATCTTCAAGATAGCTGAGACATCTCACGAAACTTAGCGCCAGAAAGTATCCCTTAAGCATACAAAGCATTTTCCAGCCAGAATCGGAAGTATACAAAAGTTAAGGAAATCAGATGTTCTACCTCTAGCCAAATTTGAATCCGCCAGAAGGGACGGAGAACTGTTCATTGGCTCCAAAGTTGAATCCAGTTTGAGCGGTATCTCCGGCAGGCATGGCCTCATCCTCCTCTTCCAGCCAGTAAGTCTCCAGTATCTTCACAGCCTTCTCATAGATCTCAGTGTTGTCATGGCTCTGGAGATTTTCAATCTTGTCGAGGCCTTCGGCTTCATCAATCAACTGAGCGTAAAGGTTTACGCCTCCAGTGGTTCCGAGGTTCTTCTCAGCCTCGCCAACTTTCAGGATGTTCTCGAGACCTTCGAGGCAAACTGTTACAATTCTGGGGTCTGGGCAGACAAGAAGATCACACAAGGGCTTAATGCACCCTTGGCCGACTAAAAACCTGAACTCCAAAAGATAAAATCAAAGCTGGTATAAGAAACACAATATCACAGTTAAACAAAAACAGTTCAAAGCAAACGTTTCCCTTTGGAGGGAAATATTTAAGTGAGGAAAGACATACTTTATCTGATCATGGGTGCCCCCAGAAGTAGCATTTGAGATGGCCCATGCTGCCTCTTTCTTGATATCAAACTCTGCATTTTGAAGCAAATCTACCAGAGGACCAATAATATTTGCCTCAATCACGGCCTGCAAGTTCAAATAATAAATGAATCAGTACTCCAAATCAGGAAAAAAAGTGCATTAGTTGTTTATATTGTGTTTATTTTCCCATCTGACCAGATTAATTGGCACTCGAGTCAGGCAACAAACAAAATTTTCACACCAGTTTTTAACTTGTTTAAATGTCTCAACCACTTTAAGCAGTGGTTGAGAGCCTTCATGTTTGAAAGAGTGAATGCCCTGAGAATTTTCTACATCTAATACCTGTATTTGCTCCTTATTTCCAGCAGTTATGTTTGAGATAGTCCAGCAAGCCTCCTTCTTGATACTCTTCTTATAATTCTGTGTCAGTAGAGTCAAAAGGAATGGAAGAGCTTCGTTGTTGATGACATACTGAGCAAAGTCCCCAAAGTTAGGTTGAAGAAATCAAAATTAAATCAAGAGAATGATGGACAACATTTCAAAACTAACTAGAACATATAAACCCAAAAAGTAAAAAAATTGACATCCTCAAAAAGCATGCATCATAAAATCCAATAAAGTATCCTGCAATGCTAGCAAGGTGAAAAGAATCAAACCAAAAAAAAAAGATAATCTAAAAAAACAAAGATAATCTAAAACTAAGGTGATCAAAATCAAAGAGGCGCTTATTTTAAGAGTTTCTAAAAATCATTCAATCCTCTCAAAACATTTAGATAATTACAAACTTTTGTGGCAAACTGCATGGATAGATCCAATAGGAATACGGCTTGTCCATTAACCTATAAGAACCACCACATAATCCCAGGAAGAACCAACCTACAAACAAGTATACAGGATTAGCAGAAAATGGCAGTGTTGCCTATGTTGCATCAGGCAACATCCTGGATTCACGGAGCATCTATCGTCAACCTCAATATACAGGTCATGCTGATATTGGCCCACAGGTCACAGTTTCTCAGACTACATGTTGACCTTCACGGTATGGTGGCTACATGCATAGATTCGAATACCCTAATCCTCAGAAACAAAACTCATACCATACATTAGATTTTATTATTATTTATAATTATTTTTTAATCTGTGTGTGTGTGTGTGTGTGTGTGTGTGTGTGTTCGTGTGGGTGGGTTGGGGATGCCGCTACTTTGTTTGTCCTATACACTATGGCATCTTCAATCTTATCTACTTTATATTAATTGAAATGAAACTATGATTAAGGTAGATGTATACACTAGGAAAGCCAGCTTCGAAAGCTCCACACAACCATCATGTTATATTATCATCTTCAAATGAAACAACTCAAGCGGTAAGAGAGCAGTGATAATAACAAATATAATTAATTCTATCCATCCGTATTTATTATCAACTTCTCCCAATTTGCAGTTAGTTCATCACCTTAGTTTTGTTATTAAATGGCTGTAACATCATCCTTTTGTGCACAAATTTTGCTCTTAATTACTACACTCTTTTTTTTTCTTTTCTCGGTGAAACGACATTTCTATCAGCCAGCTTATCATATGACAATTGACCTCAAAATCCTCTGAACAGTTCAAATGAACATACTCTCTTACCTCCTATCACTGAAACTAAAAAAGAAAGAAAAAAAAATCATCCCCTTAGTCATTTACAAGCCTAATATAATCATCACTCAGCGACCTAGGGGATTCCCACACGCACTGGCCAATTAGACAGTAATGATAACTATCCATAAAATCTATAGAAGAAAACCTGATATTGCTCATGCTGCTAGTCATCATAACATTACAAAGTTCCTTAAAATGGTATGTAAAGCCAACAAGATTGAAGAGAATATAATCCTTCAATAAAACCTCTTCATCTTTCCTATATTTTTCTTACTATGCCTGCGCTCCACTCCAAAAGGCTCATCAATCCGCATTATGCACTTCACCGATGATGATTCAATAGTGCCCATGGCATCTATTCTTTTTTCTATCCTTCTCTATTTCTCTATATGGAATAAAATAGTACTGAATCTAGATATTAGAGAAATCTTGAAAAAATATGGTGCCCAAATAATCAAGAAAAATGTGAATACACAAGCCGTAGTCCTTATAATTGAACAAAAGTCACTTCTGGGATGTAGGTAAGTGTAAAAAATGGAACTCTTTAAATAATTTGATGTCCCCATGTAAAATAATTTTTCACACTTCTCGGAAACATAATGAAAAAAGATCAAATTTCAACTGGATCCATTTTATCTAACTCATTATTGCTGCATGTTGATGCATAGAAACCATGGATATAAGCCTTTTTGCTTAATAAATCATAATTTTGAAACTTTGTATTTGTACTTAAATGTAAACTTAACCGCCTCTATAGGTTAAGCGATTGCAAAAGGGTCTCATAGAAATGGAAATTCCCTGATAATTGGCATGTGTCCCTATTTACTATTAAAGAAAAAGTGGGAAGACAACTGGCATGAGTTGAAACACGGTTGTTTCATTAGGTTTCTTTAGTTTCACTTTTTAACTCATATTCTCTATATATCTCACTATTTTTCTTTCATTTCTCATCCATCTACCTTAACAAATTCTTCTACATCTATGTCTTTGTTTCAAAATTCCAAATGTGCATAATGTTGTGCTATGCGTGTTCATCATTGCAAGGTCCATAAAATATACAAAAAAGAAAATGAAATTATACTCAATACATGCACCTTGGTTACTAGAGGAAACCAAGAAACTAAAAAAAAAACAAAAATTTAAGTATAGAGAAAAGCGGCGTAAAGGAAATTAAAATAGAGTAAAAGATCATTTTCATGGGCAATGATAAAATTGTTACAATCTAAAAGATTATCCACAAAAAATTGTCTTGTTGCATCCTTATCATGTGCATGAATAATTCAAATTGCTCAAAAGTTCAAAGAACAAAATCATACATAAACGTGAACAAATTAAATTAATAAAAGAAAATTGTATTCAAGTTGTGCTTGTGTCCCCTAGTTTACATAAAAACAAGTAATTCACAGAACACAAATTTGAATATAGAAAATGTAAAATATAATGTATCGTAACTGATGAATAAAACATCATCATTGTTGATGGAAAAAATAAACCACATCCCAATACTGATCAAATCTAGTGGATTCTGTTGATTATGAACAAGTTTTCTAGGTTTAAATGACAAAAGCAATCCTAAATTTTTGAATCCTACCCAATGCATTATAGCCCACAATGTAAGTTTTATCAAGAAATTGTCAAGAATATTGAATTAACCAGAAACTACAACGCAATCTCAAAAATAAAAATAAAAATAAAAGCATAAATCAGCAAGCAGTTACTTTTTTATCACCTGTGTTTGTATGTCATCTCCAGTGACAATGTTCCCAACAGTCCGAAGAGCAGGGATTAGCACTGAAGGTGATGGATGGCTGAGTAAACCATTCAACATCAACCAGACCAAGAGGCAATTATAACAAAGCATTAGAAAGAAATAGAAGAAGCCAAAAGATTAGCATATCACAAAAAGAAATAACATGTTTAAAAAATAACGTACATAAGAAGTTCAACAAGCCGAGGTACAACTTCAGCTTCAATTACAGATTGGATTTTGTCATTCGTACCATCAGAAAGATAAGAGAGAGCCCAGCATGCATCAGTTAGGACTTCCTCATCAGTTGAATGGATGAGGTGTTTAAGTGCAGGGAGAGCAGGCCTTGTCTGGTCCAAGGGACACTTAGAAATTAGAAAAGAAAATAAAATAGCTACTCTACTATACAGTAACAAAACAGTAGCACGCTGCCAAACCTGCTCAAAGTTGGGCTGTGGTTTCCCCCTGCAAAAATTTGATAACGTCCATGTGGCATTCCTAAGCATAGAGAGCTTAGCACGATCATTCAGCTGTGCCAGCAGTGGCATCAATGCACCATTGGCAAGAACAAGATCCCGACACTTTGGAGAATCACCAGCAACATTACCCAATGCCCATACAGCCTGGACATACAGATTTCCAAATGAGCAAAATCAGTAACAAAATTATATGTGAAGAAGGGGCAGAAGGAAAACTGTTCCCATCTATACTATCTCATTATTTATTAAGCAGTAAAAAAAATAGCAGTTGCAGTTGCAGTTGCGAAGGTCTCATTCTCTAATTGTACTTTCATAATTCGAAAATATAGAAATCCTAAATTATTTGTAATGAAAAGTCGGCAAGAAAACTGAAGTGGGGATTCAACTTCTCAAGAGAAAGCTCAATAAGTCGACTTGAACATTATAGATTGTGCTGTAATTCCTGATCATATGTAAAAGCACCTTCAATTTTTTAAAAATAAAAAAAAACTGTTCCCATCTATGTTATCTTAGTATATATTGAGCAGTAAAAAAAGAAAAAAAAATAGCAGTTGCAGTTGTGTTAGGAAGGTCTCATTCTCTAATTGTACGTTCATAAATCAAAAATATAGGAAACCTAAATTATTTGTAATAAAAAACCTGCAAAAAAATTGAAGTGAGGATTCAACTTCTCAAGTGAAAGCTCGATAAGTGGACTTGGACATTATAGATTGTGCTGTAATTCCCGATCATATGTAAAAGCACCTTCAATATGCCATGTGATATAAGATGAGTAGGAGTGGAGAGGATGAAAACATTGAAAGGGGTGCTGGTGAAAAAGTTATTTTTCTCCCAATCATTTATGGGGTTAGCACTCAACCATACTAAACAATTTAGTTTGCAATCTATAAGTTATAAAGAAGTGGAACTTTAACTTCAGGAAAAAAAAAACAGGTTTGATAAATGACTTCAAATAGAGCGGTTGCATTTCAATATTCACTTCCCACTCAAAATGGGAAAAAAAAAATTCATCCATCACTTCATCAATAATAGTGACATTTATCTAATTTGGTTTAATAACCAAACAAAAAACTCATACTTTAGGTTGCCATTCAACTGCAATCAGGTTCGCCCTCAGTAGAAAGAGATTTTTCTTTAACAAGCTCCTACCCTAAATGAAACTTTAACGAATATGAATATGATAAATCCACAAAATAAAATGCAGAATATTGGTCAGGGAAACTTTGGAATCTAAGTATAGGTGGTTGGTACAGCACTTCATATCGAAATGGTAATGGGAAGGTCCAGTAAGTGATGCATGGATTATTTGCATTGAGATTTGTATATTAGTATGGCCAAACCTAGATAACAAATGGAAATTTTTTTGACATAAAAATGAGTTGATATTTCAATGATTTTACATACTTGTTGACATATAGATGCACAAATTCAAATGCCCAACAAGTCTGTCCATGTTGGGGATGCCAAGAAAGAAGGAGATATTATTTTCTCCTCAAAAGTGGGTTAAATTTCGATTAACTCTAAAAAGCTTCATGTCTTAAACTAAAACCATATTCTTTCATAAAGAAAATTAAAGATAGTAGAAACATATACCTGCTCTCGCACATCATCACTAGGGGATCCAAGAAGCTTAACAAATATAGGGACAGCCCCATGGTCTATCACAACTTTGGTATTTTCTGAGGTCCCCGAGGCAATGTTGGTGAGTGCCCAAGCAGCTTCAAACTGCAACCAAAATTTCATGTATTTGGATAAAATGATAAATTAGATTTGGACGCGTATCACGTGAATCCCATATCCAACCTGAAGCTGCGGAAAGTCTTCCCTTGTAAGAAACTCAACAAACCGTGGAACAACACCAGACTGGATAACCTCCTCAATGGGAGGGCTGCGTTCTGTTTGAACATTTGATCCCGGATAATAGAAAAGTTAATCGCTCAAAATTTAATTTAACTAAAACGAAATTTTAAAGAAGAAAATAGAAAGATCTAATCAATTATGTAATACCTATTGATAGCAATTTACGAAATTGTGTAGTTGCTTCAAGCTGCAAGGAGCTTTCTTCCGAGTAAACCCCGGCTACCATAGCCGGAAGACTCTCTAGCTGCGATTCCAGCGCCGTAAGCAAAACAATTGCATTAGATGACTTACAAAGCACTATGTGAAACTAGGGTCATGATAAATAAGTGTTGGCAACGGGAATAGCAGGAAAACCGACGGATAAAGGATAAAAGACTAGATCGCAACTAGATCGAAGCAAAAGGGAAACTGGATGGTTAGCGCAGAGAAGCAAGAAGACGGTGCTAACCTTTTTCTCAACGTTTGATGTTTGGATAGACGAGGGGAAGGGCTGAACTTGCATGCCTTCGCGGCGCTTCTTCTGGAGGTTCTCCTCCCGCTTGCTCTTACGGATCTCGACCATGTTATCCTCCCTCCGTCGCCGCCCCTCTTCCGCGTCCACCGCCACTTTGTACTTATTTCGGCGGACCTCCGCTCGAGCGCTTGGCCTTAGCGACATCGCCGCAGATGAGAGATCGACTGGAAACTAGAGAATCAAGAGGAAGAAGTTCGACGGGAGCGAAAACCCTAAAGAAGAAAGGCAACCTGTTTCGCTGTCTTCTCTTTTTAACAACAGAGGAAACCCTATTGGAATATAGAATTAATGTAGAGGTCAAATATTTTTTTAAGAAAAATTTATATACATATCATAAAATTTATATACATATATATATATATATATATATATATATATATATATATATATATATATATATATATATAATATTTAAAATTTAATATTTCTTAAAATAAAATTTTTTTATACATAAAAAAATTTTATTTTTAAAAAATAATAATGATATTATCTTTGATATAATAATAAAAACTAAGTATTATTTAAGTAAATGAGAATTTAGGTATGAGATATGCAAATATATAAGAGAAATATGCTATGTATATAAATACTCCTATTTTAAAATAATAAAAATATATTTTAAAAATAATATTTATATATTAATTATGAGCATCATAAAAAATTATTACACATTGATACTATACATTATAAATATCTATCTATTAAAGAAAACATAGGATGTCAACATATATCGAATATTGCATCATAATTTTTTATTTTAAAATATACAATTATATAAATTAATAACTTAAAATAAATTTATTTTTAATATTTATAAAATAAAATTGTATTTAAATTAGAAGTTTAGCCTCATATTCCTAATCATAATTGTACATAAAAAATATGCTCGTTATTTATTTTGCTATAGAATATGCTTGAAAGTTCATTTTAAATAAAAATTATGATAAAAATATGATTTGAACCTTGCACAAATATGGTTCCAACTATATTTAAAAACAACAAGTCTTTATCCACTACATGGGTTCGACTACATGAATCATCTTCTCCGTTGTGTCCTATTGTGTCAAATTCACATTTAATTATAATAAATAAGGTCATTTTTTATACTTTCTAATCAAGTCTTTTTAAGCCTATCTTTAAATTTCTTAATATTGACCAAATCTAATACATCTACTCTTATAACTGGGTCAACTCTTATAACTGGGTCATCTGATAGATGACGTTTTATGTGACCGAACCATTTAAGGAGACACTTTAATCTTATCTATCACTAGAGCTACTCCAACCTTTTCATGAATGCAATTGTTTTGCATTTTGTCTCTAAGTGTAAAGCCGCTCATCCACTTGAGCATATTCATCTCTGCAACACAACTTAGTTTTATGCTTCTCTTTTACTAACCAACATTGTGCCATAAAGCACTGTAGGTCTAACATCTTATAAAATTTTTTCTTAAATTTATGCAGTAATTTTCTATCACACAATAAGCCCGATCCAATCCTCTACTTCAACCATCCACCTTGAATTCTATTAATAACATACGCATTTATTTCACCATCACTTTGAACAATATACTCAAGATATCTAAAATGTTCACTCTTTTTAATAACTTGATTATCAATTGTTACAACCCAACACTAAATCTTTTATAACAAGATTTACAACTCATGTATTATGTTTTATATTCACTCAAACAAAAGCATTTAGACTCTTAGTTTGACCTTCATAATTTAATTTTCTTCTGAACTCCCTCTCTAGTCTTATCAACAAAAAATATCATCAGAAAAATCATACACCAAGATACATCCTCTTGTAAATGTCTAGTAAGAACACCCATAAGTAAAGCAAAAAAGATATGGACCTAAAGACGATCTTTGATGTGCAACAACAACAACAACAATAATAACAAAAACCTTTTATCCCACTATGTGCGATCAGCTACATGAATCCTTCTCCATTGTGACCAATTAATCATTAAATTCTCATTTAATTCTAATAAATTATGGTCATTTTATATGCATCCTAACTAAGTCTTTTTAGGTCTACCTTTAAGATGAATTTAATACATCGGACGGTCGATGCTTTGTGTGACCAAACCATCTAAGGAGACTCTCCCTAATGTTATCTGCCGCTAGAGCTACTCCAACCTTTTCACGAATATATTCATTTCACATTTTATCTCTAAGAGGCTGTTTGGTTCGAATACAAAGTAAAGTAAAGTAAAGTAAAGTAAATGCATGGATTTTGAAAATTTTGGTTTTTGGTTGGAATACAAAGTAAAATAAAAGTAAAGTAAATGCATTTGAAATTCACTCCTTAGTTATATTTTGGTGTATTTGAAATTCGTCCAAATTTCGGCGAATTCCAAATACACTGACCAATGTAAAGTGTTACGGCCTCCGCCGCCGCGGGCATCAAAACCTTCAAAATACTTTACATTGTATTTTTTTTAACCAAACAGAAAAAAATAAACTCATGAATTTGCAAAACTCTCAACCAAATAACTGTAAAGTAATTCTTTTACACTGTATTCTTTTTTAAGCCAATCAAACAGCCCCTAAAAGTAAAGCCACTAACCCACCTGATCATCCTCATCTATGCAACACTTAGTTTTATGATTCTCTTTTAATGTCCAATATTCTGTAGTATAAACTATTGCAGGTCTTACCACCATCTTATAAATTTTTTTCTTAAATCTAAGCGTTACTTTTCTATCACACAATAAGCGAGAGCATTCCTCCAATTCAACCATCAAACTTTAATTCTACTAATAATATCCTCATATATTTCATCATCATTTTGAATAATATACCTGAGATATTTGAAATGTTCACTTTTTTTAATAGCAATCACCCAATATCACAACATCACTACTAGAACTTCTATAACTAAAATTACACTCCATCTATTTAGTTTTAGATCTACTAAAATGAAAACCTTTAAACTCTAAGGTTGACCTCCATAATTCAAGTTTCTCTTGAACTCCCTCTCTAACCTTATCAACAAGAAGAATGTCATTAGCAAAAAACATACACTAGGGTGCATCCTCTTGTAAATGCATGGTAATAATATACATAACTAAAGCAAATATATATATATATATATATATATATATATATATATATAATTCATGGTAGATCTACCTCGCATGAAACTAAAATGATTTTAAGAAACTTTTGTATCACATCGTAACCTATGCTCAATTACTCTCTCCCATATTTTTAATGTATGGCACATTAATTTAATTTCTCTATAATTTGCACACTCTTCTGCATCACCTTTATTCTTAAATATAGGAACTAACAAACTCTTTCTACACTCATCTAACATCTTTTTAGTCTTTAAAATAACATAAAAAAGATTAGTAACCCAAGAAATTTTTTGATCTCCTCAGCATTTTCACACTTTTACTGGAATATTATCAAGTTATACTATTTTTTTTACACTTCATTTTCTTTAAAGCCTCTCTAACTTCAAATGTATTAATATGATGATAAAAATAAATTCTTAATTTATGTTTAAGGTGCTAAGATTTCTAAAATTAATTTTATTCTTAGATCATTCAATTAAAAGTTTATCAAAGTATCTCATCCACCTATGTTCAATAGTCTTTCTAAGAAAGCACTTTATGATTTTCATCCTTAATGCATCTCACTTGAACTAAGTCTTCTCCCACCTCCTTGCTTGGCTAACTAATGTATATATATATATATATATATATATATATATATATATATATATATATATATATATATATATATATATATATATATATATATATATATCTTCTTTGGTATCCAATAGATTGTGTAAATCACTAAAAATTAAATTTTTTGTATCAAATGTTGCTTTCTTAGAATCTCTACTAGCGACTTTATATCTTTCTCAATTCTTCAAATTTTTACATATAAACTAAGTTTTATAACAAATCTTCTAATTTTTTATATTTTCTTACACATTTTTACTCCACCAAGTATTTTTTTACTAAACGAGGCATTTCCTTTTTATTCTTCAAGCACATATTTTACAACTTGCTTAATTTCGCTTGCTGCGTTTTACAACATAATATTAGCTTCTTCATGAACATTCTAAATTCTAAGATCTTATAGCTTGTCCTTAAAATTTTTTTATTAGTGTAGTTTAAGTGCCCTAATTTAATCCTAAGAAAATGATTCGATTTATTTCTCATCTTTCAATCCTTCATCTTAAAATTTAAAACTAACAATCGATGTTGAGTACTTAAACTTTCACTCGGAATGAACTTATAATTTTTATAATCTAAACGACTATTTTTATTAGAAAATAATCAATCAGTGTTTTACTAGATCTATTCTTATAACTAATAATTTGCTTATCTTTTTCTTAATTATTAGCAATTACAAAATCATAAGTTAAATCAAAATCTAATATATTCCTACCTTATTTATTAGTCACTCCAAATTCATAGTCATCATGAATACTTTTAAAATCTTCTACTATTCTACTAACATGCCTATTTAAATCTCGTTCAATAAATATATTTTTTAAGAGGTATCATTTGTATTAATCTCTCTAAGTTATTCCAAAATTTTTCTTTTGAGCCTACATCTAAACCAACTTGGGGAGCATAACCACATAACATTAATAATCTTGTATCAACAACAATCTTTAAAGTTATAATTATATCATCATTATATATATATATATATATATATATATATATATATATATATATATATATCATTATCTTTCAAACTTTTATATATAATCACACCTATACTATTTTTAATCTGACTCATACTAGGTTATAAAAGTTTAAAACCTAAACTATCATTTCTTGGCTTTCTCTCCAACCTATTTAATTTCTTAAGTACATAGGATTTTTATCTTCGTATGGACCATAATATATATTAACTCTATTAATCTACATGCAAAATTACATATATTCCAAATTCATAACCTAGTACTAGTTCCAGGGAACAACTTCTTTGCCTGCATCCATTCATAATGTGGGTACCCTTGCTTATTTAACACTACATTTGGCACCAGTGTAGCAACCTTTGCACACTTTTCACTATATTCAAGTCATATAATGTGTCACTTCTAGGGAACGCCCTAGCATTAACACAATGTATTAAATGATTCATATTATAAATTTTTCGATAAGTTTTATAATGATTGAACTACCTAACATAACCTTCCACTTTTCACATACGAGATTTGAGACTCGACATTGGTAGTGTGAAGACAATCCTTGTTGTAAGCCAACTGAAATTGGAAAATACTTTGTCAATCCTTCTTGTTTTTGAACTAATGTAACAAATCCAATATACATATCATTAATGACTTGAATATTATAAATATTATCTCCTTTCTTTTCTAGAACTCTCCAAAGTACTTCTCTTAGAAATTTATCATATGCTTTTTTTAAATCAACAAATATAATATCTATATGCTCCTTACTCTCTCTATACTTGTTGACCTCACTTTAGTGAGGTTAACACTCATCTCCTTAGCTTTAGAAACTCAATTTTAGCAATGTGATTGCTTCACTTAAGCCTTAAGACACTTTTAGTGATTCAGGGAACACCAAACTCAAACATTATGCTAATAAGATTAAACCCTAGAGCTATTAGGCTAGTGGACCCCACCTAACCCTTATTATTCAAACTAACTAAGGAACCCTTAAGCTAAACAAAATATATCCCAACCTTGACTTCCACTCTTTTAACACAAACATAGCACCATTGGTCTTAGAATTGGCTAATTAGGTCACTTAATCCAATTTAATTCTCTAGTTAGAGACCCAAACACAAATCAAAATCAAAATTGATTACAAACCAACAAACTAATCAACCTAATGGCTCACAAAATGCTAACCACATTCAATTGAAGCCAAATTTGGTTAATTGGTTCACTTAGCCTAACTTACGTCATTTGAGCTTTAATAGGTCAAATCCAAATTGATTCAAAACTTCTTGAAACTGATTATAACCAAAGCCTTAGAAACCCTAACCAAACTTATTTAAGGTGTAATTGTGATTCAATTGGTTAATTAGTCCACCTAACTAAAGTTGATTCAATTTTAACCAATTGATTCATTTAACCCAAATAAATCTATTTGAATCACATTGAGTCAAATTCAATTTGAATTTAAATTGAATCAAATCAACTCCAACAATACATTCCAAATTAATAATGAAACACAACCCAATAGTCTCTTGAATCTAATTTAGCCATTTAGTCTAGCATATTAGGTTAAATATACTACATTGAGCCAAACTCAATCAATGTAAGTCCAAATCTAACTAAACTTGGCTTAACTCTTCCTTGGGTCCCTAAGTGGGCTTGTCTTAAGATGAACCCAATTTAGTACACCTAAAGTGAACCAAGGGTTTATGTGAGAAAAAGAAATTTCAAATTGACAAAGTCCAACCTTCCCTTCTCTTCCCTTTGGGTAGTCACATTAATATCTCTTGAGTTCACTCCAGCTAACCCAACCTATCTCAAGGGTGGCTTGCGCAGCCATGGACCCAAGCAAGCCATGACCACAAGGTGACATATCTTGGTGCACTCACCATGAGATGTATCTTTTTATCTTATTATGCAATCTTCTCTAGCCACTAGAGAATCTCCACCTCATCAGCCCCCAACCATTTTGAGCTTAACCTACTAAGCTACCAGCTTGTCATGGCTAAATAAAGCCAAATTTGTGGTTCACATGACTTTGAATCAAAGGGGTTAAGCACTCAAGATACTTACTTCACTCCCAAAGATAGACCTGTAGGCTCCCAAGATCTCTCTGGCACCAGAACCCCAACCACCATCAAATCCCCTCAAAGATGAACATCACAAAATTCTCCACCTATTACAAGCAACCAAAATGCTAAATTAACTCACCTTAAATCTTTCATAACCTCAGACAAACTCAAACAAATTGAGCCCTTCTTAATTCAAGCACAAGAAGGCAGAGAAACACCAAGCTCCGACAACATGCGATGGAGCATTGGTCTTGAGAGCAATCAGTGGGGAGGTAATCAAAGATCTTCATAGTAGGGATTTACTTATTTAAAGAAAATCTACCTCAAAATTAAAATCCATTAGACATCAGCTCTAGTGAGGTAAATCTCCAAACTGTAGAAAACTGATAAGATCTCCATGCTTTGTGACGTGATCATGCATTTCGATAAATCTCATCATAAAATCTTTTGCATTTCATTCGTTCATCCTTTTGCAATCATTTAGTGTGAAAATATGAGCTAGATAGCATGACTAAAGTGGAGAAAGGTGGATGGTCTCCATCTCTCACCGAATATAGGAGACGTATCACATGTCGTTCATGCCCTTTAATTAGAATGGATGGGCATGATCTCATCATCGTATCATAGATCTTGATTTATCCCCATAAGAATCATAGGTTTAATCTGACTCATTTGATTTTTAATTGAAAGGCTAGAATCGAAACCTCATCCATTGCCAACCATGTAAGCGTCACACAAGATGCGTGTTATGATGAATCTCAACATATTGCATCTAAAGCATGTACAAAGTTAATCACCATGTGTATAAATTATTAAATGGGGTTTAAAATGTGATTTAAATAGACAAAAATATATAAAATTATAATTAATTTTAAAAATTTTTAAAATATAAATAAATACTCTTTAGAATTATTGAAATGAAGAGAATCTAGGAAAAATAAAAGCCTCAATTTTTAATGGATTATTTGATAGTAATTAATGTTTAATTAGAAATCTTAATTTTGAAATTAATCCTAAAATATTTATTTTAATGACTTCAAAATTTTAGGGAATGTTTTTAGTGATGTTCTCTATCTCTCATAAAAGTTTCATATAATTTAGGTGGGTAGATTAGAAGTTTGTATTTTAGAATCTTTAATGATTAAATTAACTTAATAATTAGTTTAAAAATTATGAAAACGATCAAAAATGTATTTCCATGGATAAACACACTCATTTAACATAAAGGAATTTAGGAAAATAAATTAAGTTTTCTAGTTTTAGTTAAAACTCAAAATCATCAAAATTAGAATTAATTAGCCATTAATAATTAAGTAAATCATATAAAACTTACAAAATTTAAAATTAATTAGATAAAACTTTTAAAAAATAGAAATAACCTAGATTTGTGCTAAGTTAATTGAAAGAAATTTAATGAAATTAAAAACCCCAATTAGTATTGGCTATTTTGAGAATAATTGACTAATTATTGAAATCTTAAATAGTGTAATTAGTCATAAAATATAAGCTCAAATGCTTTGAGATTTCTAAGGTAGACTTTGCATGTCATTATTTAGATTTATGATATTTCTCAATTTTTTGGATTATGGTTTGTGATTTATTAGAATATTAGGACTAATCTAAGAGATAACTTATTTATTTAATTCAAAAATATAAAAATCATAAAATTGTATCTCGAGTTCTTCATATTACCTAATGAATAGTGAGAGCCATGGAAAAATCATCAAATATATTTAATCATATTAAATGATACTAATCATCTTAATTATGCTTAATTATATATATTGAAATAATTAATCAATTTATTTTCTCAATAAGAAATTTCATGAATGACTTAAGCTAAGTTTAAATGATTTAATGATTCTATGATTAATCTTAGGACTAACCCTTAGAACAATCTTCATGATATTTGATATAAAATAAAAATATATTTTGAAATTATCTTTATAATTATCCATTTAAATAGTATTTAAAATTTAATAAATTATATAAATAATGTAAATTAACTTGTTAATTATTCTAAGTATTCCTTTTGATGTCATTAATTAGAGAAAATATTTTTACATATTCACTTAATTATTCTAATATTACTCATAATTTCATACGAGATAAATAAATAAATTAATTAATAATTAAATATTAAATAATCCCAAAATTCCTCGGACCTTTATGGAATGTTCTTGAGATCTCCCTTTGGCCATATAAGTAATTCCATGAGGTTTGGAGTTGATTAAGTCACCCTAATTTCAAATGAATATGTTTACTTCAAATGAATATGTATTTTCTTTAATTTGAAAATTACATAAATTGCTTTACATTTGAAAATTTCTCAATTGATAAAATAAAGACAAAAAATCACCAAATTTTTATGGTTGGCATATATCAATATAGGAGACATATGAAAAATAAAATCCATCTTTTTTAAATATTAAACATTTTCTATAAATTAATTAGTTAAATAAATCCAATAAATCATGAAAGAAATCCAATCAAACTCTAAATGGCATGGGATTTTTATAGGAGTGTTGGGATCTCATTCCTAACATTTTTGTAAAGTTTTATGAATTTGTGAAATTTATTTTTAATTTAGAAAATTTATAAATCATATAATGACATAATGATTAAAAATTTAAATTATTTTAAATTAATTCTAAACTTCTATTAAATGTTCTACTAAAGTTTCCAAACACTAGAGAATATTTGCATACTTTTGGGAGATATTTTGACATTAATACGATTTTTTTTTTTACATTTGATCAATAAATAATATTAACTTTAATAATAATTCTAAAATAATCAAAGCATTATGCATGAAGTGGTCTTTAAGGTATGTCCCTAATTCTTAGATATACTTCATAAGGTTATGAAATCATTTGAGCTAATTGAAACCATAATTTAGTGCTTAATTAATTAAAATAGAATATCATCAATTAAATTAATTAAAAATTCATAATAATAATTTAATTTAGATTGTTAAAGTAAACCCTCTTTCTTTAATGAGGTGTTCACGCTATTAGGAGTAGGGTGCAAGGAAGAATGGGCATCATACCCTAAGTGGGGCCTATTATTTCTCACACACTTAAAAATACTAAATTCAATTCAAGTATAAACAAAATTACAATTTATAATCTATCCTTAGCCATTAACCACTTAAATTGAAATCACCTAAAAATAATAAATTGAACTTTATTCTTAGATTATAACTTAAACATTAAAGCTTACCTTTATCTCACCACACTAACCTTTGCACACACGTTAGATTGATAAGTCACTAATTCTAGACTTAGGTTAGATTAGTTATTTGTTATAATATATTAATTTTTTTACTTTGTGATATATTATTTTAAACTTGATGTTAAGGATGTATGTTCACATACTAGATAATAGAGCGTTGTTTATTAGACTAATGTTATTTTCTATAGGGGCAGTGCTTATAGAAGGGGCCACCATAATAATTTAAAATCGACAAAGTTAACTTGTAAGTGCTATCTACCTAAGCTAGTGTGTATGTATTTTACTAAACTCTATTTTACATTTTTAGTTAAGATTTATTTTATAATATTAAAATATAAGTTATAGTAAAACCAAATTAGAGTCATAGGGCTATAATGAGCACTAACTAGAAGGCACACACCTATGAGGCCCTATGAAACTTGGTGAACTTGCACCATGAAGATGAAGGTATAAATACCCCTATATCTATTTACTTAGTTCTAGGTTGAGTTGTATAAGGGTAGAGTTTAGTTAGCCATTTTTCTTTTCTTCTGGGGTGTATAGTGGAACCCGACCGCACTAACTTTTTATTACATTATTTTGATTTATTTGATGAGAAGTTTATAATACCTTACGTACTAGAAATGACATGTTATTCCATTGAGTTTTTTGTATGATATTTATTGTTTGTCTTCCTAGACCCCCCATTAGGTTCTTAGAAAAAAATATTTTGTATGCCTAATTAAAATTAATCAACTTAAATTAAAATAATATAACTCATAATCTCATTTAATTAAATCCATATGCATCAATATTAGAAACAACTAGAAACCTTTAGAGTTTGTGAACCATGCAACATCTTATCTTTATCCTTAAATTGGGCTCTTTTCCCATAGCATATATGAGGTATTTATCTAATGAAAATAACCACCTTCTTAGGGAAATCAGCCTTTTCTTTCTAATTTAACCCATAATTCTTTAATTACATGCATGTAGACATAATTTCATACCCAGGTATTGTCAAAATAATTTTGTGTCTTAAATGTATAAAATTCAAAAAAAAAATTATTGTATTAATTAGAAGCATTCTCATACCATTCATAATCTTTAAGTTTAAAAAAGCAAGTTTAAATTCTTAGACTCCTTTTCTAATTAATAAGACTAGCTATCATGCACTTCGTATGATTGACAATATGGTTTTAAAGTATAAGATGTGCTAGTTGGCAACTCATATAAGTAGAAAATAAGTCCAAAAGAGTCAGGATGAGTTCATTTCCCTTAGTGCAATTGATTTAGTATATTCTAATTTTCCTTCATTACATTATGTTAATCTTTTAGTTTGTACTAAAAACAACTTTAATTTTAGGGTCTGGGGATGTTTATTTCTCATTTGCTATGACTATAAGTCATCACTTGTTAGGCATTCTCTTAGTCATATGATGTTTGGATATAAGCCTTTACATTTTAATAAAATTTTAATTCAAAATTTAATTTAATTTTCACTTTAAAAAATATATAAAGCTCAAACATAGAATATGTTGAAATATTTATTAAGCTTCTTATTATCAAAGCACTTCCTACTTATACCCATTTGGAATCTAAAAAGAACAATTTATATTTGATATATCTCATTTGATTTTCAAAGTTAGTAATCTTTAATCTAAACTTCAAAATTCATAAGAACAATAAACGACTACTTTAATCATGAGTTTTAATTTCTTAGGAGATTTTCTCTCTTAAGATATAGTTAACTATATTGGCTTGCCCCTATAAAGAATTTGTAATCAGATTAAAATAAATCCCATCTTACTTCATCCATATAATGTAGAAGAAAAATATTTGATATACATAGACCCATCAACTTTAGGAGTCCTTATTAAAGTGATTTAATCTATTATAGGGTGGTATGTTTATCTTTACAGATGATATATTATTTTTTGGTGTTGTATTTGATCACCTAAATAAGTACCTCAAGATCCAAGTGGGATCTTTACATATTCAATAGTTCTTAATTCCTTAGGTATTGTGTTTTGATTACAAAATATCTATTCTAATATCATTATGTTTAAAGATAATCCATTGTATGGATAGCTTACCTTGAAATTTAATGGTTATGAATTAACGTAGAGTAAAGGAAAATTTGCATGCATATCACGCAATTCCTATGTATTTGCATATCTAACATTTAAATTTTGATATTTATATTTATAACACTTTTATGATAATGTGTATTTTACTTAAAAGTTAATAATAATGACATTTTGTTGTGGTATTAAAAATTTAGGTATTTTTATGTAAATATTAAAATTTAGGTGTTAGATATATAAATACATAAGAATTGTGTGCTATGTATATAAATCCTCTAAAAGTTAAACTAGTGGCTAGGATCACTTATTTTTATCTCATCCAATAGAAAAAATGTTGTGGATCATAGCCTTGTAGGATTAGCATTTAGCTTTACTCAGGGGTTTTAGAAAAAATTACTACCAAACTATAAGGCTTGAGAGAAATTTTTCAAAGTATTTTATAAAGTATATATTTATTATCCCTAGTTATTACAAATAAATTTTTGATTAATTCATCTTTAATTAAAATTTATTCAAATTTAGGTTAAAGTCATGATTTGGCTCATAACTTGATTTAAATATGAATAAACTGATTCTGATGAATCAAATTTTGAGTATTTGAGACATTGAATTGAGTGTATGCATCAACATTTTCTAGAGTTATTTGCCTTTTAAATGTTCAACTCTAAGGATATGAATATTCTTTATAATGAAAGCACATGAATTGTCAACCATTTTGTTTGTTCTAATTGGGAGGTCAAATCTTTTAAAAATAAATTTTTTATTTGACATCATTAATATGCTAATAATATACCACATATAATGTGATATTATCAAATTATCAATTGGAGATATTATTGGCAGTAGTCACCACCATTGAGTGTTAGAAGTAACCTTGACATTGTTGGGTTGATATGGTGGTATAGAGGCATATTAATGATGGTTATGACTAAGTGTATATTTTTAGAACATAAGCTGAATATTTTTAGAACATAAATTGAATTAAAAAATATATGCTGTCAGGAATGAAAATATCACCATACAATGACCTAATCACCTAATAAGGATTCCTAAGGCAGATGGGTATATGTATATACCAGAGATCTTTCTTCTACTTTACACTGAGAAGTAAAATAAGGTTTATTTTATACCAGGTTCATTAGTTCCTCATGGAAGCAAGCTTCCATAGTTAATTACATCTTAGAAAATGAGAATCTCTTAAAATACTCTTGATTAAAGTAATCAATAAGTATCTCCAAAGATTTTGAAGCTAGACCGTCAAAGGATTAGGTATTTATGAAAATCAAATAGGAGAGTTCAAATAGGAAGACTTATTTATGGATTTCAAAGAAGGATATGTAGGAAGCACCCATGATACTATAAAGCCTAGTGAGTGCTTTAGTCTACCCTATAGTGATGCTTTATATATTTGAGAGAGAGAATTTACTTTTATTTAAGTTAGAATTTTATTAGAATGCTAGGGCTTATAGTCTAACAATACAAGATAATTGAAATACTTAAGATGTGAGGACTTATGATCATAGCTCGAAGGAAATAAGTAGCCTCAGAACTTAAATCTAAAATGCTTTAGTACAACCTAAAAGCATGACCTAAGTCTAATTAGGAAAGATGGGATATGATAGTTTACCTCCACAAGGGAGAATGAACACACCCCAACTCTTCTGGGCTAACAACCGCCTGGAGTGGTCGCCATCTAACACCTCCTACGCTTTAAAATCATGTAGGTCAGTCTTATGTAGATGCAAGATAGTTAGGTTATTATTATTTAATTATGAAGAAAGCTAGAATTCTAAACTCACTCCCTAAGAGACTAGATCATGATTAGTATGAAAATATGACTTAGACTAATGCCAAAATGTACAACTTTATAAACCATTTTTAACACATTCATTTTGGATCAAAGGCTTGGGATAGTTCTGCCTATATGCACGATAAAATTAAATCATGGGCTAAATTAATTATAAGAGGTATTCTCCACTACAAGGGATCTCCCTCAAGGGGCAAGCATATCCCCTATCGTGCGAGAGCAGAGACCATCCCTATTCAAGAGTGGCATAATATGATATGCATGGTATGATAACATATAACATTCTACTAAGAGGTTTCTAAATCTTTTATTTATTCTGATTATAGACTTAAGCTTTAAGATGAGGTTATGAGTTATATTAAAATCTAGTTATGATTTTCTAGTGAGGATAGAAAATTTAATTTTATTCTAAAGAGCCTACGACATCCAAACCGTACATCAAATCATCATACTTTAAGTAACCTATGAAAAACATGTGATTTCTATTGCATAGTCTAAACAATCATACATGTGAAATTCGTAAAAGAATAAGAGGTTGGTGCAGCCGGGTATCACCGTACACCCCGAAAAGGAAAAGATATTGGGCAGCTGAGCTATACCCTTATACAACCCAGATTATAATAGAATATTACAATTATAATAAATGTTATGGGGTCTTCAATATCTTGCCCTTCTTTTCTTCTTTTGGATCGACTTGCTCCAAGCCCCACAGGGCCTCCTAGGTCTTTACCTTCTAGCCACTGCTCGTCTTAAACCCTATAGCACTAATCCTAATCCTATTGCAAAAATTTTATATTTATGAAAAATGAAATCTAACTACACCTACAAGACTAACGTTAGTTAAACATACATATAAGCTAAGTAATTATATTTCACATATTTAGACTTAACACCGTGTACTTGGGTAACCAAGCCCACCTATCCTAATTGGATTATGCTTAAGGGGATAAGCAGCACTTGCAAGAAAGAGCATTTATATTTACTTATTATTATAGAAATCCATTTAGCATAATCCCCTATAAAAATATCATTAGGTTATTAGCAACCTAACATCTAGTCTACGCACAAATAATCCTAACATTTAGTATAAAATATTACATCATAAAAAATATAGCACCACAACATACACCGGCCTAACCTAAATGCTAGAATTGATGACTTAGTTTTCTAATGTGTGTGCTAAGGTTTAGTGTGGTGTGTCTTAATTAGGCTTTAGAAGTGTGATTATCTAAAGTTTAAAATTGTTTAAGTTAAACATTATGGGAGGTATTGCATCAAATCTTTGAATTAATTAATTAATTTTAATTTACAAATTTTTTTGTTTCATTTGATACATACTTAATATCTAATTATGGGGGGTCGCATTGTTGACCCCCTTCATCCCTATTCTAAGTTATAAGGGTATATTATTATGACTTTAGTGAATCATTTATTAAATATTTTTATTAAATCTAAGTTTGAGTTAGTTTTAAAGAATCTTATTTGAACATGAAAGGTATCTCAGGATTAATAAAACTAGATCACTATTACATGGATAATATTTCGCCGCTTCTTTTCATTATCAATATCATACACATTTCTTCTTTTTTATTATTTATGATATTTGATTTACTATACATAATTATACACATAATACATATTTGTTTTTTTTACACACTTGAATGATAATTAATGTATGTATTTTGATAGAAAAGAAAGATTTCATTCCTTAGTTTAGCATAAGTAGACATGTATTAGCGATTTAAGCAAGTACGTGATGTTGTTAAACCAGAGAAGTGAGGTTATCTAAGACCTCCTTGGGGCTACTTAAAGCCTCATGTTCCCGGGATGTCCAGACTATAGACTTGCTAAATTAAATACATGTAAACATATACACAAGCTTAGGGATGAAAATCATGCAAAGATTATATAATAGAAAATCTTTTTATTCATGTAAAACTTAGTGACACGAAGAGCAAAGCTTTATCTCAAATTCTAGCACATGAATACATATAAATGAAATTGAGCAAGTACATGCTGTTGTTAAACCAAGGAAATGTGATTATCTATATCCTCCTTGGGGCTACTTAAAGCCTTGTGTTCCCGAAATGTCTAGACTATATACTTACCAATTCAAATATATGTAAATATGTACATGAAACATAAAAAAAACAAAACCCATACTGTTTTGAAATTATAACTCAAATGTAAACTTTATTGAATACTTATAATCAACATTAACTTAGATTTTTCATCATTAGTTTATAGTTTTGAAAATAATTTAGAATTTATTAATGATAATAGCCACACCTTATAATAATATTTGTCCAACACATGCAACTTAGATGTAATCATGTTTTTTTTATTCTCCTTTTTTTTGAAAATATGAACATCTAACACAAATAATATGCACATTTATGATGATTAAAAAGAAGTTATTAAACATTGCCACATAATATGTTCAATTAGATTGAGTCCTAAGGATAATCAAACCAAATAAATATTTCTTAAGACTAACCAAAGTTCTTATGAGGTTTGATTTTGATATTTGAATTATTGAGACCTAAGGAGAAGAGATGATACTTAGCACTTACCCCACCCCATGTTGGTGATTTACCATATTTAAAAGGGTAATTAAATAGATTTTATGGATTAATTAGGTTTAAGTTATTAACCATATCAATTTAATTACCCTTCCCTAAACTTCTTTAATCTAGTTAACTCTTGACCATGAGCCTTCAATAACATATTCTTGGGAAAATAAAATTTGCATTGCACCTAAAAGAATCTAAAGCAATTTGGCTTATGTTTAAGAGTTAAATGTATTAAAGAAGAAAATAATCTAAGTTAGGTACTCTTATGATTTTCTCATACCAATGGGTTAACCATAACTTCCTTAACAAATTTATATTATTAAACACATAAAGGAGAATTAATGGATTATATTTGAATTATCTGAATTAATCATTAATTATGTTTGATTTATACTTTCTTACTAATCTTCCTAACTAATCCTTTATTATTACATATCTTAATTAACCCTCCTAATAGAATACATTTAGAAAGGTAATTAGGAAAAAGGCCTTAATTATTTCTCACTATTCCCACTGTTCACAATGATTAATGATCATTAATTATTTAATTTTTAATGTTTATCAATTTTAATAATTATTAAATTAATTAATGAAGGTAATTAAGGTTGAAATTCTAATTTTTCTAATTTACATAGCAAATAATTCCAAGGAAATTATGGGAGGCAAAGGACACCCCATGAAATTATCCCATCAAATTTAGAATTAATTGGCCAAGTAATTAAGCCGTAATTAATGTAATTGGCCTAAGCTTCAAATCTTAATTAAGCACTATTGACTAGATATAAATTAGTAATTTTATTTTATTTTTTATATTCTCCTCTATCTAATCATTCCAAAATGAGTTTATTTATATTTTTTGGATTTTTCTACAATTTGTTATGATTGTTTGAAGTTTTGATCATTTAATTATATTTTTAAGGCCTAATTAACCTTTAAAACACCGGCACCACGCGAACGCTGACGCGACAGTGCTTTCCACATGGCGTCACAATATTGGTTATTTAAATCATTCAAAGCGGCAGCTAACTCAGCAGCATCGGACGCAATTTCATCTAAGACGGTCAAAACTAATTCCATGATTTCAAAGGGATTAAATCAAAATTTCTAGCTTGATTAATAATGATCGTCCTTTCTAATCATGCAGAATGAACGACAGGTTATTTGTCATCCCACGAGCGTTAGAAGATGGACACCGTCTACCTTTCGTCGCTTGATTTGAGCTCATCGGAGCTCGTTCCACAGCTAGATCAACTCCAAAATGATAAGGGAATGAATCTAAAGAGATCCTATGGTGAAAATCACATGAAAACATAGTTCACTTTAAAAGACCAACACTTAGGGGTAAAATTATGGTTGCTGGATTTTTACCTCATCAGAGCTATAGATCGGTGGTCCGTCAATAGAGGTAGCATCGTCTTGAAGAGAGGAAGCCCTGTTGAGAAGATCATGAGCTACCTCCCCGCCAATTGCTCTATGGACCAAACATCGATACAAAGCTCATTAGAGTTGGTCTTGAGATGTCTTTTGGTGATCGAATCACTCAGGAAATAATTCATTTCTATTCGCTGGAGTGAGGTGAAGGTGTGGGAAGAGTTGATTTGGGTTTGGTGGAGATTTTAAAAACTTGGACGGACAAAGCTCTCGGGTTCGATCGAAGGCTGGTCTTGCCAGCGGTGGAGCACACAAAGAGCTTAGGAGGGGGTGTGGGACTATGAGAAATGCTCTAAGGAAGGTTTGTGTTGAGTTTCAATCTATGGGGATGAGTATATTGTCCTCCCCATCTAAACCAAGGGCTGAGATTGGTTCAGCATTTGACAGCCATTTGGTCGGGGTCGGTGGTAGGGGACTATCAAGGTGGTTGAGGGTGAGAGGCTGAGGGAGCGTAGTGGTCTAGCATAGAGTGTACAACCTCCCTTAGGTGGACCAATGGGTTTTCATGGGTGAACTCACCCTCTTATGGCCAAATATTGAGCCCAACAACCTTGGATTAGGTTAAGTCAGTTGTCATCTCATCCAAGAAGAGCTAATGGTGGCTACCATGGAGTAAAGAGGTGGAGAACTCACCCAAATGGAGATTTTATCCCATTTGGGTGGCTTGGTTCAATGGGTTTGACCCAAAATGGGTTCACCATGGGTTGGGCCCATTTGGGTAAGCCCATGGTGACCTAAGGATGTGTCATGCTAAGTTTGGTTGGGTTTAGGCTTAGTTTAGTTAGATTTGGCTCAATTTGACCAAATTAGGTCAAACTAATGGTTTGGGTGAGTTCAATTGGTCATTTGGAGTGAGTGAGTGTAATTAATTTGATTCAATTTGGGTTAGATTTGAATTTGGCTCATATGGTTCAATTTGGGTCAAATGGGTCATGTTGACCAATTTAACCAAATTGGCCAAATTGGCTTGAACATGGGTCTGGTTTAAGTTCAATTGATCATTGGTGATTGATTGAAAGAGTTGATTTGAATTAATTTAGTTTATGGAGTGATTTGATTCAATTTGACCCTTTAGGTCAAATTGTGCTAAGTGGGCTAATTGGGTTAGGTTGACCAAATTGGGTTCAATTGAAGGTTAGATTATGTTTAATATTAAATTAGAGATTGGTTGGAAGTATTGGTTTCAATCAATTTAATTTAGGATTTGATTTGGTTCAATTTAACTCTATAGGCCAATTTGGGTCAACTTGGGTCAAAAGGTCTAATTAGCTTAGTTAGACTCAATTGATTGTAGTGGAGCATTCAGTAATGATCTATAATCATCAATGAAGGAATTGGAGGGCTTGATTTCATTTAATGGGAGTTTAATTAGAGTTTGGCTTAATCACCTCTTATAGGTCACCCTAGGTTAAGTGACTTGGTCAAGCTAACTTAGGCCAATTGGGATTATGGATGGTTGGAGTATGTTCAATAATGAATTTGAAGTCAATTGGTGGCTTTGGTTACAATTGATTTAGGCTCAGTTAGGTTTTGGCTCATTTGAACCCTTTAGGTCAAATGGGCTAACTTGGGTTGGACACTTTTCTTTGGTTCAATTTGCATGATTACAAGTATTAGTATGGTGTTTATTTTTGGATGTATGTGGGGGGGACACCCCGAAAATTGTAGGGGGTACTTACTGAAGTGATTGGGTATGACATTGACATATGATTCCTCTATCTCGAAAGATAGAAGCATCACCCTTCAATGGACCTAATTACCTAATAAGGACTCCCAAGGCATGAAGAGTCTTCAAATATACCAGATATTTTTCCCTACTTTACATGAATTAATAAAGCAGGGTTTATATTAAACTAGGTTCTAAAGTTCTCTATGGAGGCAACACTCCATAGTTAATTACATCCTAAAGAAGGTGAATTCCTTAGGAATACTCTTGATTAAAGTAGACAATTGTTGTCTCCAAAGATTTTAAGGTTAAGACAATCAAGGATTGGTTATGTTTAGAAATCAAATGGAAAATATCAAGGAGAAGACTTATTTTTGGAAGTCAAAGGGGATAAGTAGAAAGTACTCATAATACTAGGAAGTCTAGTGAGTATTCCAATCTATCATATAGTTGGGCTTTATGTATTTGAAATTGAAGAGATTTATAAGTTATGAGTTAAAATTTTATTAGATCGCTAGGGCTTTTAATCCATCAACACAAGGTTGTGGAAATGCCTACGAGGTGAGGATTTATACTTGTAGCCAAAAAAATAGTAACCTTAGATCCTAAATCTATAAGGCTTTACCAAGAGCCAAAGCACAACCTAAATCTAAGCGATAAGTGGTAATAAAGGTTCACCTCCACAAGAGATGATGAACCATCTAACTTCTGGACTTATAACTGCCTAGAGTGGTTGCCAGCTAGCTCCTTCTATGATTTTAAAATCATGTAGGATAAGTCTTATGAATTTGCAAGATAGTTGAACTATTATTTATTTAGAAAAGAGAATAAAATCCTTAGACCCACTCCCTAAGAGACTAGAGCATGAGTGGTGTGAATAATGGCTTAGTCTAATATAAATTTTTAAAAATTTTATTTAAATTTTGACACTTCATTTTGACAAAGGCTTTGAGATTTTTATATGCTTAAATGCATGATGAAGTGGATTATTGGCCAAATCAAAAGATATAGGGTGAAGCTCCGCCAATAGGGGTTGCTCTCATGGGTCAAGTGGTCCCTATGCGTGTAAAGACGGAGGACCTCATTTTACAAGAGTGATTCAAGATGCATGCATGATGTGAAACATATAACATTCAGCTAAGGGTTTGCTAAATCTTTTAATTATCTTATTTAATGCCTAAGCATTTTGTGAGGTTATGAGTTGCTTAGATTTTAATTATGAGTTGTAGTTGGGTAGAAATTTTTATTTTATTTTATGAGCCTAATCGCATCTAGGCCACACATTAAAGCATCATTCATTTAAGAAACTAAGAAAAAGCATGTTATTTCTAATGCACAAGCTAAACATAGCATCAAATAATTGTATAGCTATCGTAAAAGATTAACAGGCTGATGGGGTCGGGTACCACAGTATAACCCGAAAAGAAAAGATGGGTAGTCTAGCTCTTCCCTTATACAACCCAAAATATGAAATAATAATTACAATTTTATAAATGAATAAATACTATGGGGGCCTTCATTCTTCACTTTTCATTTTCTTCCTCCTTGCTTCTTTGATTTGATAGGTTTCAAGGCATCACATGGCACCTCAAGACAAAGCCTTCTAGCCAATACTTATCCTAAACCCCCATAGCACCAATCCTAATTCCTAATGCAAAATTATATTAAAAATAAGAAAAGTAAATCTAATTACACCTGCAAAATAAGTGTTAGCTAAACACACATATAATCCCAAGTAGTTTTATATATAATTTGGACTTAGTACCATGCACATGGGTAACCAAGCCCACCTGTCCTAACTTAGATTATGCTTAGGGGTTTAAGCAACTTATAAAGAGAGCATTTACATTTATTTTTTAAGCACCCCTTAAGCATAGTCCCCTATAAAAAAATATTATTAGGTTAATATCAGCCTAACATCTAGTCTATGAAGCATGTACCATAACATCCAGTCTACAATAATACATCATAAAATAAAATAAACATCATACCATGCACCGTCCTAACATAAAGCTAGAAGGGGTGACTTAATTCTAAAGTGTGTGTTAAAGCTTGTGTGGTGTATCTTGCTAGGCATTAATGTTATGTTTTCTAAATGTGAAAGGATTTAATTTAACATAAAATATTGATTTCTCTTTAAATTTAATTGATTTGAGATTTTTAATTTCTATTTTCTTTTATTTCATATGACTTATGCTTAGCAACTAAGTATTATAAAGAGAGGAAAGAGGATATCCCTCTTTCATTCCTACCTTAAATCACTTCTAAAGCATATTAATTTGATTTAGTTCTATTTAGTGAATGTTTATTACACATTTTAAATTAATCTTAAGTTTAGGTCCACTTTAAATAATCTCATTCAATATGAAAGGCATCTTAAAATTAATTTGATTGAATTACTATCACATGATATATGTTAAATTAATTCTTTCCATCACATGTACCATGCATATGATTAAATCCTAAGTATACTTACACATACAATATGTTTTAGCACACTTAAATGATGGATGTGAACATGCATATTTAAAGTTTGCATTTTCCATTCGATTGAATTATTTAATCATATTGATTTTAAAGATCTATCTAAATTCTTATACAAAAACACATAAGGATGAAATTAACTAGGTACGTGTCATTGTTAACCAAGGAAGTGAGGTAATAAAATGACCTCCTTGGGGCTAGTTAAAGCCTCAAATTTCTAGGATGTCCAAACTATATACCCACTTGCATTCAAACATATGTAAATTTGCATACATAAATATAAGAAAGAGAGCTACTAATCACATGATTAATTAATTCAACAACTTAAAAAATTATGAATGCATGTATTTTTGATAGAAAAGAGGATTGTCATTCTCTAATTAAACATACACATACATGTATAAAAGGCATAAGCAAGAACATGCCTTTGTTAACTAGGGAAATGAGGAAATCAAATGACCTCCATGGGGTTAGCTAAAGCCTCATATTCTCGGGATGTCCAGACTATGTACCACTTTTATTAAATCCATACATATGTATTCTAATTAAGAGGATGAAAATCATACACTAAATTGTATTTTCTTTAATTGAATTACTTATATGTATGAATTAAAGCTTTGTATAAATTCTAGTATTGAAATACATAAGAATGAAATCAAATGAGTACGTGCCTTTGTTAACCAGGGAAGTGAGGTAATCAAATGACCTCCTTGGGGCTAGCAAAAGCTCGTATTCCTAGGATGTCCAGACTATATACCCATTAGCATTCACACTTATGTAAATCAACACATGAATAAAGGAAAGAAAGCTTCACTTCATAAACTTAAGTTATAATCACATACATCTCTAATGTATTTATAATAGCATCTTAATATATATTATGATTCATTTATAAGCTATTGGAAAATACATTTGGATTTAATAGTGATAGTAGCCACACATATATTAAATTAAATCAACACATGCAATCTTAACATAAAAAGAAACCTCATTTGATTTAATTAATTTTGAAAAGAGATGCATGTATGGATCAAAAGACATGCAATATTTAATATAATTTGAAAGGAATAAGTGATCATAAATACATGATTTCATTTAATAAAATTAATTTCTAAGGACAATCATATCAAATAAAATCATTTAAAGTAAACCAAAGCTTTTTAATATCATTTTTAATTTCATATTTAATTTAATTTAAGGACTGTGAGAAGAAGTTTGCTAATCCTAATCCCATCCCCATGTTTATGAGTTAATTTGGTTTAATGAAATGTGATTAAATTAATTTAATGAGTTAATTAAGTTATGATATGAATTAAGTTCATTAATTAACCCTTACTTATGTTACCTTAAAGTAATTAACTAAATAATTATGAGCCAATATGATATGCAAATGATTTGAAAAGTAAATTAGCAATGGTCCTAGGAAATAAAAGGGCCTAATGCAATTAGCTCACAATTAATAGTTAATTAAATTAAGGAACTAAATTAAGTACACTTATGGTTTTCCCCCACATATGAGCTAATCATAAATTCCTTAAAAGTCTTTAGGTTATTGAACACCTAAAGATCTATCCATCAATTAATTAATTATGATCTGATGTGTTTTAAATTTTATATAAACTAATTAACTAATTAATTAGCCAATCAATCCTTAATTATTTTTTCTTGAAAAGTGAAGTGAACTTAAAAAAAAAAGATTAGAAAAGTGGTACCATTTTTTTGTTTTAGCTCTCTGAGGTCAATTGAAGTATTTTAAAACCATTTTTACAAATTTTCATAATTTTTATAAATTTATTAATTTATTTTACTAAAATAGACTCTTTGAACTTCAATATTTACTATCTCCCAATCTAGAGGTCATTTTAACTTGAAATTTTCAGGATATGTAGATTTTAACCTCAATTTTGATCCTAGAAAATTTCAAATCAATCTGATTTATATTTTTAGATTAATTAATGAAATTTGATTTTTTACTAAAACTTAAATTAAGCTCAAAATACTCCGTAAAAATTAGGGAATTTGGATTTGTTGGATTCCACTCAAAAAGACGAATCCAACAAGCCCTTATTTGTAATTTTTTGTCAAGTATTTTATTTTCTATGAATTTTTAAAATTTTAGGTGATTTTAATTAATTTTTAAAAGTAAAAAATCCTTAATTTCTTACTTAAACCAGCAAGCACCACGTGGCGCTGACCAGGCCATTCATTTTCACGTAGCGTCACGTAATTTCATGTGGCAATGCCCAATTGGGCGCGAGCACTGACGCAACCATTTGAGCGGGAATGCACGCTTTCGATCGAACCGTCTGATCCCAGATCAAACAATCTAGATCAAATCCATAATCTAGTGGGTCAAAATCACGCAGATCTGCTTCCAATCGCAGCTGTCCATCTCTATTAAAGCAGGATCAAACAACTGTTGCTTTATCCTCTTCCTAGGCGACTAAAGTGACTCCATGTTGACCTCATTTTTAGGATGAGCTCTCAACCCCTCCATCTTAGACATATGACTCCTCTTAAACTTTAAGAGATCCTTAGTCTTAAGACACATCTAGTGATTAGATGAACACTCAACCTAGCCCTAGAGACTTAGAAGAGTTAGCCATAGGAATAGGTCATGCCTTAGGGGTATTAGAAAAATTTATCTACCCTATAGCTTGAACCACATTCCTTACTTCCTTCCTCCAAGTTAAACTCCAAATCAAATCAACATCAAACCTAAATCAATTTTAGCTTAATTGATTTTCTCCAAACTTAGATCAATTCCAAATGATTGAGATCAATGATCAATTCCAAAAGATTGAAGCTTATGATTGAAATTTCAAGTTCAAAATATTTTCTAAGTCCTTTGATTCCCTCTCAAGGACTGAGCCTAAATCAAGTTCAAACCACTTCAAATTCATAAAAGTTTCTCATAACCCATTTATATCCTCATTTATATTCACATATATAAATGAAATATAAATTCAAATTAATCAAATCAAACTCAAAAATCAAATCCAAATTCACAAAAATCTTTCCTAAGTCACTTTTATTCCCTCTTAAGGACTTAACTTAAATCAAGTTCAAATCATTTCAAATTCATGAAATTTTCTCATAACCCATTTATATTCTCATTTATATTCACAAATATAAATAAAATATAAATTCAAATATCCAAAACCAAATCCAAAAATCAAACTCAAATTCAATCAAAATCCAACCTAAACTTTCAAGTCAAAATCTTAAATTTAGCCAAATCAACTTCAAATCAAGCCAAACTCTTGATTTTTCTTATGATTCAATCAACCAGATAATCATGAATCCAAATATAAATACAAACTTCCATCATCAAATCAAAACTAAATTCAAAAATCAAACCCAAGTCAAACTCATGTTCACCCTTTGAACTTGAAATTGTCAAATAAATCAAAAACTATTTGACTTCAAATCACTTGAAAATAGATTTATATTTCAATCATAAGTCCATATGTGAGTTCAATCAAACTCCAATCAAGCTTTGACCAAGCCATTTGACCTACTTAGGCTCACTTGACCCAAAGTGACCTAAAGTACACTTATGAGCCAAATTCTAATCCTAATCAAATGGGATTGAACTAAGCCCACCTAAGCCTCTCATCATGATCAACAATCATCATGAGATGATCAATCACTCAAATTGGGTCAAACTAAGTCAAACTTAAGAGTTTACCAAGTCAACACTTAGCCAAAATGAAACTTAAAGTAGCCAAAATCCACCATAGGCCAAATTGATTGAAACCATTGATCAAAACTCATTCATGATCAATGTTTGAACTTGACCAAGTCAACATCTGAGCCTAACCTAGCCCAATTGGCCACTTGACCCAAGTTGACCCAACTTGACTTAAAAAGCCAAAATGTGTCAAAACTTGATCTAAGCTAAATTGATTGAAACCAATGGGTTTCCAAAATGATTGTTGAACTTTACCAAAGCCTCAATTGGCCAATTAGACCTAACTTAGCCCAATTGACCATGAACCCAACTTGACTTAAAAGGTCAAATTGAGCTAAACTCAAATATAAATAAATTGATTGGAAATAAAGGTACCAATCTATTTCATATGACCAAACAACCATGAACCAACCCATGACCAAACCCAAATAGGTCAAATGGGTCAATTTGGTCGACTTGACCCATTTGACCTAAATTAACTCAATTGAACCAAAATTAAATATAAACCAAATTGAATTAAACCAAAGCCACCAAAATATTTCAAATGGTCATACGAACATGACCCAACCCTTGGTTTGACCAAATTTGACCAATTGGTCAACTTGACCCAAAGTTTACCCATTTTGACCTAAATGGGTCAACACTAAATCATACCAAACTGACTCCAAATTTAATGAAACTTGGCCTAAACTATTTTTTAAACATATCAAACATATTCAAATTGAAACCCAAGCTAAATGACTATTTTACCCCTAGGCCATAGAATAAATTTTAGTCAAATCCTCTTCATGACCACTTGGCACTCTCCTAGTGGACCAAGTGGACACTAGTGAGTGTGGTGCACCTAACCCAATAGGTTTGGGTCAGCCCAACCTAGCCTAAGGTCAAATTGACCACTTGCTTGAACATGACCACATGGAATCCCTCCTTCACTTGATTTAAGCAACTGGGAGCTCCACTACTCCACTTCTTAGGCCAAACTGAATGCAAGGACACATCAAATAGCCTAACAAACCCATTCAAGGAGCTCCATTAGATCAAAACAGTAAGAGAAGGCTCAGCCATCTGATTGCTCAATGGGGAGATATGCTCCCCCTAATTTTACTTGAATTTAATTCGACCCTATTCGATTGAAGCATAGGAAACCAGGGGAGCCATTGCCAAGTGATCCCAAGCTTCCTAAAGTGAGTTAGAATTCCCATCTTCTCAGTTTCCCTAGATTGAAAATAGGGGAGCTCCATTGAAATTCAATCCCACTCCACACTCAATACCAATCCAATTTACTTTGCAAGCTTCATCAGGGAGCTCAATCAAATTCACCCAAGCTTTTTCCCAAGCTCCAAAGGCAAGGGAGGTGCTACTTCAACCAAGACCGAGCTCAAGTGAAGGTGGAGTTGGCCTCTAGAAGGATCTACCCAATCTTAACACCTCAAAACTTTAGCAAAGCTTCATCTCCACTAGACGAAGCTTCTCCAAGGGAATCAAACACTGGTGATAGCCTCCAGTGAGGTATGTCATTAAACCGATCTCAATCTAGCCATAGTGTAGAGCTTTGTGAAAGAAAGTATCATCCCATGTGAAACTAATCATTAGATGTATCCCCCTTTACCCTTAGATGGTGTGGGTTGAGTTTGGATCCAATCCAAGCTCAATCGAGCTCAGATCTTCCCTTGGAAGATGGACGGTGGCCATCTCCCACAGGGAAGATCAGAGGAGAATCGTGGGTCATCCATCCGCATGTTTTTGATGGATGGACATGATTAAATCAATGTAGATCCCACATTTTGTTCCTTTATAACTGTAGATTTAATCTCAGTCGCCTGATCCTTGATCGAATGGATGAGGAGAAAGTGCGTAGCACCACTGCTGACACCGCACTATGATTTGACAACTTAAATAGTGAATCCCATCATGCCACGTAAAAAGCGCACAACGCGTCAGCTTCTACATGGAGTCGACGGGATTAGCTATAAAATTAGGGATTTAAATCACTTAATTAATCAAGAAAACTTCAAAGATTTATATCTAAGTGTAGATAAATCAAAAAAATATGAAATAAATTGCATATGAAAGGTATTCAAATCTAGAATATTATAAAATTAATTTTGATGAATTTGAATGGTGTTATTTTCAAGATTTGGGTTTTATTGAGAATTTAATTTTGTCAATTATTCTCTAATTACCCCACTGATTAATTGCAAACATTTTATGTATTATTAGTAGAATGACTTCTACCTCCCTTAATTTTCTTAGGATTTATTGATGGGTTAATTAGAGGAATTACTAGATTAATTTTTAATTACTCTCTTAATTTAATTAACTTTAATTAAGTATGTAATTAGTGGTTTAACTGCTTTATTGAGTTAATTAAGGTTTGTTTAAGTGAACAGGAGGTTTAGGGAATAATTTTGGGATGTTTTCCTTAATCTATTTTTAAACCCCCCCCCTCTTTCTTCCTTAATGCAAACTTAATTAAGGATTAATTTACTAATTACCTACCTAATCAATTTGATAAAATTCTAAAACCTTCTAGAACTTAACTAATCCATCTTGGGTAGATGCTTAGGTGTTCAATAACCTAAGTTCTTTAAGGAAATCAAAATCCAACTCACATGTGTGGGAAGGATTATGAAATTACTTAACTTAAACCCCTTAGCTTAATTAATCATTAACCATGAACCAAATGCATTAAGCCTTTTTCTTCTTAGGTGCATTGCTGATTTAAATTCCTTAAGTGGTTTTATGTCATATCATTGGCTCATAATTATTTGATTAAATATGCTAAGGTGGTGTAGGTAAGGGGTAATTAACACACTTAATTCACACCTTAACCTAATAAAAATATAAAAATCACCTAATGATCTTAAGAACAAATTAAATCAACTCACGTATGGGGGAGATGGGTTAAGACCAGCAAACATTCTTTCACATTTCCCAAATCAAACATAAAGCAAATTCAAAATAAAAATTACATTAAATAAACTTTGATTTACTTTGAACTTTCTTATTTCATAGGATTGTCTTTAGGAAATAATTAGGGTGAATGAATTTACATTGCTTTCATCACTTTATTTCTTTCCTAGCATTTTAAATGTGTATGTCATATGAAATTCATGCACTCATATGTTTTTAAAATCAAATTAAAAATGAAATATTTTCTTTATGTCAAATTGCATGTTTTGGCTAAACTAAAAAAATATGAATGGCTATTATCACTACTAAATCCAAAACTATTTTTAAAATCTATAAATCAAACACCTAAAATTGAAAGTATGCTACTTATAATTATTTATAAGCTTGCATGTGGATATAAATATGAAGATGTGCATAGTGTGGCATTCCTTCTCTTTTCTTTTAGCATAGTTTTGGATAGGATTTGAAAAAGTGTATAGTTCATTTGAAAAGAACACAACACTTGCCTAACCCCATTCTTATTAATTCCTATGCTATTACCTAAGAAGGACATCCACACTTGTACATATAAATTGCATAAACAAAATAAATAAACAAATACAAACTTTTTGCATCTTTCTTTTTCCATTCCTTTCTTTTGTACATGTGTTTGTATTTAAGAAAAGTGGTATATTAGTCTGGACAACCCCGGGCTTGCGAGCCTTTAAGTAGCCCTAAGTAGGTCTTGTACCTTACACCCCTGGTGCCAACAATGGCATCGTACTCACTTATGTCTTTCATACATACACATGCATGTGAATAATGGATAAAAGAAACCCCTCTTTTCTACTTAATAAAAATCATGCATCATAAACCATTCCAATTTTCTTAAGTAGCATTTCTTAGCATTCATCATAAAGTATGCTAAACATTTTCATTTATATGTATAGATATGCTTAGGATACATCCATATGCATGTTATACATGTTGGGAAAGAAATGAAGTGATGTGTGTTTTGTAATATTAATTCACTTTACTTAATCTTAAAATGTCTTTCTCTTTGAATAGGTTTGTTTAGGAAAATCTAAACTTAGGATTAATTAAAGCACATAATAAGACATTCACTAAACAAAACCAAACATGAATATACTTTTAGAAGTTACTTAGGGTGGGGAAGAAAAGAGAAGTTCTCTTCTCGTTTTCCTCTCTTTACAACCTTTAGTAATTAAGTAGGTTCATTTAAACCCAATCAAAAATACAAAATAAAATCAACCCAAATTAACTAAACACTTAAATAAAATCACCCATCTAAATTGAACATCTTCACATTTAGAAAATCTAAACCTTAAAGCCATAGCTAAGCATACCACACAAACCTTCTAAAGCACACACATTAGACTAAGTCATCATTCCTAGCTTTAGGTTAGGGCAATGCATGGTTTGATGCTTGCTTTTATTTTGTAATGTTTTGTTTGTCTGGATGTTAGAGTGTATGTGCATAGAATGAATGGTAGGATTATTTAGTCTAATCATTATTTTTTGCAAGGAATTATCCTTAAGGGGTGTTGTAATTAAAATATAACTGCTTTTGATGTGCAGGTTCTTATACTCTTAAGAATAATCCAATAGGCTAGGTAGACTTGGTTACCCATGTGTGGGGTGCTAAGTCCAATATACATGCTTGGGATTTGTATGGTTTGTTTAGCTAATTTATGCTTTGCAGGTGTTAGTTAGATTTATTTTGTAATTAAGATCCTTGGAATGAATGTTATGGGAGATTAGGATGAGCATTGGTCATAAGATTTTATCTTATGTACCATGTGAAGCCTTTGGAGCAACCACCTTGCAACCATCTAAAAGAATGAACCGAAAGAAGAAAGAAGAAAGAAGAAAAGAAGAAAAGAAGAAATGAAGACACCCATAACATGAATTTCCTTACTTGATTATAAATTAATTCATTTGTAATCTGAGTTGTATAAGGGTAGAGCTCAGCCAACCAATTTATTTTTGGGTTTGTGCGGTGGTGCCCAACCACAAATGGCCTCTTATTCTTTCGCGTTAAGTTTTATAAAATATTTGATATTTTTTTAGCTTGTGCATTAAGATGATATGTTTTCCTAGTTTCTTCCTTACTTGATGTATGGACTGGATGACAATTAGGCTCTTAAGGAAAAAATAAATCTTCTACCAAATTAATCAACTCAAAATTAAAAATAAATAACTCATAACCTCACCTAAAGCTTAGGCTAAAAATCAAGATAATAGAATTAGCAACTCCTTAGCTGGATGAGTATTACTTTTCTAACATCATGTATAAAAGCATATTATTTCAGTTTTGATTGGAGGGCTTCCACCTTTGCCAGAAAACTTGGCTTGACCTGTGAGAGTCATGGTGGAAACAAAATTTTTACATTTCAAAAATAAGATTGACCTCCATTTCTATATATCCAAATTTGTTGAATGGAAGTCTTCATTTCAAAAATCAAAACTTAACAATCATATTTTTAAAATTCAAGACACGTTTGGAACTTCATTTAGCATACTCAAATTTGTTAAGTGAAGTTTCCAAATTCAAAATCAAAATTTTTTTTCAAACACATTTGGAACTTCATTTAGTATATTCAAATTTGTTAAATGAAGTCTCCAAATTCCAAAACCAAAAATTTTCAAACATATTTAGAACCTCATTTAGTATACTCAAATTTGCTAAGTGAAGTCTCCAAATTTAAAACCAAAAATTTTTAAAACACATTTGGAACTTCATTTAGCATACTCAAATTTGCTAAGTGAAGTCTCCAAATTCAAAACCAAAAATTTTTCAAAACACATTTGGAACTTCATTTAGCATACTCAAATTTGCTAAGTTAAGTTTCCAAATTCAATACCAAAAAAAAAAATTTCAAACACATTTGGAACTTCATTTAGCATACTCAAATTTGCTAAATGAAGTCTCCAAATTCAAAACCAAAAATTTTCAAATACATTTGAAACTTCATTTAGTATACTCAAATTTGCTAAGTGAAATCTCCAAATTCAAAACAAAATTTCGAACACATTTGGAACTTCATTTAGCATACTCAAATTTGCTAAATGAAGTCTCCAAATTCCAAAACCAAAAATTTTCAAACACATTTGGAACTTTCTTTAGCATACTCAGATTTGCTAAGTGAAGTTTCCAAATTCAAAATCAAAAATTTTCAAACACATTTGAAACTTCATTTAGCATACTCAAATTTGCTAGGTGAAGTCTCCAAATTCAAAATCAAAAAAATTTCAAACACATTTGGAACTTCATTTAGCATACTCAAATTTGCTAAGTAAAGTCTCCAAATTCAAAACCAAAAATTTCCAAACACATTTTGAACTTCATTTAGCATACTCAATTTGCTAAGTGAACTGTCCAAATTCAAAATCAAAAATTTTCAAACACATTTGAAACTTCATTTAGCATACTCAAATTTTCTAAGTGAAGTCTCCAAATTCAAAACCAAAAATTTTCAAACACATTTGGAACTTCATTTAGCATACTCAAATTTGCTAAGTGAAGTCTTCAAATTAAAAACCAAAAATTTTCAAACACATTTGGAACTTCATTTAGCATAGTCAAGTTTGCTAAGTGAAGTCTCCAAATTGAAATTCAAAAAATTTCGAACACATTTGGAACTTCATTTAGCATACTCAAATTTGCTAAGTGAAGTCTCCAAATTCAAAACCAAAAATTTTCAAGCACTTTTGGAACTTCATTCTTTAGCATACCAAATTTTCTAAAAGAGAAGTTTCCATTTTGAAAACCAAACAAAAAAATACAGAATCTTCAAACACATCTTTTGAAATTTCATTTAGCATACTCAAATTTTCTAAGTGAAATTTTCATTAAGTGGAACTTCATCTTTAACATACCTTATTTTCTAAAGTAAAGTCTCTACTTTCAATAAAAAAATCAAAACAAAAATGAAACACATTAGGATTTCCTTAGCATACCCAAATTGACTAAGTATCCTACTTTTTCAAAAATCAAAATATCCAAAACAAATGAAACACCTTAGGATTTTCTTAGCATACTCAAATTTGCTAAGAATCCTGTTTTCAAAAAAAAAAAACCAAAGAAAACACACTTGGATTCTTCACTTAGCATACCTAAATTTTATAAGTGGGAATTCCAATTTTCAAAATCAAACAACAATTCACAAAAAGAAATAATTATTTTCAAATACTTCACTTAGCATACCCAAATTTGCTAAGAGAGTAAAATTCTAAAATCACCAATCAAAAACAAAAATCAATTGACCATTACTTTAACATACCCAAATTTATTAAAGGAAAGGGTCTTCAAATCAAAATCTAAATTCAAACAAACATGAACCTATGGAAGCATCCTTCTAAAAATATTTGATTCCACTTTTCAACATACCCAAATTTGTTGAAGTTAGATTCATATTCAAAATTCCTCTTTCCAGTCAAATTTCTAAATCTTCTCAAATCCATTTGAACCCCAATTGACACTTCCAAGATGTTGGATGTGGGTTCAAATTTTCAATTCAAATTCATAAATCAACAAAAATATAAATCTAATCCAAGCTCATTTCTTATATTGCAGATTCTCAGCATCAGTACAACTACAGTTTACTCTTTCAGTTTTTGGCAGTTGATTTGAAATGCCAGGCTCGCAGAAGTTTGTATTCACTTTCCTTCACAGCATGGATTTGGCCTTGGACCAGGCCAATTTTCCCCAATTGGATCATACACACCTTATCCATTTCGGCATGGGATTTGAGGGAGTGAGGGTCACATGTGAGGGTACTCCCCTCATAGCTAGTAGAATGCGGTGGTGGGCGTCATCATCATCTATTTACCTTCAGATTCTGATATCTCCTCATTGAAGAGGAAAGCAGTGGCAGTCCCACCAGCTTCAGCAGTGACAATACCAGCACCAGCCCCAATTTCAGTGCACCCCATGGTTTCTCGTGCTGCCCCAGTGAGGGCTAGCCCCTCTCATCAGTACCTTCTAAGGGTAAGGCTCCCTTGATCTCAGGGATTGCTTACACTATCTTTGAGTATGGATCTAGATCTCACTTCTCTCATCCTACCAGAACACAGTGAAGGAACAAAAACTGCATGATCAAGCAGTATCATACTAGGATTACTAGGGAGATGGAGGCAGACGCTCATTCATCTATTGAGGAGTTTCCTATTTTGACTTCACCACTGGTTACAATGAACTGGTTTCATCCTCTCTCTGGGTTAGACAAAGAGGATGCTAGGAGGATTGCTCACCTCCACCGGTGGTTCATACCTGATTATTAGTAGGAGGTGGTTCACCGACTCCGTCGGTCTTATAGGTTGGAGTTTATGGATGTTGATAAGCTCAATTTGATCTGAGATCCATCATCCCCCATAGTGTGGGGAAATAGCTTCAACATGAGAGGGCCAGAGGCCCATACATCTATTAACATCACCAGTTGGGAGAGGCGGAGGTTCAGTCGCCAGCTTTTGCATCCGTCAATTTTTTAGCTCGACGTGCTACCCGCGTCGACCATACAGATAACATCCTACTAGGACTCATCATAGAGGAAAACTTGTTCGAGAGTTGGTGTCTCTCACCACACTCTACCCATCTCACAGCATCTCCAGTTCCACAGAAGGCCATGAAGGCCATATCTAGGGAGAAGCATGCCCCGTTGGTTATCCGGCTATGGTCGAGGGATCCTAATCCATATACATTGCCTACTATGGTGAGGCCGAGCTCTCCAGCTCAACCTTCTGCCCTAGTGGTGGTGCGAAAGGAGTGGCGACCTCGAAGCATAGTGGTCATCCCTTCACTAACTCCACTAGTTCAACAGGACATGGAGATGGTAGCAGCTATTGCAGAGGGAGCAGATGATAGCCCTGTTGCACCGATGATTGTAGAGCCTCCTAGGAGTGTCACACCTTTCATAGTCAGTGACATTCAAGAGTGTGTCTCTTCTAGTGAGTACAGTCCTCATAGGATTGATTCTCCGGCGAGGGTGTCGGTGCCTCTTACAATGATAGTCAATCTGCCTCAGTAGATATTTGTACATGCTCAGATTTATTATTCTTTAGATAAGATAGTGGCTCATTATTTCATGGAAAATAAGGAAATCCTAGGATATGATTGGTCTGATGAGGAGAAAGTTAGTTTTGATCCCAACGAAGATGATTTGTTGGGAGATTCAACTGGGGTTTGCATGGTGGATACCAGAGGATCCCTCCTCAGAGAGCAGCAAGCTATGGAAGGTGATGATGCTGAACAAGAAGACACAGCCCATTCGCATCAACCCCTTTTATTATAATTAAAATAAAAGGATGAAAAGATAGATAGGATGGTGAAGCAGCTTGAGGACTTGTTAGCAGCAATTTCAGTACTTCAAAAATAAGCCCCAACAGCTCATCCTATCACAGTTTGGATCAATCAGCCAGAGGTAGTGCATGTCTTGGACCCATCCAAGACCTTACCTCCTGTTGAGCAAGGTAGCACTAGCATGTGTAGGAAGGTAGTGGAAAGTACCTCCATATAAGAAAAAAGATATAAAATCCTTGGTTGAGCAGCAAGTGAAGGAAGCATTAGCTCAAGCCTAGGGAGGATCATCAGTTCCAAAGTGTAGAGCCTACCCGAAGGAATTTGATGCAATCCAATATCCCAAGGGTTTCATGCCACCTTCCTTCAAAATCTTTGATGTCAGTGGAAACCCGAGGTAGCATACTACACACTTCAAGGCCAGTTATTGCAACGTCGATGGTAACGACTCTTTGCTTTTCTGCCTCTTCGTCAGTAGCCTAGCAGGGATTGCTTTTGATTGGTATGTTGAACTGTCCAACGATTCAGTAAAGATATTTGCTAAGTTGGAGAAACTCTTTATCAAGAGGTTTGATGGAGCTCAGCAAAGGGTTACTGTAGGTGATCTCATTGTAGCACAACAACACCCAAGTGAGTCCCTTGTTGATTATATTCTCTGATGGCCTAACCTGAGTATGAAATGTAAGTCACAGCTGCTTAAATAGCATGCCATTAAAATTCATTTAAAGAATATTCATGGCCCGATCGCCTTCATGCTTAAGGGCTTCACTATCAAAATATGTGAGAAGCTAATCAATAAGATGGATAGTCTATAAAGAGAGGCCAAACAGTTATCTTTTCAAGATCAGTTGCCTAAACAGAAGCCGCAGAAGGTCTATGAAAAGAAGCCAGAGACAGTGATAATGGTAAATAATGGGAAGCAACCAGCTAGAGATTAGTCCGAGAGACCACGACCTCAATAGCCTCCACCTCCTTTGCCACAATCGAGGCAGCCCTACCGGCCTCCGCAGCAACCTCCATGGCCAGCACCACTACCGCCTCAGCCATACCACCACCACCACCAGCATACATATCCGCCACCAGGTAGCTATGGTCCACCTACTCTTTTAGATAAGCTTAATAATCCTTATTCATTTAAGAGGGAGGCAATCAAGAAGATCTTTAAGAACCTCTTAAAGAAGCGATTTTCTACACGAACTAGGAGACGGAGGAAGTTAAAAGCCATGATCCTAACTTTTGCCCCTACCACCATTGTTAGGCCATGTTTTGGAAGATTGCTTCACCTTCAAGGACTGGCTTGAACATAGCTTCAAGACTGGTGCTATAGTTATCCCGAAGGAATACCTTGTGGAACAACCATCCAGCTCCATGAGGGTATCCTTGGGGATACTTGCAATCTCTCCAAAATCAAAGAAGGTTGGGATATCTCTTTATCTAAAACCTCCAAGAAGATCATCCAGAAGATCAAGAAACTTTCCTTTTTGGTGCTTGAGTCAGCTCAAATCTCCAACATCAAGGAAGGTTTGCAAGTTACTACTGCCAACTCAAAGAAAGGGGGACCTCAGCAGCAGCAGCCTGTGCCAACCCGGGATAGCCTAGTAGCGCAATCACTGATAGAGCCCAGCCTTTAGTCTACCATTGCAGCTTTCCACCGATGACTTCCTCCACTTCAGCTAGTTCATCTTCTTCTACTAGTATAACTCTTGTATTGGTGGATAAGGGCATCAAATCCCTTACCCCACTCACTTTACTTAATTTCTACCTTATACCTCTAAACAAATCCAAGAAATTGAAGAATAAAGCTAGCTTGAATAACATCTATGTCACTTTTGATGGGTTATCTCCTTCTATTCCTAATGATAACTCTTCAAGTCAAAATAATTATAATAATTCTAATCTTTCTCTTTCTGATTTAGAGTTAGACTTTCCTACTCTTAATACTATGAGTTCACCTCTTGAGAAAGACTTGGAATCATTAGGGTCCCATAGAAGCTATAGGTGAGCCTGATGTGCAGGTAGAACCTTCCATTACCTTGCCACAAGAGATCATCGAAGTCAACCTCCGTAGTGGCAAGGTTCTACCTCCTAAGGCAGCACCTCAAGATAGAGGGAAATAATTCATTGGTATAATGGATCGAGAAGCCCCTCCACAGGATGCTACACCATTGGATATGCTTGTGGAGGACCAGCCCAAGGTGGACTACAATGTCCTTTCTCATCTAAGAAAGTTGCCATCTAAGCTAAGCATATACGGTGCCCTTGTCTTATCCAAAGAGATGAGGGAATCATTAATGAAGGCTCTCCTTCATCTGAAAATATGCTTAGCTCAGTTGACCGCTATAGGTGTGGAGGCACATTATACAAAAAAATTCTCAGGGGATTACCTTCATAGATGAAGACCTTCTTCTGGGGGACTTGGAGCACAACCGTCCCCTCTATATCACAGTTGACATGGATAGGTTTAGACTTGCTAGATTTCTTGTGGTTCTAGCTGCATTGGTGAACATTATGAGTCTAAGGACCTTACTTATTTGAGGATTGACATCTCCACACTCTGAGGAGATCGGATGATGTTGAGAGGATTCAATGAACAAGGCAAGAGGGCTTTAGGTTCAATAATGTTACCCTTGGAGATAGGTGACTAGAAGACTGAAGCCAAGTTTTACATAATTAATTCAAATACTTCATTCACTACTTTGCTCGGTAGACCTTGGATACATTAGAATAAGATAATTCCATCCTCTCTCCATCAATGCATCAAGTTCAGAAAAGATGGGATTGAATACTGTGCTAATGGAGATGAAAAGCTATTTTCAGTTAGAGAGGTTGAGATTAATAAGGATGCAACCTACTATCTATCTCAAAACACCCTTTCTCGTGAACTTGGACAAAATTCAAAAGAAAAAAAAAAGAAAATGAAGAAAAAGACAGGCAAAAGAAAAAGGAAAGAAAACTGAATATCCAAGTGATCATGAAAGGGGAATTGAAGAAGAAATAGAGCTGCATATCACTTTCCACCCATAGTCCATTCCATTATATAAACGGGAAGTTAGAATGACTCAACCTCCACCATGCAGAGGTAGAGGTAGAAATAGAGGCAGTTCTAGAGGTGGAAGGCCCCCTGGTTGTCCATCAGCCAATAGAGGTTATATTTCAGTTCGCAGGAGTACCCCTACTATTCACATAGACTTGGAATCCAGCTCGGATGACGAGTCTAATGTGATTAACATACCATCCAACCCCTCTCAGCGGGTTCCATTGGAGGTGACTTTTGATCCAAACAACGATGAAGACTAGGCCTCTAGACAAAGCAAAGTACTTGAATCAAGTTTATGTAAGACTATTAGGCAGCAGCTGGGAACCTTAGCTTTAACCTCACTTTCATCTCAAAAAGCTGAAGGTTTAGTAGTTAAGGAAGCCCCTAAGTTACCAGTGACATGAAGCCAAAGAGACTCTTTTTGGGATCATCATCCTCAAGTCCCGAAGTTCATGTAGAACTTGAGGAGGATACATTTAAAGAATTAATGGAATTACTGCTTGACTTTTACTCGCCTTGTGTTCATAATCTTATACAGAAAGGTTTGGTTCCTCATACATTTTCTAGGCACAGATTAGAGTATTTTGAAAAGCTATGGAACAATACAAGCAGAGAAGCACAATCAAGAGCAAAATTAGGATTGATTTGAGTCCGATGACGATGATTACCGCTTTGTTACCAATCATTTGGAGTCTAATAGGTTCTTTTCACACAACCCCAACTCTTATGAGAATGTGTGTTTAGAAACTTCAAATGATTCAGATGACCTTCAGATCAAGGATGCACCTCCAAAATTTGAAGAGGGGATTCATTCAATAATTGACAAGCTCAAAGAAATCAACTTTGAGATAGAAGAAAATCCACGCCCGATGTACATCAGTTCATTGGTGAATGAAGAAGAAACTAATGACTTAGTTAGACTATTGACTGATTTTAAAGACTATTTCGCATGGAGTTATGAAGAAATACCCAGATTATCTCCTAGTGTAGCATTCCACAAACTAGCAATAGATCCTAACGCTACCCTTATCAAACAAGCTCCTAGACACATGCGATTAGAAATTAAACAACAGGTCATTTTTAAAGTTAAAAAACTGATTGATGCTGGTTTCATCAGGGAAGAAAAATATCCTACCTGGTTCGCCAGTGTCGAACCAGTTAAGAAGAAGAATGGCCAAATTCGTATATGCGTTGATTTCAGGGATCTAAATAAGGCATGTCCTAAGGATGAGTTTCCTCTTCCTATACCAGAATTAATGGTGGACATTGCATCATCTCATGCAGTGTTTTCTTTCATGGATGGGTCGTCTGGCTACAACCAAATCAAGATGTCTCCTGAAGATGAAAGAAACATTGCTTTTCGAACCCCAATCAAAATCTTTTGTTATAAGGTCATGTCTTTTGGCCTTAAACATGCTAGTGCGACATACCATCAGGCCATGACTCAGATCTTCAATAAACTCATCCATCATCAAGTTGAGTGCTATGTTGATGATCTAGTAGTCAAGAGCAGAGAAAAGGAAGACCACCTCTTTGACTTAAGAGTAGTTTTCAATTGGTTAAGATAATATAACTTCAAAATGAATCCCCTAAAGTGTGCATTCAGAGTAGCTTCAAAGAAATTCCTTGGGTTTGTTGTCCGACATCGAGGAATAGAAATAGATCCTGAAAAGATCAAAGCTATTTTAGAAATGCCACCTCCTAAAAGCTTAACACAACTCAGATCGTTCCAAGGACGGTTAGCATTTCTGAGAGGCTTTATCTCCAACTTATCGGGGAGATGCAAGCCATCTTCAGCACTTATTAAAAAAGGATGCTAAGTTCAAGTGGGATGATAAGTGTCAGCATGCCTTCAAAGATATCAAGAAGTATTTGATGAAGCCATGCTTCAGCTCTATCCTAAAGTGTGTCACTCATCCTTTACACCGCATTGACAACTCGCCTCTATTGGCCTAAGCTAATGATGAAGGGAAGGAGAGCGCTCTCTACTACCTCATCCATCATCTAATCTCTGCTGAAATAAGCTACCCACCTATTGAGAAACATTGTCTAGCTTTGATCTTTGCCTCCCAAAAGCTATGGCATTATATGATTTCTCATAAGGCAAACTTGATCTCTAGAACAAATCCACTACAGTATCTCATGACACGGCCAACACTATCCAGATGTTTGGCATGCTGGTGCATGATACTTTCACAATTTGACATTACATTTATACCCCTATGTGCGGTAAAAGGACAAGAACTAGCAGATTTCTTAGCAGCACACCCACTTCCTGTTGATTCTCTGCTTAGTGAGGTTCTCCTCGATGAATAAATCATGAACTTAGGGGAGGCTGGCAACCGCCGATGGGAGATGTGTTTTGATGGTGCAGCTTCTTTTCATAAAAGGAAAGCACCACGATCTATTCTCCCAGGAAAGGCAGGGGTAGGAATAGTTCTTCTAACTCTAAACCGTGATGTGATTAGATTCTCATACTATCTTTCCAACCACTGCACCAATAATGAAGCTGAGTATGAGGCTTTGATTACCAGTCTAGAGCTAGCCATCACTATCAGTGTTAAGAGCATCAACATCTTTGAGGATTCTCAGTTGGTCATCAATCGCTCCTAAGGTCCTCAAACCCAAGCTTCGACATTACTATGAGTATACCATGAAGCTGTTGGCCCAAATTCCCGAAGTCACCATCTATAAGGTTCCCCGAGTAGAGAACATAGTAGCAAATTCTTTGGCCAAACTTGCCAAAGAATTGGCATGTCCGGAAGATGAGTTCATTTCAATAAGGGTCCAAAATAGGCAAGTCATTATTCATGCTAAACTCATAGAGTGACTTTCTCTAGAAGGGGAGGTTGTCGTTGCCAAAAAGGATGAGGAGCTAGATTGGAGACAACCATTCATAGACTATTTGAACACTGGAAAACTACCTCAAGGGAAGTCACATGCCTATCAAGTAAAACAAAGAGCTCTCTCCTACGCTCTCGTTGATGGCACCCTGTACTGCTGGTCCTTTGACCAAATATGGTTATGTTGTTTAGGCAAACATAAAGCCCATGGCATTGCAACTGAGGTACATTTAGGTATATGCAGAGCACATCAATCTAGTCTGAAGATGAAAATGAAGATCAAGTGACTTGGATACTACTAGCCTTCGATGATTATAGACTGTATAGATGTAGTTAAAAGATGCCATTAGTGTCAGGAACACAGTGTGGTCCTCCACCAACCACCCAACATTCTACACCCTACATTGGCCTCATGGACATTTGAGTGTTGGGGTACTGATAATGTGGGTCCGATTGATCCTCCTTCTCCCAAGGGTCACGGGTTCATTCTAGCCACCATCGACTACTTTTTCAAGTGGGAGGAAGCCATCCCACTCAGAGAGGTCACAGCTCAGCATATGCTTCAGTTTTTCAGGAACCATATCGTATATAAGTTCGGGGTGCCTCGATGAATTATATCTGATAATGGTACTACATTCAAAAGCATGAAGATCAACAGGTTTGCCAAAAGACACAGTATATATTGGAGATACTCCACCATCTACTACCTTAGAGCAGATGGCTTAGCAGAAGCATTCAAAAAAACTCTCATCCAGATATTGAAGAAAACTCTTGATGATAACAAATGATAGTGGCATGAGCAGTTGGTTGAAGCCTTGTGGGCCTACTGCACCGCATACCGGACTCCAACTCAGTGTACTCCATTTTTCTTAGTGTATTGACATGAATCTGTTCTACCTTTAGAAGTTCAACTCCCATTACTATGGATAGCATTGGGTAGCAAGATCACTTCAGAATAGAATGCAAAGTTGCGATTAGAAGAGCTCTAAGGTTTTGATGAAAGTCGCATATGAGCATGCCAGAACCATGAGTTGTACAAAGCCAAAATGATTCAAGCTCACAACAAGCTGGTCTGACCTAGGTCTTTCCAAGTAGGAGAACTTATGTTAGTACTAAGGAGACCAATTGTTGCCCATCGAAAGGTGGGAGGCAAGTTTGAACCCACTTAGGAAAGCCTCTATACTATAGAGAAGCCCTACTAAGGAGGATCATATCAGCTCATCGATTGTAACGGGGAACACCCGATGCTTCCAATTAATGGGCTCTACCTAAAGAAATATTACCCATGAAATAAATCATGTTTGAAAATAATTCTATCAAAGAAACAAAATTTGATTCTATTTCATCCAAATCTTCTCTCCTTTCAAAGCATTGTTTGCTTGTATTGCGAATCCATCGTGACGTGTTTAAGGAAGGTGTAAGAGTCCCCCAGCCGCATCCTATCCCTCTTTCACATCACAAACACAACCTCCGGTGCTATTAGAATAGGTGTGAGAGAACCCAAGAGGCATCCTATTTTCATTAGCACAACTAAGTTAGGCGTAAGAGAACCCGAGTGACATCATTTCTTAGTGGGAACTCTCGATTGTTATCCGTGGTACCATCCCATCAAACTCCCCAGTGTGTTTAAGATAGGTGAGAGAACCCAAGAGGCATCCTATTCTTATTAACACATACATAAAATAAACACAAATCTTTTATCTCAGGCTATTTTGATGTGGGAGCAAGCCCCCTGTGGCACTCACTCATTAGCTGCTTTAGGTCTGGTCTACACGCTACCTCGCTAGTATGTCACCCCATTGGTCATTTGTTTGGAAGATGTGAGTCTCCATGCTTTATTCCTAACTCAATCATTGCAAACCAATGAGCACCTTATTAGTATAGTAGGCTTCACTGCCCAGCCAGTAAGCTACCTCATGTTGGCTTTGCTTAAGAAGATGTAAGTCCCCATACTTTTTTCTTGATCTAGTCATCATGCACTAACTAGGTTAAGTATACTTGAGGTTTAGGGTAAGTCCCCCAGAGGCTCCTTTCCTCTTGACTACGTTTGAGTCGATATAAGTCCCCCACTGACATTCACTCAATAGTCACTCTAGGTCGAATGGCACCTGTCGAGCTAAGATAGACTATCCCAGCAATCAGTTTCGCTATAGAAAGATGTGATTCCACCAGCTTTCTTCCTATGATGATCATTGCAAATCAATAGGCACCTTAAGCTGGTTGATGTTAGCTATGCTGACAACGACTCACATGGTGAGTACACCACTCTTGGAAGATATGAGTCACCGAGCTTTCTCCTTGAGTTGGACACTGAATACCTATTGAATATATGAATAACCATGCCATTTTTTCCAGGGTGTTGGATTAAGCCCTTTTAGCGGCCCCATCCCCTACGGGCATTCTATTTGGATCATATCCTTTGCGACTCCATTTAGACACTACCTGGGTTACTTTTGGATTGATAGACCCCCTTTCCTAGAAGCCACCCCTGTATTACTTGGTATCTTTGAATGCATGCTAGCCCTTGTCATCCCACTTGAACTTGGCATCATTTTTGACAACTACAAAGAACGAATTGCATCTCCCCGATAGGTTTGAGATAAAGCATCTTAGATACACCAACCATCCTTGAAAGGATATGAGTTGAGTTAAACTCTTAGGAGGTGGCATTTCTAAGATAGCTTTGATCTTTTCACGATCTATTTCTATTCCCCGATGTCGAACAACAAACCCAAGGAATTTTCTTGAAGCTACTCCGAATGTACACTTCAAAGGATTCATTTTGAGGTTATATTATCTAAATCATTCAAAAACTACACTCAAGTTAAAGAGGTGGTCTTCCTTTTCTTTACTTTTGACTACGAGATCATCAACATAGCACTCAACCTGATCATGGATGAGTTCATTGAAGATCTATGTCATAGCCCATTGGTATGTAGCACCAACATTTTTAAGGTCGAAAGGCATGACCCTATAACAAAAGATTCCGATCGGGGTTTGAAAAGCAGTGTTTTTTTCATCTTCAAGAGACATCTTGATTTGGTTATAGCCAGATGATCCATCCATGAAAGAAAATGCAGCATGAGATGAGACAATGTCCACCATTAATTCTGGTATAGAAAGAGGAAACTCATCCTTAGGGCATGCCTTGTTTAAGTCCCTAAAATTGACACAAATGTAAATTTGGTCATTCTTCTTCTTAACTGGGATGACACTAGCTAACTAGGTAGGATATTTTTCTTCCTTGATGAAACTAGCATCGATCAATTTCTTGACTTCAGAAATGACCTGTTGTTCAATTTCTAATCACATGCATCTAGGAGCTTTCTTAGTAGGGGTAACGTTAGGGTCTATTGCTAGCTTGTGGACTGCAATGTCAGGAGATAATCCAGACATTTCTTCATAACTCCATGTGAAGCAATCTTTAAACTCAGTCAATAGCCTAACTAAGTCATTGGTTTCTTCTTTATTCAACAATGAACTGATGTACATCGGGCAAGGATTTTCTCCTATCCTGAGGTTGATTTCTTTGAACTTGCCTATTATTGAATGGATTTCTTCTGCAAATTCTGGAGGTGCATCCTTGACTTGAAGATCATTTGGATCATCTGAGATTTCTAAACACATATTCTCATAAGAGTTGGGGATGTGTGAGAAAAACCTATCAGACTCTCAATGTAATGACCAAACAGTAATCACCATCATCGACTGGACCCACTGTACTGAATCCTAGCCTTGCCTTTCATTGTGCTTCCCTGCCTGAGTTATTTCATAATTTTTCAAAGTACTCTGACCTATGCTTGGACCAAGTGTGAGGAACCAAACTTTTTTGAATAAGATTTTGAACACAAGGAGAGTAAAAATCAACTGGTACTTCTATTAATTCTTTAAAAGTATCTTCCTCAAGTACTACATCCAGCTCTGGACTTGAGGATGATGAACATCAAAAGAACCTCTTCTACTTCATGTCACTGGAAGACTTAGGGACTTTCTTAACTATCAAACCTTCAACTTTCTGAGATGTAAGTGAGGTAAGAGCTAAGGTTCCCGATAGTTCTACATAAATCGATTGAATACTTTGCTTTGCTTGGAGGCCGATCTTGTCTGCGGGCGAAAGTCACCTCCAATGGACCCCGCTAAGAGGGGTTGGCTAGTATACTAATCACATTGGACTCATTCTCTGAGCTGGATTCCAAGTCAATGTGAATATTAGGGGCACTCCTGTGAACTGTAACACGACCTATGTTGGCTGAAGGCCAACTAAGGGGTCTCCCACCTCTAGAACTACCTCTGTTTCTACCTCTGCCTCTACCTGGTGGAGGTTGAGCCATTCTACCTACACGTTCATATGACAGAATGGACCATGGGCAGAATGTGATATGTGGCTCTATTTCATTCTCATTTCCCCTTTCTTGTGGACTTGGATTTCCATTTTTCTTTTCATTTTCTTTTATCTTTTCATTTTCTTTATTTTCTTTTTCTTTTGAGTTTGCATTTGAATTTTTCCCAAGTTCACGAGAAAGGGTGTGTTGAGGAAGATAGTAGGTCGCATCCTCATGAATCTCAATCTCTCTAACTGAAAGTGGCTTTTCATCACCGTTGACATGATATTTAATTCCATCTCGTCTAAACTTGATGCACTGATGAAGGGATGATGGAATGATCTTATTCTGATGTATCTAAGGCCTTCCTAGCAAAGCAGTGAATGAAGTATTCAAATTAATGATGTAGAACTTGGCTTCAGTCTTTCAATCACTGATCTCCTATGGTAACACTATAGAACCTAAAGCCCACTCACCTTGATCATTGAATTCTCTCAAGATCATCCTATCTCATCGAAGAGTAGAGATGTTGATCCTCAAATAGGCAAGGGTCATTAGACTCATAATGTTCACTAATGCACCTGCATCCACGAGAACCCTGGTGAGTCTGAACCTATCCATATCGACTGTGATGTTGAGGGGACGGTTGTGCTCCAAGTCCCCTAGCAGAAGGTCTTCATCTGTGAAGGTAATCCCTTGGGCTTCCTTTGCTAGTGTGCTTCCTCACCTATAGCGGTCAGTTGAGCTAAGCATATCTCAGGATCAAGGAGAGCCTTGATAGTGATTCCCTCATCTCTTTGGATAAGACAAGGGCATCATATATGCTTAGCTTAGATGGCAACTTTCTTAGATGAGAAAGGATGTTATAATCCACCTTCAGCTGGTCTTCCACAAGCATATCCAGGGGTGGAGCATCCTGTGGAAGGGCTTCTCAATCTTCAGTACCAATGACTTTGATAATCTCTAGGAGGTAGAACCTTGCCACTATGGAGGTTGACTTTGGTAATCTCTGGAGGCAAGGTGATGGCAAGTTCTACCTGCACTTCAAGTTCACCTATAGCTTCTTTTATGAAACTCTCGAAAATGGATGATTCCAAGTCTATCTCAAGAGGTGAACCTGTAGTATTCAGAGTTGGAAAATCTAACTTTGAATCAGAAAGAGAGATAAAAATTATTATAGTTGATTAGACTTGAAGAGTTATCACTAGGAATAGAAGATGATAACTCATCAGAGGAGACATAGATGTAAATCAAATCAGCTTTATTCTTCAATTTCTTGGAAAATTTTGGAGGTACAAAGTAGAAGTCAAGTAGAGTGAGTGGAGTAAGGGATTTGATGCCCTTATCCATTGATACAAGAGTTCTACTAGTAGAAGAAATAGAAGAACTAGTTGAAATGGTAGAAGCTGCCGGTGTGGAAACCGCAAGGGATAAGGACACATGGTGGTGTAAAAGGCTATCTGGTGACACATACCGGTGCTCTTGTTGAGCTCCTCCTTTCCCAGAGTTGGCACTAGTAACTTGCAAACCTTCCTTGATGGAGGAGGTTTGAGCTGACTCAGGCACATGCAAGGAAAGCTTCTTGATCTTCTGGACAATCTTCTTAGAGGTACGGGATAAAGAGATATCCCAACCTTCCTTTATTTTGGTAGGATCACATGTATCCCCAAAGATTATCCTGATGGAACTGGAAGGTTGTTCCACAAGGTATTCCTTTGGGATGAAGACAACACCGAACTTGAAATTGTGTTCAAGCCAGCCCGTAAAGGTGAAGCAACAACAACAACAACAACAACAACAACAAGCCTTAATCCCACTAGGTGGGGTCGGCTACATGAATCCTTCATCTCCATTGTGTCCTATTATATGTCAAATTCTCATTTAATTCAAGTATTAAGATCATTTTTTATACATCTTAACCAAGTCTTTTTAGGTCTACCTCTACCTTTCTTAACATAAGGCAAATCTAATGCATCTACTCTTCTAATCGAGTTATCGGACGGCTGACCCTTTATGTGGCCAAACCATCTAAGGTGACTCTCCCTAATCTTATCTACCACTGGTGCTACTCCAACTTTTTCCCGAACATACTCATTTTGCATTCTATCTCTAAGAGTAAAGCCACTCATCCACCTGAGCATCCTCATCCCTATAACACTTAACTTAGTCTTATGCTTCTCTTTCATTGGCCAACATTCTGCACCATAAGTCATTGCAGGTCTTACCACCATCTTATAAAATTTTCCTTTAAGTTTAAGTGGAACTTTTCTATCACATGCCGGATGCATTCCTCCACTTCAACCATCCAACTTGAATTCTACTAATAAGATCTCCATCTATTTCACCATCATTTTGAACAATTGAGCCTAAATATCTGAATCGCTCACTCTTATTAATGACTTGATCACCTAAACTCACAACACTACCACTAAAACTTCTACAACTAAAATTACACTCCATATATTTAGTTTTAGATCTACTTAAACGAAAACCTTTAGACTCTAAAGTTGACCTCCATAATTCAAGTTTCATTGGACTCCCTCTAGTCTTATCAACAAGAAGAATGTCATCAAAAAGCATACACCAAGGTACATCTTCTTGTAAATGCCTCATAATAATATCCATAACTAAAGTAAAAAAGATAAGGGCTTAATGTTGATCCTTGATGTAATCCAACGTAAATGTGAAGCAATCCTCCAAAATGTGGCCTAACATACGGTGGTAAGGGAAAAAGCTTAGATCATGACTTTTGCCAACTTTCTCCGGTCTCCTAGGCTCAGGCAGCTGGAAATCAGGTTTCTTTAAGAGATTCTTAAAGAATTTTCTAATTACCTCCCTCTTAAAAGAATAAGGTTTGTTTAACTTATCTAAAAGAGTAGGTGGACCATAGCTACCTGGCCATGGATATGCATGTCGCACCTGCTGCTGGTATGGCTAAGGCGGTGGCTATGTTGGCCATGGAGGCTGTGCTGGAGGCCGGTATGATGGCCTCGGTGGTGGCAAAGCTGGTGGAGTCTGCTGAGGTCTTGGTCTTTCGGATTGATCTCTAGCTGGTTGCTTCCCCTTGTCAACCGCTGCTATTGCTCACGATTTCTTTTCATAAACCTTCTGCGGCTTAGCCAAACTCTTGATTTTCTTTCATGATTCAATCAACACTACAATCATGAATCCAAATATAAATACAAACTTCAATCACTTAACCAAAACTCAATTCAAAAATCAAACCCCAAATCTATTCATATTCTTCCCTTGAATATGGAATTGTCAAATGAATCAAAACTCATTTGACTTCAAATAACTTGTAAATGGATTTATATTTCAATCACAAGTCTATATACAAGTTCAATCAAACTCAAATCAAGCTTTGACCAAGCCATTTGACCCACTTAGGCTCACTTGACCCAAAGTGACATAAAGTACCCCTTATGAGCTAAATTCTAATCTAACCAAATTGGACTGAACTTAGCCCATCTTTGCCTCTCATCATGATCAACAATCATCATGGGATGATCAATCAATCAAATTGGGTCAAACCAAGTCAAACCTAAGGGTTGACCAAGTCAATACTTAGCCAACATGAAATCCAATATAGCCAAAATCCACCATAGGCCAAATAAATTGAAACCATTGATCTAAGCTCATTCATGATCAATTTTTGAACTTGACCAAGTCAACATTTGAGCCTAACCTAGCCTAATTGGCCACTTGACCCAAGTTGGCCTAACTTGACCTAAGAAGTCAAAATGTGTCAAAACTTGATCTAAGCCAAATTAAGTGAAACCAATGGGTCAAGTTCATTCCAAAATGATTGTTGAACTTGACCAAAGCCTCAATTAGCCAACTAGACCTAACCTAGCCCAATTGACCATGAACCCAACTTGACCTAAAAGATCAATTTGAGTTAAACTTAAATATAAAACAAATCGATTGGAAACAAACATACCAATCCATTTCATACGACCAACCAAACATGAACCAACCCATGACCTAACCCAAATGGGTCAAATGAGTCAATTTGGTCAACTTGACCCATTTGACCTAAATGAACTCAATTGAACCAAAACTAAATATAAACCAAATTGAATCAAACCAAAACTACCAAAACATTTCAAATGGTCATATGAACTTGACCCAACCCTTGGTTTGACCAAATTTGACCAATTTATTAACTTGACCCAAGTTTAGTCATTTTGACCTAAATGGGTCAACATGAGCCAAATGATATCAAACCAACTCCAAATTCAATGAAACTTGGCATAACCTATTTTTCAAACATATCAAACATATTCAGATTAAAATCCAAGCCAAATGACCATTTTACACCTAGGCCATAGAGTAAATTTTGTCCAAATTCACTTGGAATTTGGTCAAATCCTCTTCTTAACCACTTGACACCCTCCTAGTGGATCAAGTGGACACTAGTGATTGTGGTGCACCTAACCTAATGAGTTTGGGTCAGGCCAACCTAGCCTAAGGTTAAAACTGACCATTTGCTTGATCATGGCCACATGGAATCCTTCCTCCACTTGATTTAAGCACATGGGAGCTCCACTACTCCACTCCTCAGGCCAAACCCAATGTAAGGACACATCAAACAGCCTAACAAACCCATTCAATGAGCTTAATTGAATCAAAATGTTAAGAGAAGGCTTGGCCATCCGATTGCTCTAGGGGGAGATATACTCCCCCTAATTTCACTTGAATTTCATTCAACTCTATTCGATTGAAGCATAGGAAGCCAGGGGAGCCATTGCCAAGTAATCCCAAGCTTCCTAAAGTGAGTTAAAATTCTCATCTTCTCAGTTTTCCTAGATTGAAAATAGGGGAGCTCCATTAAAATTCAATCCCACTCCACACTCAATACCAATCCAATTCACTTTGCAAGCTTCATCAGGGAGCTCAATCGAATTCATCCAAGCTTTTGCCCAAGATCCAAAGGCAAGGGAGGTGCTACTTCAACCAAGACTGAGCTCAAGTGAAGGTGGAGTTAGCCTCTAGAAGGATCTACCCAACCTCAACACCTCAAAACTTCAGCAAAGCTTCGTCTCCACTAGACGAAGCTTCTCCAAGGGAATCGAACATCAGTGATAGTGAGGTATTCCATTAAATTGAGCTCAATCTAGCCATAGTGTGCAGCATTGTGAAAAAAAGTCTCATCCCGTGAGAAACTAACTGTTGGATGTATCCCCTTTACCCATAGATGGTGCGGGTTGATTTTGGATCCAATCTGAGCTCAATTGAGCTCGAATCTTCCCTTAGAAGATGGACGGTGACCATCTCCCATAGGAAAGATCAGAGGAAAATCATGGGCCATCCATCCACACATTTTGGATGGACGACCATGATTAAATCCATGTAGATCCCACATTTTATCCCATTAGAATCGTGGATTTAACCTCGGTCGTCTAATCCTTGATCGGAAGGATGAAGAGAAAGCGCGTAGCACCACCGCTGAGTGATGCTATGATGTGACAACTTAAATAGCGAATCCCATCATGCCACGTGCAAAGCACGCATTGTGTTACCCTCCACATGGCTCTAACAAGATTAACTATATAATTAGGGATTTAAATCACTTAATTAATCAAGAAAATTTCAAAAATTCATATATAAGTGTAGAAAAATCAAAAAAAATGTGAAATAAATTTCATATGATAGGTATTCAAATCTAGAATATTACAAAATTGATTTTAATGAATTTTGACAATGTTATTTTTTAGATTTCGGTTTTATTGGGAATTTAATTTTGCCAATTACTCTCTAATTACCCCGATTGATTAATTCCAAACTTCTTGTGTATGATTAGTGGGATGACTTCTGCCTCCCCTAATTTTCTTGGGATTTATTGATAGGTTAATAAGAGGAATTGCTAGATTAATTTCTAATTACCCTCTTAATATAATTAAGTCTAATTAAGTGGGTAATTAGTGGTTTAACCCCTTGATTGAGTTAATTCGGGTTTCTTTAAGTGAACAGGAGGTTTAGGGAATAATTTTGGGATGTTTTCCTTAAGCTATTCCTTAAACACTCCTCTTTCTTACTTAATCCAAACTTAATTAAGAATTAATTCACTAATTACCTACCTAATCAATTTGATAAAATTCTAAAAACTTCTAGAACTTAACTAATCCATCTTGGGTAGATGCTTAGGTGTTCAATAACTTAAGTACTTTAAAAAAATCAAAATCTAACTCACATGTGTGAGAAGAATTATGAAACTACTTAACCTAAACCCCTTAGCTTAATTAATTATTAATCATGAGACAAATGCAATAGGCCCTTTTCTTCTTAGGCGCATTGCTGATTTAAATTCCTTGTATAGTTTTATGTCATATCATTGGCTCATAATTATTTGATTAAATATGCTAAGGTGGTGTAGGTAAGGGGTAATTAACACACTTAATTCACACCTTAACCTAATCAAAATATAAAAAATCACCTAATGATCCTAAGAACAAATTAAATCAACTCACATATGGGGGAGATGGGTTAGGACTAGCAAACATTCTTTCACATTTTCCAAATCAAACATAAAGCAAATTCAAAATAAAAATCACATTAAACAAACTTTGATTTACTTTGAATGTTCTTATTTCATAGGATTGTCTTTAGGAATTAATTAGGGTGAATGAATTTACATTATTTTCATCACATTATTTCTTTCCTAGCATGTTAAATGTGTATGTCATATGAAATTCATGCACTCATACTTTTTTAAGATCAAATTAAAAATGAAATGTTTTTCTTATATCAAATTGCATGTTTTGGCTAAAGGTAAAAAATATGAATGGCTATTATCACTACTAAATTCAAAACTATTTTCAAAATTTATAAATCAAACACCTTAAACTAAAAGTGTGCTACTTATAATTATTTATAAGCTTGCATGTGGATATAAATATAAAGATGTGCATAGTGTGGCTATCCTTCTCTTTTCTTTTAGCACAGTTTTGGATAGGATTTGGCAAAGTGTATAGTTCATTTGAAAAGAACACAACACTTGCCTAACCCCATTCCTATTCATGCCTATGCTATTACCTAAGAAGGACATCCACACTTGTACATATAAATTGCATAAACAAAATAAACAAACAAATACAAACTTTTTGCATCTTTCTTTTTCCATTCCTTTCTTTTGTACATGTATTTGTATTTAAGGAAAGTGGCATATTAATCTGGACAACCCCGAGATTGCGAGGCTTTAAGTATCCCTATGTAGGTCTTGTACCTTACACCCCTGGTGCTAATAATGGTGATGTACTCTCTTTTGTCTTTAATACGTACACATGTGCATGTGAATAATGGATAAAAGAAATCCCTATTTTCTACTTAATGAAAATCATGCATCATAAAGCATTCCAATTTTCTTAAGTAATATTTCTTAGTATTCATCATAAAGTATGCTAAACATTTCCATTTATATGTATAGATATGCTTAGGATGCATCCATATTCATGTTATACATGTTGGGAAAGAAATGAAGTGATGCATGTTTTGTAATATTATTTAACTTTACTTAATCTTAAAATTCCTTTCTCTTTGAATAGGTTAGTTTAGGGAATATCTAAACTTAGGATTAATTAAAACACATAGTACGACATTCACTAAACAAAACCAAATATGAATCTACTTTTAGAGGTTACTTAGGGTAGGGAAGGAAAGAGAAGTTCTCTTCTCTTTTCCCTCTCTTTACGACCTTTAATAATTAAGTAGGTTCATTTAAACCCAACCAAAAATACAAAATAAAATCAACCCAAATCAACTAAATACTTAAATGAAATCACCCATCTAAACTAAATATCTTCATATTTATAAAATATAAACCTTAAATCCATAGCTAAGCATACCACACAAACCTTCTAAAGCACACACAATAGACTAAGTCACCATTTCTAGCTTTAGGTTAGGGCAGTGCATGGTTTAATGTTTGCTTTTATTTTGTGATGTTTTGTTTTAGTCTAGAAGTTTGGGTGCATGTGCGTAGAATGAATGGTAGGACGATTTATTCTAATCATTATGTTCTGCAGGGGATTGTGCTTAAGGGGCGCTGTAATAAAAATATAATAACTTTTGCTGTGCAGGTGCTTATACCCCTAAGCATAATCCAATAGGTCAGGTGGACTTGGTTACCAATATGTGGGGTGCTAATTCCAATATACATGCTTGGGATTTGTATAGTTTATTTAGCTAATCTTTGTTATGCAGGTGTTAGTTAGATTTACTTTTTCTTTTCATATAATTTTTATAACTATGATTTTTGGAATGAATGTTATGGGAGATTAGGATGAGCATTGGTCATAAGATTTCATCTTATGAACCATGTGAATCCTTTGGAGCAACCACCTTCCAACCATCCAAAAGAAGAAACCAAAAGAAGAAAGAAGAAAGAAGAAAGAAGAAAGAAGAAATGAAGAAATGAAGACCCCCCCCCATAACATGAATTTTCTTACTCGATTGTAAATTAATTCATTTGTAATCCGGGTTATAAAAGGGTAGAGCTCGGCTACCCAATTTGTTTTCAGGTTTTTACAGTGGTGCCCAACCACAAATGGCCTCTTATTCTTTTGTAGTAAGCTTTATAAAATGCTTGATATTTTATTTAGCTTCTGCATTAAGATGACATATTTTTTTTAGTTTCTTCCTTGCTTGATGTATGGCCTGGATAACGATTAGGCTCTTAGAAAAAAATAAATCTTATAAAAAATTAATCAACTCAAAATTAAAAATAAATAACTCGTTACATAACCTAAAGCTGAGGCTAAAAATCAAAATAAAAGAATTAGCAACCCGTAGCTGGATGAGTATTACTTTTCTAATATTATGCATAAAAGCATATTATTTCACTCTTGATTGGAGAGCTTCCACCTTTGCCAGAGAATTTTTCTTGACCTGTTAGAGCCATGGTGGAAACACACCTCCCCCATCTTGTTGATTTTGGCCCATAATCTTATTTCTCATGCATTAGGCATATGAATCCTATAGCCTGAGTCAAATGATTGTCCAAAAATAAAAATAAAACTTGTGAAGATTTGCAATAGATAAAGTCATTTGAAGCATGCCCTTACATGATCTAGTCTCTTAGGGGGTGAGTTTAGGGACTTAGTCTCTTTCTATTATAAATAATAGCCAAACTATCTTGCATAAATCATATGACTTGCCTACATGTATTTAAAATCATAGGAGGAGTTAGTTGGTGGCCACCCCTAGGTGGTTGTAAGTCCAAACAGTCGGGTGGTTTATCCTCTCTTGTAGAGGTAGACCAAATATCCATTTTTGCCTTAGATTTAGGTCATACTTTTGGCCCTCGCCAAAGCTCCCTAGATTTAGGTTCAAAGGTTGCTTCTTCTCTTTGTGGGCCATAAGCATAAATCCTCATCTCGTTGGCATTTCCATAGCCATGTACTATAGAATTGTAAGCCCTAGCATTCTATGAAAAATCCAACTCAAATAAATTAATTCAAATTTCAAAATTAAGTGCCCAACTATAGGGTAGTTTTTGATGCTTATTAGGCTTCCTAGTATCTCAAACATCCCCTACTTGTTTCCATTTGGCTTCGATAAGAACTCCATCCTCTTGATCGATCCCGCTTGACTTTCTAAAAATAAACCAATCGATTGATAGTCCTACCTATTAAAATCTTTGGAGGTAATGATCATTGACCTTAATCAAGAGTATTCCTAAGGAATCTCATTTCTTAGGATGTAATTAACTATGGGGGCTTGCCTCCATAGGGAACTTAACATACCCGATTTAAAATAAACCCTACTTTTACATTTTCATGTAAAGTAGGAGAAGAATCTCTGGTACATATGCAGACCCATTATCCTTACGAGTCCTTACTAAGGTGATTAGGTCCATTATAGGGTGGTGCCTTCTATCTTTTGAGATAGTGCACCTCTCCTCAATGTCATACCTGATCACCCTAATAAGAATATCTGCAGATCTACGTGATGTCCAAATTCATGAGAGTATACTTATATCTTCATTTTATTCTACATAGATTGAATATGGAAGTACACATCTTAGAAAAGATATAAATATTTTTTTCACCACATGCCCAAAATAGTGAAACCGAGCGGATGAATGGGAAACCGAATGCTGAGGGTCCATTTTGAGCTTGATTTCATGGTGATTCTCACAAAAAAAAAACTTATATTTTTGCATTGGTATTATGTAAAATGAAAGATGCAAGGGATATCTAAGGGAAATTTCTAAAATCGAGTGAGCATTATCACAAATAAAGAAACCTATGACTGGCTAAAGGATTTAAAAATTACCTCATCGGGGATAATTTTCAGTGCCTATGTTGATCTGAGCACACTCCTAGATGCGAGATGAAGCCTTGGGATAAATCTAGACCCTTACCTCCCCATGGAATGTTGTATCCACTAATGGCCGCCGCCTTCTTGCCAGAATCTGCTCAGTTTTTGTGTTTTTCTAGCCCAAAGGAAGTGGGGAAAGGGGTTTAATTTCTGTATGAGCACCTAGAGTGTGTGCAATGGCAGAATACGTGCTTTAGAGGCCTCTCTTTTCCACTTCATAATGGTGGCCGAAAGTGATGTCCGAAATAATGAAACCAAGTGGATGAACGAGAAACTAAATGCCGAGGGTCCATTTCGGGCTCGATTTCATGGCGATTCTTGCCAGAAAACTTCTATTTTCACACTGGGATCATGTAAAATGAAAGATGTAAGGGATATCTAATGAAAATTTCTAAAATTGTGCTAGTATTATCACAAATAAAGGATTTGAAAATTACCTCATCGGGGATGGTTTTCGGTGGCTGTGTTAAACAGAGCACCCTCCTGGATGCGAGTTGAAGCCCTAGATGAATCTAGATCCTTACCTCCCCTTAGAATGTTGTGTCCACCAATGGCCACTACCTCCTTGCCAGAATCTGCTCGATTTTGGTATTTTTTTTCTAGCCTAAAGGAAGTGGGGAAAGGGGTCTAATTGCTTGGAGGAGCTCCTGGAGTGTGTGCAATAGCATAATGAGTCATTTGGAGGCCTCTCTTTTACTCTTCATAATCGTGGCCAAAACTCCCTATTAAAATGATGGGAGGTGGGTAGTCCTAGCCCACTTAAAGTGGGTTAAGAGATTAGGTAGAACCGCATTTGGGGTGTTTCATGGCTGCCAAAGCTGATGGGAGAGTGGACTTTGCCAAAAATTAGTGGAATCTTATATAAAGAGGTTTAGCCAATGGGGAATACCTTGGATTAGACTTATTTGGGTTTGAACTGATTTTGGATTGATCCAAGATGGGTTTGGGTCAGGTTTGATCAGGTTCCAAGTGGTCAAGGCATGGTTTCAAGGGATTTGGCTCAATTTGGGTCATTTGGGTCACAATAGGTCATGTTGGGTTAGGTTGACCAATTGGTCAAATTTGGTCAAACTAAGATTTGGGTTAGGTTCAAATGATGGATTAGAGTGTGTTGGTTCAAGCAATTTCAATCAATTTAGCCTAGATTTGATTTTGGCTCATTTAGAATCAAATGGGTCAAATGGGTCAAGTTGACCAATTTGACCAAATTAGGTTGGGTTAGGTGTTGGTTTGAGTTTGATTGACCAATTGGATGGGATTGTAGGCTTTGGTCTGAATTAATTTGGATTTGATTTGGACTTAGGCCAAATTGACCATTTACGTTAATTTGGGTTAAGTTGGTCAATTAAGTCTAATTGGTCAAACGGGGCACAATTATGTCTTTGGTCAAGTTCAATAATCAATTTAGAATGAACTTGAGCCATTGGTTGCAATCAATTTGGGTTGGATCATGATTTGACCTATTTTGGCCTTTTAGGTCAATTTGGGTCAACTTGGGTCAAATGATCAATTGGGTTTGGTTTGGCTCAATTGATGGTCAAGTCATGTTCAATCATCGATTATGGGTTGATGTGAATCAATGGTTTCAATTAATTTGGTGTAGGGTTAGTTTTGGCTAATTTGGGTTCATATGGGTTAAAGGGTTGACTTGGTCAAATGACCAAGTTGACTTAATTTGACCTAATTTAAGGCAATTGATCATCCTAGGGTGATCAATGGTCATGGTATGAGGTTTGGATGGGCTTGATTCAATCCAATTTGGGTTGGACTAAAACTTAGTTCAAATGGGTTCTTTAGGTCACTTTGGGTCAAGTGAACCTAAATGGGTCAATTGGCTTGGTTTTGGTTTGATTAAGGTTTAGTTGAATTTATATATGAGTTTAGGATTAAAATATAAATTCAATTTCAATCAATTTGGATTACGATGGGTTTTGGTTCATTTAAAATTTTCAAGCCAAAAGGGCTAAGTTGGGCTTGACTTGGGTTGACTATAATTTGGCTTGATGATTACAGGTTTCATTTATATTTGGATAGATGATTGAAGGAATGATAGATTCAAGAGAAAATCCATTGATTTTGGCTTGATTGAGATAGGATTTGGCTAAGTCCAAGGAATTTTCTCAAAGGATTTAGATTGGGATTTGATTTGATTTTGGATTTAGTTTTGGTCATTTGATAGGGGTAGCGTTAGGATCTATTGCTAGCTTGTGGACATCTATGTTAGGAGATAATCCGAGCATCTCTTCATAAATCCATGTGAAGCAGTCTTTAAACTCAGTCAATAGCCTAACTAAGTCATTGGTTTCTTCTTCATTCAGCAAATAACTGATGTACGTCAGGCGTGAATTTTCTTCTATCTCGAGGTTGATTTCTTTAACCTTGTCTATTATTGAATGAATCTCCTCTTCAAATTTTGGAGATGCATCCTTGATCTAAAGATCATCTAGATCATCTAAAGTTTTTAAACACGCATTCTCATAAGAGTTGGTGTTGTGTGAAAAGAACCTATCAGACTCCAAATGATTGGTAACAACCAAGCAGTAATCGTTGTCTTCGACCAGACCCACTATGATGAATCTTAATCCTACTCTTGATTGTATTTCCTTGCATGTATTATTCCATAACTTTTCAAACTACTCTGACCTGTGCTTAGACTATGTGTAAGGAACCAAACCTTTCTGTATAAGATTATGAACACAAGGCGAGTAAAAGTCAAGCGGTAATTCCATTAATTCTTTAAATGTATCCTCTTCAAGTTCTACATCAACTTCAGGACTTGAGGATGATGATCCCAAAAGGAATCTCTTCAACTTCATGTCACTAGAAGACTTAAGGGCTTCCATAACTACTAAACCTTCAGCTTTTTTAGATGAAAGTGAGGTTAGAGCTAAGGTTCCCAGCTGCTGCCTAATAGTCTTACATAAACTTAATTTGAATATTTTGCTTTGTTTGGAGGATGTGAATCTTGTAATTCTTGAAAAAGAGCTTGAACTTTTTCAACATTATTTTGCTGATTAGTTTGTTCAGAATTAGTTTTGATTGAGGATTCATTTGAATCTTCATCCAATTGGCTAATATCTTCCAAAGCTCCAACATATTTTTCTTTTACTTTAGAGCTAATTTAGGAGGTGGTCAATTAAAAGGTTTTACAAAAGGATTTGAACTAGTAGATGCTTTGCTAGTTTTAGGCCTGGTCTTCATCATTTTCTGGATCAAAAGTCACCTCCAATGGAACCCACTGAGAGGGGTTGGCTGGTATACTAATCACATTAGACTCGTCCTCTGAACTAGATTCCAAGTCTATGTGAATGGTAGGGGTACTCCTGCGAACAGGAACATAACCTTTGTTGGCTAATGGCCAACCAGGGGGTCTTCCACCTCTAGAACTTCCTCTATTTTTGCCTCTACCTCTACCTGGTGGAGGTTGTGTCATTCTACCCACACGTCCATATGTTGGAATGGACTATGGGTGGAAAGTGATATACGGCTCCAATTCTTCTTCACTTCCCCTTTCTTGTGCACTTGGATTTTCATTTTTCTTTTCTTTTTCTTTTTCTCTTTCTTTTTCTTTATTTTCTTTTTCTTTTGTGTTTGAATTTTGTCCAAGTTCATGAGAAAGGGTGTGTTGAGGAAGATAGTAGGTCACATCCTCATAAATCTCAACCTCTCTAACTGAAAATGGCTTTTCATCACCGTTGACATGATATTTGATCCCCTCCTTTCTGAACTTGATGCACTGATGGAGGGAGAATGGAATTATCTTGTTCTGATGTATCCAAGGCATATCGAGCAAAGCAATGAATGAAGTATTCAAATCAATTATGTAAAACTTGGCTTCAATCTTCCAGTCACCTATCTCCAAAGTAACACTATGGAACCTAAAGCCCTCTCGCCTTGTTCATTGAATCCTCTCAACATCATCTGATCTCCTTGAAGTGTGGGGGTGTCGATCCTTAAATAGGCAAGAGTCTTTAGACTCATAATGTTTACCAATGCACCTGGATTGACGAGAACTCTGGCCAGTCTGAATCTGCCCATGTCAACTGTGATGTAAAGGGGACGATTGTGCTCCAAGTCCCCTAGAAGAATATTTTCATCTATGAAGGTGATCCCCTGAGTTTCTTTTGCATAATATGCCTCCTCACCAATAGAGGTCAACTAAGTTAAGCATATTTTAGGATCAAGGAGAGCCTTGATTAATGATTCCTTTATCTCTTTAGATAAGACGAGGGCATCATATATGCTTAACTTAAACGGCAACTTTCTTAGATGAGAGAGGACATTATAGTCCACCTTGGGTTGATCCTCCACAAGCATATCCAAGGGTGGAGCATCCTGTGGAGGGGCTTCTTGATCCTCTATACCAATGGCTTGTTTCCCTCTATCTTAAGGTGTTGCCCAAGGAGGTAGAACCTTGCCACTACTGAACTGGTGATCTGGGAGTAATGGAAGATTCTACGCATGTCAAGCTCACAGCCTTCTCCTATGGGACCCTCATAATCGATGATTCCAAGTCTATCTCAAGAGGCAAACCCATAGTATTCAGAGTAGGAAAGTCCAACTCTGAATCAGAAAGAGGAAGATCAGAGTTGTTATAATTATTTTGACTTGAAGAGTTATAATTAGGAATAGAAGTAGACAACCCATCAGAAGTTAATTCAAATTAGCTTTATTCTTCAATTTCTTGGATTTGTTTAGAGGGATAAAGTAAAAATCAAGTAAAGTAAGAGGGGTAAGAGATTTGGTTCCCTTATCTGTCGATACAAGAATTCTACTAGTAAAAGAAGAAGAGCTAACTGAAGTAGGAGAAGTCTCTGATGTGGTAGCAGCAACGATAGATTGGAGGCTGGACTCAGTCAGTGGTTGAGCTACTAGGCTATCACGGGCTGGCATAGGCTGTTGCTGCTGCTGAGCTCCCCCTTTCCTTGAGTTGGCACTGGCAACTTGCAAACCTTCCTTAATGTTGGAGGTTTGAGCTGACTCAGGCACTTACAAGGGAAGTTTCTTGATCTTTTGAATGATCTTCTTAGAGATTTTGGATAAGGAGATATCCCAACCTTCTTTGGTTTTAGAGAGATCGCAAGTATCCCCAAAGATTACCCTGATGGAACTGGATGGTTGTTCCACAAGGTATTCCTTCAGGATAACTATTGCACCAATCTTAAAGCTAAGTTCAGGCTAGTCCTTGAAGGTGAAGCAATCTTCCAAAACATGACCTAGCATATGGTGGTAGGGGCAAAAGTTAGGATCATGACTTTTGTCTACTTCTTCCGGTCTCCTAGGTTCGGGTAGCTAAAAATCAGGCTTCTTTAAGAGGTTCTTAAAGATCTTCCTGATTACCTCACTCTTAAATGAATAAGGCTTATTAAGCTTATCTTAAAGAGTATGTGGACCATATCTACTTGGCGGCGGATATGCATGTCACCCGCTGGGTATTGCCGAGGCTGAGGCAGGCTGTGGAAGCTTCGTGAGGCCGAGGGGTTGCCTAGAGGAGGTGGAGGATGCTGAGGTTATGGTCTCTTGGACTGATCTCTAACTAGTTGCTTCCCCTTATCTAACATTATCACTATCCCCAACTTCTTTTCATAGACCTTCTGTGGCTTCTGGTTAGGCAATTGATCTTGAAAAGGTAACTGTTTGGCCTCTCCTTGTAGACTATCCACCTTGTTGATTAGCTTCTCAAATGTTTTGATAGTGAAGCCCTTAAGCATCAAAGTGACTATGTCATGAATATTCTTTAAAAGAATTTCAATGGTGTGCTGTTTAGACAGCTACTGTTTGCATTTCATACTCAGGTTATGCCATCTGAGAATATAGTCAACAAGGGACTCACTTGAGTGTTGTTGTGATATAATGAGATCACCTACAGTAACCCTTTGATGAGCTCCAGCAAACCTCTTGATGAAGAGTTGCTCCAACTTAGCAAATATCTTTACTGAACTATTAGAAAGTTCAACATACCAGTCAAAAGCTATCCCTTCTAGGCTACTGACAAAGAGGCGGAAAAGCAAAGTGTCATTGCCACTAGCGTTGCAATAACTGGCCCTAAAGTGTGCGATATGCTGCCTCAGGTTTTCGCTGCCATCAAAGCTTTTGAAGGAAGGTGGCATGAAACCCTTGGGATATTGGATTTCATCCAATTCCTCCTGGTAGGGTCTACCCTTTGGAACTGATGATCCTCCCCAGGCTTGAGCCAATGCTTCCTTCACTTGCTGCTCAACCATGGATTTTATCTTTTTCTTATATGGAGGTACTTTCCACTACCTTCTTATACATGCTAGTGCTACCTTGCTCGATGGGAGGTAAACTCTTAGCTGGGTCCAAGATATGCACTAACTCTGGCTAACTGATCTCATCTGTGATAGGGTGAACTGCTGAGGCTTATTTTTGAAGTACTGAAACTGATGTTAGCAAGTCCTCAAACTGCTTTTCCATCTTATCTATATTTTCATCTTTTTTGTTTTAATTATGCTAGAAGGTGTTGATGCGAATGGGGTGTGTCTTCCTGCTCTGCATCATCACCTTCCATAGCCTGCTACTCTTTGAGGAGGGATCCTCTAGTTTCCACCATACAAACCCCAGCTGAATCTCCCAACAAATCATCTTCGTTGGGATCAAAACTAACCTTCTCCTCATCTGACCAATCTTACCCTAGAATTTCCTTCTTTTCCATTAAATAATGAGCCACTATCTCATCTAAAGAATGATCAATCTAAGCATGTACAAATATCTTCAGGTGATCGCTGATACCGAGAGCAGGACCTCCTACTACTAGAGAATCAATCTTATGAGGACGTACTCACTAGAGACACACACTCATCGCCACCGACTCTAAGTGTGACACTCCTAGGAGGTTCTACTATCATCGGTGCAATAGGGCTATCATCTGCTCCCTCTGCAATGTCTACTACCATCTCCATGTCTGCCGGTGGAGTGGTGAAGGACCACCACCACGCTGCTCGCCACTCCTTCCACCACCAGGCGTAAGGTCAAGCCGAGAGCTCGCCTGCCACGAGGCGAGTAGATGGAGTAGGATCCCTCGGTCATAACTGGATCACCAACGGGGTACGCTTCTCCCCGAATATGGCCTTCATGGCCTTCAATGAAACTAGAGATGTTGTGATGTGAACAAGTGATGGCGGACGAGGGGTAAAGCGGTGTGGTGGAGACATCACTGACTCTTTATGAACAAGAGCTGCCCTCCTATGATGAGTGGTCTTAGTAAGTAGGATGCTATCTATATGGTCGGGTACACGATGAGCAAAATTAACAGTGCAAGTCGCCATCGCAATCAACCTCCGCCTCTCCCTACTGGTGATATGAACAGATGTATGGGCCTCTCTGGCCCTCTCAAGTCGAAGTTGTTTCCCCATGATGTGAGGAATGATAGATCTCAAATAAAATTGAGCTCCAAACTTAGAATGTTTGCAAGCTCCTCTGACCTAGTGTAAGACTGATCGAAGGCTGACATACGACCTCCTACCCTGACTCACTACAGACTGATGCTAAACCACTAGTGGAGGTGAAGTATGAATTTCCTAACGTCCCCTCTGTCTGACCTAGAGAGAGGATGAAACTGTTTTGCTGTAACTAGAGGTGAAGTCAAAACAGACAACTTCTTAACAGTTGAATGGGTGGCTGCCTCCATCTCCCTAGCAATCCTAGTATGATATCGCTTATTCATGCGATGTTTGTTCCTTCACTATGTTCTGGTAGGATGAGATGGGTGAGAGCTAGACCCGTACTCAAAAGTAGGGGAGGAAATCCCTAAGATCAGGGGATCCTTACCCTTAGAGAGTACTGATGAGAGGGTCCTAGCCCTCACTAGGGTAGTACGAGAAACTACAGGGCACGCAGGAACTATCACTATCACTGCTAAATTGGTGGGACTGCCACTGCTTTCCTCTTCAATGAGGGAAGGTCAAAATCTAAAGGTAGATCGATCTAGATGACCGGCTTATGCCCGACCATCGCAGTCCTACTGACAGTTGTCAGGGGAGTTTCCTCACATGTGATCCTCACTCTCTCAAATCCCCAGCCAAAATGGATAATGTGGGTATGATCCACTCGGGGGAGATTGGTCTGATCCAAGGCCAAGTTCATGCCATAAGAAAAAGTGAACATAAACTTCTAGGAGCCTGCCATTTCTAATCAACTGCAAAAATTGAAAGACTGAACTGTAACTGTAGCTGTGATTCATGCTGAGAATCTACAATATAAGAAATGAGCTTGGATCAATTTTCTATTTTTTGTTGTTAATTTTTGAATTTGAATTTAAAATTTGAACCCACATCCAACATCTTGGAAGTGTTAAGTGGGGATCAAAATGGATTTAGGAATTTTGATTGGAAAGAGGAATTTCTTGAATATGAATCCACTTTCAACAAATTTGGGTATGTTGAAAATGGGTTCAAATATTTTTTAGAAAGATGCTTCCATAGGTTCATGTTAGAAATTGGATTTTATTTTGAGGACCCATTCCTTTAACAAATTTAAGTATGTTAAAGTAAGGGTCAATTGGTTTTGATTTGATATTTTGGAATCCACTCACTTAGCAAATTTGGGTATGCTAGGTGAGGTATTTGAAAATAATTATTTCCTTTTCTTTTTGTTTGCTTTTCTCTTGTGAATCTTTTGTGATTTTGAAAATTGGAATTCCCGTTTAGCAAATTTGGGGAAGCTAAGTGAAGAACCGAAGTGTGTTTTGTTTTTTTTTTTTTTTTTTTTTGAAATTTTTTTGAAAATAGGATTCTTAGTAAATTTTTGTATGCTAAGAATATCCTAAAGTGTTTCATTTATTTAGGACATTTTGATTTTTTTTCAAAAAATAGAATCTGTGGCAAATTTAGGTATGCTAAGAAAATCCTAATATGTTTCATTTAGTTTTGATTTGTTTTTGGTTGAAAGTGGAGACTTCACTTTAGCAAATATGGTATGCTAAAGATCAAGTTCCACTTAATTTTGTGAAATGGAAATTTCACTTAGCAAATTTGAGTATGCTAAATCAAATCCCAAAAGATGTATTTAAATTTTTTTTTTTTGAATTTGGAGACTTCACTTAGCAAATTTGGGTATGCTAAATGAAGTTCCAAATATGTTTGAATTTTTTTTTTTGTTTTGAACTTGCAGACTTCACTTAGCAATTTTGAGTATGCTAAATGAAGTTCCAAATGTGTTTGAAAAAAAATTTGTTTGGTTTTGAATTTGGAGACTTCACTTAGCCAATTTGAGTATGTTAAAGGAAGTTCCATTTGTGTTTGAAAATTTTTTTAGTTTTGAATTTAAAAACTTCACATAGCAAATTTGAGTATGCTAAATGAAGTTCCAAATGTGTTTAAAAATTTTTGGTTTTGAATTTGGAAACTTCACTTAGCAAATTTGAGTAATCTAAATGAAGTTCCAAATGTGTTTGAAAATTTTTGGTTTTTTGAATTTGGAAATTTCACTTAGCAAATTTGAGTATGCTAAATGAAGTTCCAAATGTGTTTGAAAATTTTTGGTTTTGAATTTGGAGACTTCACTTTGTAAAATTTGAGTATGCTAAATGAAGTTCCAAATGTGTTTGAAAATTTTTTGGTTTTGAATTTGGAAACTTCACTTAGCAAATTTGAGTATGCTAAATGAAGTTCCAAATGTGTTTGAAAATTTGTTGGTTTTGAATTTGGAAACCTTAGCAAATTTGAGTAAGGTAAATGAGGTTCCAAATTTGTTTGAATTTTGAAAATATGATTATTATGTTTTGATTTTTGAGAAGAAGTCTTCCATTTTACAAATTTGGGTATGTAAGAATGGAAGTAAATCTTATTTTTGAAATATGAAAGTTTTGTTTTGTGTGTGATTATTACTTTTCAAAAGAGGGATTTTCAACTTAATCATATATGGGATATCTTTTAGTGGGTTTTGCAAATGATGTTATTTTTTATTTGGGAATGAAATATTCATTCAATAAATTTGGGTATATTGAATGGAGGTGTTCATATGTGCTTTTGGAATATTTTAGCTTTGTTTGAAAATGAAACTTCCACTCAATTTGAATGGAGAGATTAATTTGTGCCTTTTGAAAGCTTTATTTTTTATTTTGATTTTTGGAAAGATGACTATTCATTTTATTTTTGAAAATGAAATCTTCATCAAAGTGAATTGAGGGAAGATGTTCATTTGGAATTTTGGAAAAGATTGTTAGTTTTATTTTTGAAGATTCATACATGTAACAATTATGAGAATTGTTAGATGAGAGTGATTTAAGAAAATATTGTGGAAAATATTTTATTATGTGCATTTTTGAAAGAGTGCTTTTTGAAAAGTAAGATTTTTATAAAAAATTTGTTTTGTCTTTATCATTTTAGAATGAACCTTTCTTTATCATAAATATGATAAAGAGGAAGTCTTTAAATGTTTTATTTTATTAGATTTTTATTTTTTACCCATTGGAGAATCCAACAGGGGTTTTAAGACTAACACGGAGTGAGGTCCTAAAACCTAAAGATGTTGGCTAACTTAACTTAAGGATGAAATAAGCTAAGTGCCAACGAAAAGAAAGATAGTCTAAGGTTCATACAAAAGTACAAACCCACTATTGATACTTAGAGACAATGATCATTTACCAAAGATGGAGAGAGGTACCATCCCCAGCGGAGTCGCCAGAAAAATCTATTGGTGGAAAATTTAATATTCTCGAATGTCCTCTTCTCATCTATTCCTCTTTCCTTTTTGTGGTGAAAAGAAGATAAAGACTAAGAACACAGGGGAGTATAAATTGCCTTGATCGAACGCCACGTAGATCTACAGATGTACTTATTAGGGTGATCGAGTATGACATTGAGGAGAGGTGTACTATCTCAAAAAATAGAAATCACTGCTCTATAATGGACCTAATCACCAAAATAAGACTCATAAAGACGTTGGGTCTTCGAGGTGTACCAGAGATTCTTCCCCTACACTACATGAAAAAGTAAAGTAGGGTTTATTTTAAACTGGGTTCGTTAAGTTCTCTACAGGGGCAAACCTTTATAGTTAATTACATCCTAAGGAATGGGGATTTCTTAAGAAAACTCTCGATTAAGGTAAATGATCGTTGTCTCTAAAGATTTCAATAGGGTAAGACTATCAATCGATTAGCTTATTTTTGAAGATCAAATGGGATTGATCAAAGAAAGAGATATTATCAAAGTCAAATGAAGATAAGTAGGAGATGCTCATAATGCTAGGAAACCTAACGAGCATCTCAAACTATCTTATGATTATGCTTTACATTTTTGAAATTGATTTAATTTTTTTGGGTTGATTTTTTCATTAGAATGCTAAGGACTATAATTCTATAATACAATGTTATGAAAATGCCTAAGAGGTGAGGATTTAAGCTTATGACCCACAAAGGGGAGAAGCAACCTCAGAACCTAAATCTAGGGACCTTTGGCGAGGGCTAAAAGCACAACCTAAATCTAAGGAAAAAATGGATATTTTGTTTTCCTCAATAAGAGAGGACTAACCACCCGACTGCTTGGACTTACAAGTGCCTAGGGGTGGCCACCAACTAACTCCTCATACAATTTCAAATTCATGTGGGTAAGTCATATGCTTTATGCAAGATAGCTCGACTATTATTTATTTAGAAAGAGACTAAGTCCTTAAACTCGCTCCCTAAAGAAACTAGATCATCTAAGGGTATGCTTCAAATGACCTAAATCTAATGCAATTTAGATTTCATTTTATTTTTATTTTTGGGCAATCATTTTGGCCCAGGCTAATAGGATTCATATGCCTAATGCATGAAAAATAAGGATATTCACCAAAATCAGCAAGAATGGAGGAGGTGTGTTTCCACCATGGCTCTCAAAGGTCAAGCCAAGTTTCTCTGGTAAAGGTTGAAGCCCTCCAATCAACAGTGAAACAAGATGCAATTATGCGTGATGTTTTAAAAGAAATACTCATCCAGCTAAAAGTTTGCTAATTCTTTTATCTTGATTTTAAACCTAAGCTTTATGTGAGGCTATGAGTTCTTTATTTTAATTTTGAATTGTTAAGTTTGGTAGAAGATTTATTTTTCCTTAAGAGCCTAATCGTCATCCAGGCCATACATAAAGCAAGGAATAAACTAGGAAAAGGATGTCACTTAATGCACAAGCTAAATAAATCATCAAACAATTTATAAAGCTAAGCGCAAAAGAATAAGAGGCCAATTATTGTCGGGCACCACCACACAAACCCAAAAATAAATTGGGTAGCTGACCTCTACCCTTATACAACTTGGATTACAAATGAATTAGATACAATTATGCAAGGAACTCATTGTTATGGGGATCTTCAAGCTTCATTTCTTCTTTTCTTCTTTCTTCTTCTTTTCTTATTTCTTCTTTGGTTCTTTCTTTTGGATGGTTGGAAGGTGGATTCTCCAAAGGCTTCACATGGTGCATAAGATGAGATCTTATGACCAATGTTCATCCTAATCCCCAAAATAATCATTTCAAAATCCTAATTGTAAAAATTACATGAAAAGGAAAAGTAAATCTAGCTAACATCTACAAAATAGAGATTAGCTAAATAAATCACACATAATCCCAAGCATGTATATTGGACTTACCACCCCATGCATGGGTGACTAAGTCCACCTGGCATATTGGATTATGCTTAGGGGTATAAGCACATGCACAATAAAATTATTTAAATTTTTATTTTTTACAGCGCCCCTTAAGCATTATCCCCTGTAGAAGATAATAGTTAGACTAAGATCATCCTACCATTCAGTCTACGCATGTGCACCTCAACATCCAATCTAAAACATTATTTTACAAAACAAAAGCAAGCATCAAACCATGCACCGTCCTAACCTAAAGCTAGAAGTGGTGACTTAGCCTAATGTGTATGCTTTTAAGGTTTGTGTGGTATGCTTAGCTATGGCTTTAAATTAGAGTTTTCTAAGTATGAAGAATGTTCAACTTAGGGAAAGGTTTCATTTAAGTTTTTTAGATATTTTGGGTTGATTTTATTTTGTATTTTGATTGGGATCAAGTGAATCCTACAATTAATTCCTAAGTAGAGTGAAAGAGAGGAAAAACTTCTCCTTCCTTCCCTAACCTAAGTTATTTCTAAAAGTGGATTCATGTTTTAATTTTGTTTAGAAAATGTTTTATTATGTGTTTTTAATTAATCCTAAGTTTAGATGAACATTAAAAAAACCTATTCAAAAAAAAGGCATTTTAAGATTACGTAAAGTGAAATAAGATTCACAAAAATACACATCACTTCATTTTTTTCCCAACATGTATAACATGCATATGAATGGATCCTAAGAATATCTATACATACCAAATGAGCATGTTTAGCACACTTTATCATGCATGCTAAGTAAATTACTTATGAAAATTTGAATGCTTATGACACATGATTTTTATTAAGTAGAAAAAGGGGTTTCTTATCCAATTTTCACATGCACATATGAATGTATAAAAGGCATAAGTGAGTACGGCGCCATTGTTAGCACCAGCGGTGTAAGGTACAAGACCAACATGGGGCTACTTAAAGCCTCGCAACCCCGGGGTTGTCCAGACTAATAAACCATTTTCCTTAAATACAAACATGTGTACAAAAGAAATGAATGGAAAAGAAAGAATGCAAAAGCTTGGGTTAATTGATTTGTTTTGTTTATGCAATTTATGTGTGCAAGTGTAGGTATCCTTCTTAAGTAATTGCATAGGAATGAATAGAAAATGGAATTAGGCAAGTGTTAGGTTCTTTTCAAATGAACCAAACACTTTGCCACTAAAAGAGAGGAGAAGGAAAACCTACACTAAGCACATCCTTATACTTTACTCACATGCAAACTTATAGGTAAGATATAAGTAACACACTTTCAATTTTTATATTTGATTTATATATTTTTGAAAATAATTTGGATTTAATAGTGATAATCTAAAACATGCAATTTGACATAAAGAAAATATTTTCATTTTTAAATTTGATTTTTGAAAGGCATGAATGCATGAAATCGTATGACACACATATTTATCATATTGGGAAAGAACTAAAGCAATGAAAGTATGTAAACACATTCACTTTAATTAATTCCTAAAGATAATCTTAAGAAATAAGAAAGTTTAAAGCAAACCAAAATTTGTTTAATAGGATCTTTATTTGATTTTGAATTTGATTTGATTTTGAAAATGTGAATTGAGTTTGCTGTTCCTAACCCATTCCCACATGTGTTTGACATTTTTGTTTAATTTTTAGATGATTAGATTCATTTTATACTTTGATTAGGTTAAGGTATGAATTAAGCATGTTAATTATCCCTTACTTACACCACCTTAGCATAGTTAATCAAATAATTATGAGCTAAGGAGATGACAGAAAATCTCACAAGAAATTTAAATTTGCAATGCACCTAAGAAGAAAGGGGCCTAATGCAATTTGGCTCATGATTAATGATTAATTAAGCTAAGGGGTTTAACTTAAGTAATTTCAAAACACCCCTCACACATATGAGTAGAGTTTTGATTTTCTTAATTGAACTTAGGCGATTGAACACTTAAGAATATACCCCAAGTAGATTAATTAAGTTCTAGAAAATTTTAGAATTTTAAGAAATTAATTAAGAGGGTAATTAGTGAATTAGCCCTTAATTAAGAGAGAATTAAGAAAGAAAAGGGGGTTTAAGGAATAGCATAGAGGGAATGTCCCAAAATTATTTCCAAAACTTCCTATTCACTGGAACAAACCTTAATCAACTCAATTAGAGGATTAAATCACTAATCAAACCCTTAATTATTCTTAATAACATTAAAGGGAAAATTAGGAAATGAATTATCAATTCCCCCAATTAAGCCACTAATAAATCCCAAGAAAATTAGGGGAGGCAGAAGTCATCCCTCAAAATACACTCAAGAAGTTTGAGATTAATTAGTGGATTAATTAAGGATTAATTAGCAAATTAAGATTTCCAATAAAACCTAAAATCATAGAAAGACAATATTCAAAATCCATTAAAACCAATTTTAGAATATTCTAAATTGAATTATCTTTCAGTGGCAATTTACCTCATATTTTTTTTATTTTTCTTTAGAGACATATGAATTTTAGAAGTTTAGAAGATTAATTAGAATTATTTAAACCTTAATTAATCTCTTAATCTAATGGCACGCCATGCAAGCCCTGACGAGGCTGCGCTTTACACGCATCATCCCACGAGCGGCCACTTAAACATCACATCAAAGCGGCATACGCTAGCACTTTTCCTCCATCGTCCAAGGATCAATGCAGATTTAATATGCGGTTTATAGGGGATAAATCAGATCTAAAGCATGTGTTTGATATCGGCCATCCATCCAAAATGCGCAGATGGATAGCCAAAGATCCGTCCCTGCCAAGGCCTGTGATCCATGGAGGTCATCCATGTTTTAGGCCTTGATCCAAGCTCAATTGAGCTCAAATTGGGATGAAATTTTGCACACACTATCTAACCCTAATGACAAGCACATCTAACAATTGAAATCTCATGCCATTAACATTTCTTTCATAAAGGACCAACTCACAGTAAGTTTAATGGTCAAAAAATGGCATACCTAGCCAGAGGTGATCACCGATACTCGATTCCCTTGGAGGAGCTTCATTTTGGTTGAGATGAAGCTTTGGTGAAAGTTTTAGCTCTTGCGGTAGAGTGGATAGCTCTATGGACCAACTCCTCTTCCTAGTGAGCTTGATTTTGATCCAAGTGGATCTTCCCTTGCCTTTGGAGCTTGGGAAAGAGGTTGGGCCTACTCAACTTGGCCCTTTGATGGAGTGTGAAAAGTGAATTTGGTGGAGTTTGAGTATAGAGGAAGTTTGCAATTCAATGGACCTCCCTTATTTTCAAAGGATGAAAACCAAGAAATGTTAAATTCAATCTCCCTCTAGGAAGCTTAGGAACTCTTGCCAATGGCTCCTCTCACTCTCTAGGCTTCAATCGACAATGAGGAAGTGTAAATTGAAGTGAGTTAGGGGTTGTATATCTCCCCCTACGGCAATCGGAAGGGCAAAGCTTTGCTGGCCAATTTGATCCAATTGCCAAGATTGAAAGGGTTGTTTGATCTGTTAGAGACTTTCACATGGCTGATTTGGCCAGAGGAGTGGAATGGTAACTCCCCATGAGCTCAAATTGAGTGGCAGCATGATTCCCATATGGCCAAATTGAGCCATTTGCTTGGTTTTGGCTTTGGGTCAAGTTAGGCTGACCCAAACCCATAGGGTTGGGTGCACCACCCTCCATAGGGTTTACTTGACCTACTAGGAGAGTATCAAGTAGGTACGAAGAGGAACTGACAAAATTTCCCATGAATTTGACCAAAATTTATTCTATGGCCTAGGGATAAAGTGGTCATTTGGCTAATTTTTTGAATTTGCATATGTTGGCTATGTTAAGAAAATAGAATTGGCCAAGTTTCATTGGATTTAGAGTTCATTTGGTATGGTTTGGCTCATGTTGATAAAAATATAGGTCAAAATGGGTCAACTTAGGTCAAGTTGACCAATTGGTCAAATTGGGTCAAACCAAGGGTTGGGTCAAGTTCATATGACCATTTGAAATGTTTTGGTGGCTTTGGTTTGATTAAGTTTGGTTTAAGTTTGAATTTGGTTCATATGACTTTATTTAGGTCAAATATGTCAAGTTGACCAATTTGGCCCATTTGACCTATTTGAGCTAGTTCAAGGGAAGGTTTACATTTGGTTAGTCATATGAAGTGGATTGGTATCTTTATTTCCAATCAATTTTGGTTAAGTTTGAATTTGGCTCAACATGACCCCTTCAGGTCAAGTTGGGTTCAAGATCAATTGGGCTAACTTAGGTCTAGTTGGCCAATTGAGACTTTGGTCAAGTTCAACAAGTGATTTGAAATGAACTTGACCCATTGGTTTCAATCAATTTGGCTTAGATCAAGTTTTGACACATGACTTTTTAAGTCAAGTTGGGTCAAGTGTCAAAATTACAAGGTTAGGTTCAAATGTTGACTTGGTCAAGTTCAAACATTGATCATGAATGGGTCTTGATCAATGGTTTCAATCAATTTGGCCTATGGTGGATTTTGGCTATGTTAGGTTTTATTTTGGCTAAGTGTTGACTTGGTCAGCCCTTAGGTTTGACTTGGTTTGACCCAATTTGATTGATTGATCACCCCATAATGATTGTTGATCATGATGAGAGGTAAAGATGGGCTTAGTTCATTTCAATTTGGTTAGGATTAGAATTTGGCTCATAAGGGGTACTTTAGGTCACTTTGGGTCAAGTAAGCCTAAGTGGGTCAAATGGCTTGTTCAAAGCTTGATTTGAGTTTGATTGAACTTAGTATCTGGACTTATGATTGAAATATAAATCCATTTGCATGTGGTTTGAAGTCAAATGGGTTTTGATTCATTTGACAATTCCATATTCAAAGGAAGAATATGAATGGATTTGGGGTTTGATGTTTGAATTGAGTTTTGGTTAAGTGATTGAATTTTGTATTTATATTTGGATTCATGATTGTATTATTGATTGAATCATGAAGGAAAATCAAGAGTTTGACTTGATTTCAAGTTGATTTGGCTAAGTTCAAAATTTTGACTTGAAAGGCTTAGGTTGGATTTTGTCTAGATTTGAGTTTGATTTTTGGAGTCAGTTTTGATTGTTTGAATTTATATTTCATTTATATATGTGAATATAAATGAGAATATAAATGGGTTATGAGAAAACTTCATGAATTTGAAGTGATTTGATCATGATCTACGTTAAGTCCTTAAAAGGAAATTTAAATGACTTAGGAAATTTTGGAGTTTTGGATTTGAATTTTGTAGTTTAGTTTGATTGGTTTGAATTTATATTTCATTTATATATGTGAATATAAATGAGAATATAAATGAGTGGTGAGAAAATTTCATGAATTTGAATTGATTTGAATATGATTTAGGCTAAGTCCTTAAGAAGGAATTAAGGGCTTAGGAAAGATTTTTGAACTTGAAATTTCAATCATGGATTTCAATCATGGGTTTCAATCATGGGTTTCAATCATGTGATATTGATTTGAATTTATATAAAATCAAATAAGATTGATTTGGAGTTTGATAAAATCAATTAAGATTGATTTGGAGTTTTACTTGAAGGAAGGAAGTGAGGAATGGTTCAAGCTAAGGGTAGGCAAATTTCCCTAACACCCCTAAGGCATGACTTTTTCCTACAGCTAACCCTTCTAAGTCTCTAAGGCTAGGTTGAGTGTCCACCTAATCATTAGATATGTCTTAAGACTAAGGATCTCTTAGTGTCTAAGAGGAATCCTATGTCTAAGATGGAGGGGTTGAGAACTCATCCTAAAAATGAGGTCAACATACACTTAACAACTAAGTGTTATAAAGAGAAGAAAATGAGAGGATTACTCTTTTTATCCCTACCTTAAGTCACATCTAAAGCATATTGATTAACCCAATTCTCTTTAGTGAATGGATTTTTACATATTTTAAATTGATCTTACGTTTAGGATCACTTTAAATAATCCTATTCAATATAAAAGACATCTTAAGATTAATTTGGTTGAATTACTATCACATGACACATATTCAACCATTCCTTCCCATCATATGTAACATGCATATGATTAAATCCTAAGTATACCTACACATAAAATATGTTTCTTTTAACACACTTTAAATGAAAGATGCATAAGTATATTTTGTAGAAAAATAGGATTTTCACTCATTAGCTAAATACACATTCAAGTGTATAAAAGTTTTAAGCAAGTACTTCGCCATTGTTAAACCAAAGGAGTGAGGTAAAGACATCCTTGGGGCTACTTAAAGCCTTGTGTCCCTGGAATGTCCATACTAGATATACCCACTATCATTGAATACACATGAATGTACAAGTGACTACAAGAATGGAAAATCATGCAAAAGTTGTATTTCTTTCAATTAAATTATTTATACATATGAGCTAAAGCTCTATCTAAATTCTAATATAAAAATACATAGGAATGAATTCAAACAAATGTTGTGTCCTTTTTAAATGGGCTATACACTTGTTAACATTCAAACTTTATGTAAATCCATATAGATTAAAGAAAGAGAACTTCATATCACATGTTCTAAGCCATGGACACATGCAAGCCTATAGATATCTATATCTATTATCAATCCAAATATTATAGTTGACTTATAAAATTTTAGAAATAACTTTGATTTAATAGTAATAATAGTCACACATATATCAAATTAAATCAACACATGCAAATTTGACATAAAGGAAACCATTTGATTTAATTAATTTTACAAAAGATAAATGCATGAATCAAATGACAGACAACACTTAATATGATTGGAGAGGAATAAATAAACACAAGCATGTGATTTCATTCAACCAAACTAATTTTTAAGGACAATCATATCAAATACAATTATTTAAAGCAAACCAAAGCTTTTTTAATATCATTTGTAATTTGATGTTCAATTTGATTTAAGGAAAGAGAGAAAGAAGGAAAGAGGAGTTTACCAATCTTAATCCCATCCCATGTTTGTAAGTTAATTTGATTTAATGAAAAGGTAGCTGGGTTGATTTTATGCATTAATTAGCTTAAAGCATGAACTAAATCAATTAATTAACCCTTACCTATATTACCTTAAAGTAATTATCCAAATAATTATGAGCCAATGAGATATGTAAGTGAACTGAAAAGTAAATTAGCAATGGTCCTATGAAATGAAAGTGCCTAATGTAATTAGCTCACAATTAATGATTAATTAAGCTTAAGGAACTTAATAAATTACTTTTATGATTTTCCCACACATATGGACAAATCATAATTTCATTAAGAGAGAAGCCCCAAATCATACTTTAAGTTATTAAACACCTAAAGACCTATCCATGAATTAATTAGGTTTAGTTGTACTTTAAAAATTAATTAAATTAATTAAGTAATTAATTAATCCATTAATCCTTAATTAATTCTCTTGAAAAAGTGAAGGAAACTTAGGGAAGAGATTAAGAGAGAAGCCCCAATCCAGCTTCCTAAGCCTCCTTACTAGTAAACAGTGATAGATGACCCAATTAATTACACAAATTAATATTCATATGGATAATTATCACCTAATTAAGTGAAGAAGGTAATTAGGGCTTAATCAATCAATTTTCCCAATTAATCAACTAATAAATCCCAAGAAAAATAAGGGTGGCAGAGGTCATCCCCTAAACAATCTCAAAAAGTTTGAAGTTAGTTGATTAATTAATTTGGGAGTAATTAAAATAATTAAATTTTCAATTAATCCTTAATTAAGCCTAAATTATTATTCAAAATCAATTAAGGATAATTTTAATGCATTCCCTCTTAAATACCTTTAAAATGAGCCATTTTTTGTATTTTTAGAATTTTTTATAATTAGTTATGAATTATGGAAGTTTCAGCCTTAAAAATCATTAAATTAGCCTTAATTAAGCCTTAATCCCATCGGTGCCACATGGCGCGCTGGCGCGGTGCACTTTTCATGTGGCGCAGTAGGATTGGCTATTTAAGTAGACACATCCGCAACTAAGTCTGTGGGATGCGGCATTGATCTCCACCATCTGATCTCGAATCGGATGGTGCAGATCAAACCTGAGGTTAATAATGGCTCTAATTAATGGATCTAGCTTGATCTGATCAGAGCAGTCCGTTCCAATCACACGGAATGAATGGCCTGTGATCTCTCTTCCTACATTTATCTTTGGTCGAATTTGATCCTCCAGTGGCTTTGGAGCTTGCAAAATGACTTGGGTGGCTTCAATGATGTGTGTAGAAGGTGTGTGTAAGAGCAATTGAGTTTTGGTTGAGAAATGAGAAAGTTGGAATCGGATGTGAGCTCCATGTCTCAATTTTGCATGGGAAGAGGAATTCTAAAGTGGGGAAGGCTTGGAAATACTCTGGGAAGTTCTAGGTAGTCTCAAAAATTCTTGGGAGGCTCTCACGAATTGAATCATGTGATTTCCCATGAGCATTGAGGGGATATACCCCTCAATTGGCTGAGGTGGATGTTGACCTCATTTTTAGAATGAGCTCTCAACACCTCCATCTTAGACATAGGATTCCTCTTAGACTTTAAGAGTTTCTTAGTCTTAAGACACATCTAGTGATTAGGTTGACACTCCCCTAGCCCTAGAATACTTAGAAGGTTTAGTCATAGGAATAGGTCATGTCTTAGGGGTGTTAGGAAATTTGCCTACCCTTAGCTTGCACCATTTCTCACCTTTCCTTCTTTCAAGTAAAAAACTCCAAATCAATTCTAATTGATTTTCTCCAAATCAAGTAAACTCCATCTAAATCAAATCCATGATTGAAACTTTTGATTGAAACCCATGATCAAAAATCCATCAAAAATTCCTAAGTCCAAATTTTACCTAAGTCCTTAATTTTATCTTAAGGACTTAACCAAAATCATGATTCAAACCTATTCAAATCTTTGAGATCTTTCCATGATCCATTTATATTCTCATTTATATTCACATATATAAATAAAATATAAATTCAAACCCATCAAATCAACTCAAAATTCAAAATCAATTCATGAAATTTTCGTAAGTCCCTTTAATTTTCCATTAAAGGACTTAGCCAAAATTAATCCTAAAACTTAATCAAACCCATTCAAACTCATGGGATTTTCTTAATTTGAGCCTAACCTAAAGGGGTCATGTTAAGCCAAAATTGAACCTAAACCAAATTGATTAGAAATAAAGATACCAATCCATTCCATATGACTAACTAAACCTAAACCAACCCTTGACCTACCCCAAATAGGTCAAATGGGTCAAATGGGTCAACTTGACCCATTTGACCTAAATGGAGTCATATGAGCCAAAACCAAATATAATCCAAATTGAAGCAAACCAAAGGCACCAAAACATTTAAAATGCTCATATGAACTTGTCCCAATCCTTAGTTTGACCCAATTTGACCTATTGGTCAACTTGACCCAAGTTGACCTATTTTGACCTAAATGAGTCAACATGAGCCAAACCCTATCAAATGGATTCCAAATCCATTGAAACTTGGTCAAACCTATTTTTTCAACATACCAAGCATACCAAAAGTAAAAAATAGCAAAATGACCATTTTACCCCTAGTCATAGAACAAATTTTGACCTAGCCCATAGGTGTTTTGGTCATACACTCTTCATAATCACTTGAGGCTTTCCTAAAAGCTCAAGGGAACTTAGTGATGAGTGGTGCACCCAACCCATTGATATTGGGTCAGCCCATTTAACCCCTAGACCAAACCTGACCATATGGCCTAAAATTAGAATTTCAAACTCCCTCTTAACCTTAATTCAAGCACATGGGAAGTTGGCATTCCACTCCTCTGGCCAAACCGACCATGTGCACACTCAAGACAACCAAAATAGCTCACTCCATATGCTCAATTGGATCAAAATGGCATGGACATTGTCGGCTGTCTGATTGCCATAGGGGGAGATATACTCCCCCCTAATTCAATGAAATTTCACCTCACTCTTGATCAATTGGAGCCTAGGAAACCTTAGCAATCACCTCAGAGCATTCCCAACATATTTAAAGAGGATTTGAATTCCTCATTCTTCGATTTTGCACAATGCAAAATAGGGGAGGTGGAGTGATTAGCTAACTTCATCCACACTTGATCTTAATCCAATTTCTCTTGCACACTCCATCAGAGGGTCAAGTCAAACTTTCCCAAGCTCTGATTGAAGTTCCCACAGCAAGGAGGAGGTTAATTGGATCAAAGTCACAAAGGGTAGCAAGTGGTGTTGGTCCATAGGAAGATCCACTCAACCCTAAGACTTGAAACTTTCAACAGGGCTCCCCACCAAATGAAGCTACCTCATCGAGCTCGAGCGCTGGTGATCACCTCCGGTGAGTTATGTAATTTTCTGACCACTTAGCTTGATAGGTGTTGGTCCTTTGTGAAAGGAATTTTTATTGCATGAGAAATCAACTATTGGATAGATTGGTAATGATGCCTAGATTATGTGGGTTGAGTATTGTATGATTCCATGCTAGATCAGGCTCGGATCTCCCCTTCGATCATGGACGGTCTCCATTAATCCTCAGGGAAGAACTTGGCTTATCTCAGCCATCCATCCATGCATTTTAGATGGACGACTAAGATTATTTGGCACATTTTAGAAATCCTTTATCTATTTTAAACCATGAGTGAATCCTTAGTCGTCCAATCTTTAATCGGTGGCCAAGGATATTAGCGCGTGTGCCGCGAGCTGCCTTCTCAATTTGACATTTAAGTGGGTGGCTCATGGTGCAATATGTGTAAAGCGCGTTGACCGCCTCCACCACGCATCATGCCATGAGCTGAGATTAACCAGGGATTAGATATTTACCTAATTAATTCTTAATTAATCCCTAGATATTCTAAAATTCATAACTCTTCATAAAAAAATCAAAAAAATATAAGGAAAAGTGCTATGGAAAGATAATTTCATCTATAACATTTTAAAAATAATTTCAAAGTATTTTTGAATTACTCTTTTCTCTAAATTTGGGTTTCTTTAGGAATCTTAATTAGCTAATTATTCCTTAATTAGGTCATTAATTAATCTCAAATTTCTAGGGTTCATTTTATGGGATGGCCTTTACCTCGCCTAATTTTCTTCAGATTTATAAAGGGCTTAATGGGGGAAATTGCTATTTCATTCCCTAATTACCCCTTTCATGTAATTAAGGGTAATTAAGGTGTGATTAGTGGATTTACCCTATGATTAGGTTTGATTAAGGTTAGATCCAGTGAGTAAGAGGTTTATGGAATAATTTTGGGGCATTTTCCCTAAGCTATTCCCTAAACCCCATTTTCTCTCCTTAATCCCCTCTTAATTAAGGGATAACTCATTAATCACCCTTCTAATCAATTTTTAAAAATTCTAAAAAGTTCTAGAATTTAATTAATCTACCTTGGGTAGATTCTTAGGTGTTTAATAACCTAAGTTCAATTAATGGAATAAAAACCCCTTTCATAAGTGTGAAGGGGTGTTTTAGAAGTACTTAAGCTAAACCCCTTAGCTTAATTAACTTTTAATTGTGAGCCAAATTGCATTAAGCTTTTTCATTATTAGGTGCATTGCAAATTTAAATACCTTATGAGTTTTATGTCATCTCATTGGCTCATAATTACTTAGTTAATTTTTCTAAGGTGGTGTAGATAAGGGTTAATTAAGGCACTTAATTCATACCTTAAACTAATCAATGCTTAAAAATAGATTTAATTATCTAAAAATTAAACAAAAATACAAAATACATGTGGGAATGGGTTAGGAATAGCAAACTCTCTAACCTTTTCAAAATTAAATCAACCTTCAAACTAAACAAAAATCATTTTGAAATTCACTTTGATTTATTCTAAATTTTCATATTCCTTAAGAATGTCTTTAGGATTTAAGTAAAGTAAGTGTGTTTACATGCTTTTATTTCTTTGGATCTTTCCCAACATGTTAAGTTGTATGTCATGTGATTCATGCATTCATAATTTCATATTTCAAATTTTAAAAATGAAAATTGTTTACTTTATGTCAAATGTGCATGTGTTGGCTAAAGTAAAATATGACTGGCTATTATCACTAATAAATCCAAAATATTTTTTAAAACTTATAAATGAAATACCATATCTTAAAGTGTGCTACTTATAATTTTAATTATGAGTTTGCATGTGATAGATTATAAAGGTATGCTTAGCATAGGTTTCCTTTCTTTCTTATGTTGGAATAGTTTTGAGTAGGAGTTGATAAATGTAGGGTTCATTTGAAAAGAACCCAACACTTACTTAATTTCATACCCTATTCATCCCTATGCTCTCACTTAAGGAAGGTTACCTATACTAACATACATAAATTGCATAAACAAAAATGAATCCATTAAATAATTTTTGTATTCTCCTTTTCCATCTCATTTCTTTTAAACATGTGTTTGTATTTAAGAAAAAATGGTATATTAGTCTAGACAACCCCGAGGTTGCAAGGCTTTAAGTAGCCCTAAGTAGGTTTTATACCTTACACCTCTGGTTAACAATGGCGCTGTACTCAATTATGCCTTTTCTACTTTCATATGCGTATGTGAAATTTTGGATAAGGAAAACCTTTTCTACTTAAGAAAAATTATACACATTCAACTTCTAAATTTTCTTAAATGAATTACTTAGCATGCATCATAAAGTGTGTTAACTACTCTCATTTGTGTGTATAGATATGCTTAGGGTCCATCCATATGCATGTTATATATGTTGGGAAAGAAATGAAGTAATATGTGTTATGTGAATTTTGATTCATTTTATTTAATCTTAAAATGCCTTTCTTTTTGAATAGGTTTGGTTTATAGTTCATCTAAACTTAGGATTAATTAAAATACGTAATCAAAATATTCACTTAAATGAAACTAAAATATGAACCTACTTTAGAAAATTACTTAAGGTTAGGGAAGGAAAGAGAAGTCCTCTTCTCTTTCCGTCCAATTATAGGCTTCACCTAAATCAAATTAAAACATGAAATAAAATAGGCCCAAAACACCTAAAAAACTTAAATGAACACTCCTCCTCTAAGTTGAACATGTCCTTCACACTTAGAAAATTTTAACCCAAAGTCCAAGCTAAGCATATCACACAAACCTTCAAAGCACACACATAAATAGGCCCAAAACACTTAAAAACTTAAATGAACCCTCCTCTAAGTTTAACATGCCCTTCACACTTAGAAAATTTTAACCCAAAGTCCTAAGCTAAGCATACCACACAAACCTTCAAAGCACACACATTAGCCTAAGTCACCACTTCTAGCTTTATGTTAGGTCGGTGCATGATTTGATGTTATGTTTTATTTTGTGATATATATTTTAAACTGGATGTTAGGGTGTATGCTCGTAAAATGAATGGTAGGACATGCTCAGTCTAAATATTCTTTTATGTAGGGAAACGTGCTTAAGGGGCACTATCATAAATAAAAATATAACTGCTTCTTGCTTGCAGGTGCTTTATACCCCTAAGCATAATCCATGGGTGAAGTGGACTTAGTCACCCACGTGTGAGGTGATAAGTCCAATATACATGCTTGGGATTTGTGTGGTGTGATTTACTAACCTTTATTTTGCAAGTGTTAGTTAGATTTCCACTTTTCCTTTTCATGTAAAAATTTGTATAATTAGGATTTTAGAATGATTTGTTATGGGGGATTAGGATGAACATTGGTCATAAGATCATATCTTATGCACCATGTGAAGCCTTGGAGCATCCACCTTCTAACTATCCAAGAAGAAAGAATCAAAAGAAGAAAGAAGAAAAGAAAAGAAGAAAGAAGAAAAGAAGAAAGAAGAAAGAAGGAAAGCTTGAAGACCCCCATAACAATGAATTCCTTTGCTTAATTGTAATCCAATTCATTTGAAATTTGGGTTGTATAAGGGTAGAGCTCGGCTACCCAATTTGATATTTTTTGTATTTGTGCAGTGGTGCCTGACCACAATGGCTTTTTATTCTTTTTACGCTAGTTTTATAAATTGGTTGATGTTTGTTTAACTTGCACATTAAGTGGTATGCTTTTTCTAATTTCTTCCTTGCTTTATGTATGCCCTAGATGAAGATTAGGCTCTTTAGGAAAAAATAAATCTTTTATCCAACTTAATAACTCAAAATAAAACTAAACAACTCATAACCTCACCTAAAGCTTAGGTTTAAATCAAAATAAAAGAATTAGCAACCCCTTAGTTAGATGAGCATTTCTTTATAATATCATGCACAAAGGCATCTTATTTCACTCTTGATTAGAGAGCTTCCACCTTTGCCATAGAACTTGGCTTGACCTTTGAGAGCCATGATAGAAACTCACCTCCTACCTTCTCACTGATTTTGGCCAATAATCTGATTCTCATGCATTTGTCATAAAAATTCTATTAGCCTGAGTCAAAATAATTGTCTAAAATGAAAAATAAAATGAAATTTGAATTTCATTAGATTTAGGTTATTTGAAGCATACCTCTACATGATCTAGTCTCTTTAGGGAGTGAGTTTAAGGACTTGGTCTCTTTCTAAATAAAAATAACCTAACTATCTTGCATTAAGCATAAAGACTTGCCTACATGAATTTAAAATCATAGGAGGAGTTAGTTGGCGACCACCCCTGGGCGGTTGTAAGTCAAAGCTATCGAGTGGTTTGTCCTCTCTTGTGGAGGCAAACCAATTACCCATTTTTTATCTTAAATTTAGGTTGTGCTTCCAGCCCTCGCCAAAGCTCCCTAGATTTAGGTTCTGAGGTTGCTTTTCCATTTTGTGGGTCATAAGCATAATTCCTCACCTCTTAAGAATTTCCTTAATCTTGTGTTAAAGAACTATAAGTCCTAAATTTCTAATAAAAAATGCAACTCAAACAAACTAAATTAATTTCTAAAATATAAAGCCCAACTATAGGATAGTTTGAGATACTCGCTAGGTTTCCTAGCATCATGAACATCTCCTTCTTATTCTAATTTTAGCTTCAATAATAAATCTTTCTTCGATCAATCCCATTTGATCTTCCAAAATAAATCAATCGATTGATAGTCTTTCCTATTAAAATCTTTAGTGACAACGATCATTTACCTTAATTGAGAGTTTTCCTAAGGGATCCCATCCCTTAAGATGTAATTAACTATGAGGGCTTTCCCCTGTAGGGAACTTAACGAACTCAGTTTAAAATAAACCTCTTTACTTTTTCATGTAAAGTAGAGAAGAATCTTGGTACATATGCGATTCCCATTATGAATTTTCCATTGAGATTTTCTTTTTAAAGGGTACATACTTTATCTTACCGAGATAGTAAAGGTGTCATTTTTCTTTTGATGACATTTTGACCACTCCCATATAGGAATTTTTCTCACGGATGGATGGGATTGCCTCCCATTTTTGGCTACCGCCGAGTGTCGAGAGGTCATAATCGAGTCCACATGGCTCGGTTTGAGTGGAGGAATGCATGGGAGGTGGCTCAAGGCTTGATGTGGGTTGTTGGCTTCTCCCTTGATCCTTTAGTTCTTAGTTTGGGAGGGAGGTGAGTTAGCTCACCTCCTTTTGATCCATTGCAAGAATAACCCTCTTAGGGTGAGCTAGGTGGCTTAGGTGATACCCAATTTGGGAGCTCGATAACTATCAAGGCTGAAAGGAGAGTGGACTTTGCCAATTTTGGCAAAATCCCACATGATGAGGCATATCCAAGGGGGATTTGCCTTGGGTTAGACTCCAATTAGGTTTGGCCTTATTTTGTACTGACCTAGGATGGGTTTGGGTTGGGTTAGGTCAGGTTGCAAACTCCCATGGGTTGGTTTTATGGGGTTTGGCTTAATTTGGTTAAATGGGTTAATTTGGATTTGACTTGAGTTAGGTTGACCAATTGGTCAAATTGGGTCAAACCAAGATTTGGTTAGGTTCAAATGATGATTTGAAGAGTTTTAGTTTAATTGGTTTCAATCAATTTGGCTTAGGTTTGATTTTGGCTCATTTGGATACAAATGGGTCAAATGGGTCAAGTTGACCAATTTGACCAAATTGACAAAATTGGGTTCGGTTAGGTGTTGGTTCAAGTTCAATTGGTTAATTAAAAATGATTGTAGGCTTTGATTTGAATCAATTTAGATTTAATTTGGATTTTGACCAATTTGTGCTAGGTTGGGTTGGGTTGACCAATTGGTCAAATTGGGCTCAATTATGGCTTTGGTCAAGTTCAATAATCAATTTGGAATGAACTTGAGACATTAGTTGCAATCAATTTGGGTTGGATCATGATTTGAGCTATTTTGGCCTTTTAGGCTAATTTGGGTAAACTTGGGTCAAATGGTCAATTGGACTTGGTTTGGCTCAATTGAGAGTCAAGTCATGTTCAATCATTTATTATGAGTTAGTGTGAATTAATGGTTTCAATCAATTTCATGTATGGTGAGTTTTGGCTAGTTTGGGTTTCATATGGGCTAAGGGTTGACTTGGTTTGCCCTAATTTAAGGCAATTGATCATCCTAGGGTGATCAATGATCATGGTATGAGGTTTGGATGGGCTTGGTTCAATCCAATTTGGGTTAGATTAGAACTTGGTCCATATGGATTCTTTAGGCCACTTTGTGTCAAGTGGACCTAAATGAGTCAATTGGTTTGGTTTAGGTTAAGTTGGATTTATATATGAGTTTAGGATTGAAATATAAATCCAACTGCAATTAATTTGGCTATAAAAATTTTCAAGCCAAAAGGACTAAGTTGGCTTGACTTGGGTTGATTTCAATTTGGCTAGATAATTATAGGTTTCATTTATATTGGATAGATGATTGAAGGAATGATTGATTCAAAGAAAATCCATTAATTCTGACTTGATTTGGATAGGTTTTGGTCAAGTCCAAGAAATTGGCTTAAAGGGCTTGAATTGGGTTTTGATTTGATTTGGATTTGGTTTTGGCTATTTAAATTTATATTTTATTTATATTTGGGAATATAAATGAAGATATAAATGACTTATGAGAAAATTACTTGAGTTTGGAGTGATTTGGAAGCAAATTTGACTAAGCTCGTGGAGGTAGGTCAAAAGGGTTAAGAAGGAAATTGATTTAGTTTGATTTAATTTTGATCATGAGAATGTGGGTTTCATTTATACTTGTGAAGATGATTAAATATATAATTGATTTTGGGTTTATTTGGGTTAAGATTTGGTTAAGCTCATGGAGGGGGGTCCATATGGCTTAAGAAGGGTCTTGGTTTTTTTTGATTTAGTTTGAATTGGTTTTGGCTATTTAAGTTTGGATTTCATTTATATTTTTGAATATAAATGATGGAATAATTGATTTATAAAGAAATAAATTGATTTTTATTTAGTTTAAAGAGGATTTTGGCTAAGCTTATGAGAGTGGATCATATGGCTTAGGAAGGATTTTGGAGCTTGGATTTGATTTTGGGTTTCAATCATTTGGAATTAAGTTTGGACATGAGTTTAATAAGTGATTGAAGGATTGAATTGATTTTAGAGAAAATGATTTGAATTTGGTTAAAGCTAAGGCCATGAGATAAAATAATAGACCTTGGCAAGAATTTTGATTTTTGATTTGATCATGGGATTCAATCAAATGTTTTGGAATTTAGATTAAATTTGAGATTTGGTTTTAGAAGGAAAGCATGGAATAGTTTTAGGCTACAGGGTAGGCAATTCTTCCTAAGTCCCTAAGGCATAACCCACTCCTATGGTTAACTCTTCTAAGTCTCTAGGCTTAAGTTAAGTGTTAACCTAATCACTAGAAGTGTTTTAAGAATAAGGAGCTCTTAGTGTCTATAAGAGTCCTAAATTTATAATGAGGAGATTGAGAACTCACTAAAAAAGTGAGGTCAACAGGCTTGAAATGATATAATGAATAATTAGAGAGGTTGAGAAAATTAGGTTGGATTAGGTTACTTGAATGAGCTTAAATTAAGTTATGGGATTGTGATGGGGGTTAACTTGGGTTAATACCCAACTTAATTTGGCTTGGAGCATGGATTAGAAAACCAAATTTAAGTAAGATCAATTGAATAGGTTTGAGGTTGGTTGTGTTTCATTTACATGGCTTAAATTTGGATAACTGGATAGGTATGAGTTTTGATTTAAGCCATAAGATAGGCAGAACCTATTTGTCTTGAGGTATATCCTAGGCTTAGGGTTATGTTCTCTAAGTCTTTAAGCTTAAGTTTAGTGTTTCCTTAATCACAAGAAGTGTCTTAGCACTAAGGAAATCCAATAGAAAGTTTCTAAGTCTAAGATGAGAAAGGTTAATCCTCACTCCAAAAATGAGGTCAACAGAAGGATCTCCAATAGGTGTGGTGTAACTGACAAGGCACACCGCACATATTGGCATTAATCAAGATGATCAAAAAGCATCTGGGAACGTCATGAACACTAATGAAGGTTATACATGCCTAAGTGGAGAGGTAAATGGAACTAGGATCTCAATGCAGTTCAATTCATTTCATTTCATGCCAAAAGCATAGGAGAGGAATTGCCTACATTGGTTTGATTTCTATATGATCTGGTTTTGTGTCAAGGTCATAAAGAATGATCCTGCCAGGGATCGAGTCATGTCAGGAGCATGAATGTGGACTCCCTAAGCATGATGATTTGGAGTTTGTCTTCGCATCAAATGCACAGAGATGGGTTTATTAAGGATTGAATCATGACAAGGGCATGGGTGAGGGCCTTATTAAAGGTGAATGAGATTTGGATTAGAGTTTATTTTGTTTGGTTGATTTAGTTTAGTTAATTAGTGGCATGTGTCCTCCTTTATCTTTGTGGCTTTGTTATTAAATTACACCATGTAAAATGCAGATATGACCAGTACCCTTTGATTGGGTAGTTTAGCTCCCTTAAATAGCTCCACTATATTATGGTCACGATAGTAGGTCATACGTTCCCTAATGGCTTTACTCCTTGAGTCATGAATTATAAAATATAATTTATTGGCATAAAGCCTTATGTTTGATGGAGTTGACTTAAAATTTATCTCATTAGACAAACTCTACCACATGTCTACAAGAATACCTTGGATGATGCACCCATGGGTGCTGATAATGATTCTTCGATCAGGTTGGGTCTAGTACCTCCTCTGACTAAGTAGACTAGGGACCACAACAACCAAGGATGACAAAACCATATGATCTTAATTGGGCGTGTCATCATTCCCACCAGACATATACTCTAAATTAAAATAGAATGATAGGCCTCTTTATTCGATATGCAAATTTTGCCTCCCCCTGAAAGTCATTTATGTTGTAATACACCACTAAACACCATTACATATAAAAAAGATATGTTTATTTTCAACCTTAATTGAGAGTGCTCTCTCACTCAGGTAAGAGGGGTAATTAACTATGGAGACTTGCGTCCATAAGAAGTAGACCCTAGATTAAAATAAACCCTAACATAACTGTGAGGAGAAATCTATTTGAATATATATAAATCTACCTCATGAAAAAACATACTCTTACCCATCCCATAAAGATGGTGGAGCACATCCTTAAAGATGTTTTTTTTAGCGATCACTTCCTAATAGGATACGATTTATTTCTATTAGAAGAACTAAATTTAATCATTATGTCTACCTATCTCAATTGATACAAGACATCTATTTGTAATAGATAGGAATATGTGATTTATCCAACTAACTTAGGATGGTTCTTGGTGAAGTTTAGTTGTAAGATTGGCTCTACTTATAGCATAGATTGATATAACAATCATATCACTCCATCCATCTATTAATAGCTTACACCTTTTCTCCTTATATAAAATATATATAAAAAATACTCCTCCTTTAACAGTCTTCTTCTTCCCTAGAATCAGTCATAAACCTCATAACTGACATTTTATTATTTATATTTTGATCTAGGTGTATCATCATGTATCTCTTCAATATTTTCTTCTTCTCCTAAATCTTCCAATTCATCTAGGATTATGATTTTTTCCCTACATTGATTTTGCATAAGACCCTTCTTATGATACTTAAAGTAAACTATCTCTTTCATATTTTTAGAAGTGGTACCATTAGGTTTACTTTAAAGGGGTTATTCAATGTAGAAGGATTTAAAAGATGCTTAAGATTTCATCTTGGACGTAGACAAAACTTTTTATACTTTTCTATGAGTAAAGCATAATAAAAGGCGTCCTCTAAGGTCTAGAAATCATGAAGCTCTACTTCATTCCTAATATATCCTCTTAATCTAATGACAAATTTGTTAACTATTTGCCACTCTACATCAATGCATTGAATTCTAATTATTAAGTCCTCAAATGCATTCATATATTACACTACTCACATAATCCCTTGCTTAAGAGTAGTTAATTATTCATTGAGTCTTTCATCATGATTTCTAGGATAATACTTAGTCCTTAAGATTTTTTTTCATTTCTACTCATATCATGAGAGTTCTACCAAATCTCTTTTCTTTAGCTAAAATGTTATTCCAATAGATTTTTGCATGACCTACTAGTTTTATTTTAGCAAATATTGTTCATTGATAATCATCCATATGATACCAATCAAAGAAGTCATCAATTTGGGTTAACCAATCTAAAAATTTATTAGGGTCGTGAACACCATCATACGTTGGGGGTTCTATCTTAACTTATTCATAGGTTCATATAATATTTCATGGACCTTAAGATGGTCTTGTCTAAGGGTGTTCCTTAGATTTGACCTTCTTGTAGGATAATCATATCTAGGAAGTTCAATGTTTTCCCCTCCTACAAGCTTTAAGTCATTTGAACGTGGAAGAATCAGTGGAGTTTGAAACCTAGTATTCAAGATTTGAATCTGTGTGGTGAGATCCATGACTAAGTTTTTTACCATAGTGAATTTCTCTTCACTTCTCATAAAAATCTCATCTACTCTTCTAGTTAAGTCCTCCAGTTGATCCAAACCAATGGATTTAAGTGGCATAATGTTTAACAAAATGCAAGTATGTCACTCTAGATAAAAATTTTAAATATGTAATAAGAGAACTAAAATTAACAAAAATGCGATGCATAAATTTTAAAAATGACTAACATTCAATAAACACAAATAAGTTGTGGATACTACACAACATTAAGCGCACTTTAAAAAAAGAAGTAGACATAAGATCTTTAAGAATCTGATTTTAATATTTTATGTAAAGTTTGTATAATATGTCAGGCTATTTAGTGAGCTTCCCTTACTCAAGTTATCACTCAAGTATGATGGTTTGTATTTAGGTTATATAGGGAAAGGCTAGGATTTTTTTAGTGGAGATAACAAGTTGGTAGTAATACAAACATTCATAGAATTATCTACCACATAAATTTAGCAAGCATTCCCAAGCAAAATCACTAACTTTGTAAAGGAAATTACTCAAAATCCAAAATACATAACTAACCTTGCTTGGATTTGATATGGATTATTTGCAAGTATTTTCTCTTCACCTCTAAACCTTGAGCTCTGATAACAAAATTGGTGAGAGCAGAAAGTAGGATGTCGTAGTGGAATTGGAGAAAGTGATGCTCCACCGATCTTCCACTCACCAAAGTGGAAGAGATATGAAGAAATTCTACTCACCAAAGTAGAATTGTAATGAGAGATCACCAAATCCCTCAGTTGATCGACCACCAAGCTCTGACCAAAAGTTTTTACTCAATTTTTACACATAAAAGTCAAAAGTTCTTCATTTGGTTAGAAATATATAAAGAGTTGTCATAATGATGATAGTGATAGAGGCAAAAAAAAGTATCCATTATTATCTATTTTTTAATAATGATTGAGTCATTATAAAAATATATATTAAATTATTTGAGTGATATGATCCTCAACTATGATGAAGTGTAAAGTTTCTTAGGACAAATTCATTCAATATTCACAATATTGCTCATATAATTTCTTAATAATAGCATAAACTTCCTAAATATTTATGAGTAGAGTAAGCATAATAATTTTGATATAATAGATAAAAAGATTTTAAACTAAATTTTTATCTTAGTTTAGATTATAGATGGCTTACTAAATTTAAATAATAATATTTTATAATTTATAAATCAATATTATTATTACATTGAAGCTAATGAGTTTTTTTCTATATTATAGAAATAAATTAATTGATTATCATGCAATTATGAGAGGATAAGAAGAAAGTTTTTGTATGATATGTTCACTTCACTAATATATGGGAGAGGCCTTGTTAGATTGGAGATAAAGTATTGGTAGATCTATAATAGAACTTGGGGCAATGTAGATTATACTATAAACAAGAGCATAATAAGTAAAATTGAGCTTTAACTAAAAGGGCATGGGTTTCTCCTTTCCTACTAACAACTCAATTCCACACACTGAGCATAAAAAGATATTAAGAAGTGTAAGTTTATTTATATAGTTGTTACGTGTAGGGTGTGCACTAGTCAGTTCAAACCGAAAAACTGAATCAAACCGACATTATTTAGTCAGTTTGGTTTGGTTTTAAATCTCACAATTCAGTTTTGATTGTAAATGCCTAGTTATTCGGTTTTCGGTTTTTGGTTCGATTTTTTTTTAAAAAGATTAGTTAAACCGAATAAACAGAATAAATTGAATAAACCAAAATTAGTTAAAAAGTCAAATATATATATGTAATTTTGATTATAAATGCTTAATTATTTGTAGATTTATAGATTTCTAATTGACTAAGAAATTTTTAATGTATAAAATTTATTAGATTATTTTAATTAATTAGTTCATTAAAAAATATTTTTTTATTTTTTATTTTTATATGCTATTCAGTTTAATCGAAAATCGAACCGAATAAATCGAATTATAATTCGGTTTGGTTAGTTCGATTTTACATGTTATTTGGATGGTGCAGTTATTTTAAGTTATTTGATTTAGTTTGTTCGGTTTAACAAAAAATTCAACCGAACCGACCAAATGCTCACCCCTACATTACGTCAAAAAACCAGAATGGTAGTAAAATTTCACGCCTTCACGCCTTTATATAAATTCAACACGTATACAAATAGTTAAAAAGAGAATAAGAAACTCCTAGATTTTTATATGAAAAACTCACTAAAAATGGGGAAAAACTATGAGCCCCAGCCTAATCAAAATATTCTACTATATGTGTTTGAGTTACAAAGTTTCAACTTTTTAGGTAACAGGATTACAAGACTGCATTTAAAAAATAATGATAGTGAGAGTTTTCGAATTATGTTACAGCAGTTATATAGCGGTAGTTAGGCTATAATGGCTATTAGCAGTAATCAACGACGATAATAGACGGCGATCGATGATAATGGTGGTGATGATGGACATCGAACTTCTAGTTCTCCCCCTACTTTCTCCCAAGTTTACTTCTAGCTTCATCCCTCTAATAACAAGAATGAGAACCTATTTATAGGATTTTGAGGGAGGATTTTTAGTAATTATAGCAATAATATAAAAACACTCTATCTAACGGTTCATATTGATTCCCTTGATCACAGATAGTTTTTTGATGATTTAGCCATCCAAACAACCTCCGATTTAATTGATCTTGGGCTCGTTGGATTTGTCTCATCAAGCTGTTCGATTCAACTATAAGCACATTAAATTTAGAAGTCATTTGATTATCTAATCAAGGTCTGGAAGTTTTTATGTATAGCTTTTGGGTTGATCCGAACTCATTTGGGCTCGATTTGATCCAGTTCTAGTATTGTTTGACTCATCTTATTGAGACGTTTAAAAATATATATTATTTTAAAATTTATGTTTAATTTAACATGATATATCATTTATCCGCTATTTTTGGACGTCGAACTTAGACGTTCAAAAATATATTAAATTTAATAAATCACTTTGGTTAAAAATTATTATGATTTATAATAATGTATATATGTTATATGTATCAATTTATTTATTATTTTTATTAATGAGGTATTAATATTTATTTATTTTTATGCTATTATTATTATTTTATTATTATTATATATTTATTTATTTATTATGTTAATAATACTATTTTTTTTATATTTTTTTATCTTTTTATCATGCCGTGAGAGAGAGAGAGAGAAACGTGTAAAGTTTTTATTTTCTTTTTTTTTTTACCCGTGAGAGAGAGAGGGAGGAGATAAGACAATTTTTTTTTTAATTTGAAAAGTTTTCACTTCCCTTTTTTTATAAAAAAGATGAAATGTTTTTTTAAGAATTTGGAGAGTTTTTCTTTTTATTTATTATTTTTCTAAAAAAAGAAGGTGATGAGTTTTATTTTTTATTTTTTATTTTTATTTTAATTTTTTTAAAGAATTTTAAAAGTCAATTTTCAAGTATAAATACCCGTAAGGGGATGAAAGAAAATCACATCTTCCACTTTCTCCCCTAGTGGCCTCCACTAACTTCTATGATGGTGCACGACCCTCCTTACAGGCTTCATTTCTCCCCAATTTTGGGGTTTGAAATTGACCTAATTAGGCAACGCATATCTCAAATTCAGGCTGTAGTGTGCTTCCAAATTCTTCCAACTTTTTCCAAATCTTGGAGTCCTCCATCGACCTATATGAAAGTGTGTGACCCCCCGCATGCTCAAGTTCTCCTTGGTCTCCGGGTTTGAAACTAACCTGGTTAGGCACTGTGTATCCCAAATTTAGGCTCTGATATGATTCTAGGATCTTTTAACTTTCTTCAAATCTTGGAATTCTCCACTATCCTGTGTGACGGTGAGACCCCCTCGTAGGCTCCAGTTTTCCCTAATCTTGGGTTTGAAACTAACTTAGTTAGGCGGCACACATCCCAAATTTAGGCTCCAATGTGATTTTAGGATTCTTCATTTTTTTCATATAAAAGTTAAATTTGTCCTAAATATGTGGTCCATAAATCCCCTTTATATATTTCGATTTATTTCTTATGCTTGTTAAGGCCTTTGCCCCCCAACATAAAAGGTATATATTTTTGTATTGTAAAGTTTTTGCCCTCATAATAGAGGCACTAATCTAATATCCTTTCTAAGGCTTTGGCTTCGAAGGGATATCTCTTGAGGTTTTTGGAATACTTATAATTTTTTTAGGCTTTTTTCTTCTAAGGTTTTTGGTTTACCTATACCTTATAATGCTTTTGCCTTCTAAGATTTTTGGCGTACTTATACCTTTTAAGATTTTTAGTGTACCTACACCATTTGAGGCATTTGTCTTTTGAAATTTTTAGTGTACCTGAACCTTCTGAAGCTTTTACATTCTGAGATTTTTTGTTGTGCCTATACTTTCTAAGGCATTTTCTTTTTGAGATTTTTAGTCTACCTATACTTTTTGAGGCTTTTGCCTTCTGAGATTTTTGATGTACCTATACCTCCTGAGATTTTTGGTATACATGTACCTTCTAAGACTTTTATCTTCTGAGATTTTTTTGTGAGTGGAGACCTTGTCAACCACTTGCTCTCTTGGAGTCTTTCTAGTGAAGACCATGCCCACTACTAGCTGCCCATCGAGGCTTCCTCAAGAGCGTGCCTTTTAGGGGTTATTAGTGGATACTTTGTCTACCACTTGCCTTCATAAGGTCTTTTTGGTGAGTACCTTGTCCACTACCAACTTCCCACATAGCTTTTTCTTGGGTATGCCTTTTAGGGGTTTTATTGAATGTCACAAAAGAATATTTCATTAATAATAAAAACTTGCTTGGAAAATAAAAACTTCTAAAGTTTTCAATAGAGGAAAAAAGAAACTTGAATTTTTTTTTTTAATCTCTCCTTTGGTGAGATCTTTCCTTAGATAAGTATTGATGATACTTCATACTCAATAACTTCAATAATTTCTTTACCATAATTCCTCTTATCTCCTTTTGATGATCTATACTTTGCTCCATTAAGTAGCACCTTAGATGTCCCTATAAGGCTAATCGTTCAATTTCTTCCTTTAGATGAATGCAACTTCGAGTTGAATGCCCTTTCGAATAGTGAAAGTGACAATATTGTAATTAATTTCTAGCGTTTGGATTTCTCAATGATTTTGTCCATTTGAGATATTCAAAATTCTTAATCTCCATTATGATATCAGTCCTAGATGTATTTAGTAGAGTATAACTAGAAGTCTCGTAATGTCATTGATCTTTTGAATATTTTTCTTTTTTTTATTTTGAGATAATGTTGTAACATCTTCTGATGGTACTTATGCTTAGAGTTATTCTTAAATTATCTTCTATAAATAGTAATAGCTTCATCAGTAGTAATTTGTGCATTTACTTGATGAATAAGATCAGTGTAAGATTTAACTATATCTCACATTAGTGAAGAGTAGAAAGGCTCGAGTTGAAGACCTCTAAGAAAGACACCTCAGAGTAACTCTGGATCTACTCCTGGAATTTGATGAGCTTCAGAAGAGAATCTTTGAAAGTAATCTTTAAGGGTTTCTCCTTCATTTTGGCAAATTCAAGAAGGATGAGAAGAGTCTTTGATGATTCTTCGATTCGAGATAAATTGTTCATCAAAGAGTTTAGACAAATAGGAAAAGTTAAGAATAATCCTCTAAGTGAGGGAGTAAAAGCATGTACGAGCTTGCCTTTTAAGATTGATAGAAAAAACTTTGCAGAGCAAAGCATCAGGGGGCTTGTTAAATATGCATAATAATTTTGTAATGATCAATGTGCTCATAAGGATCAGAGGTTCCATCATTAGGTTCAATGTTAGGTAGTTTAAACCCCACTGGGATTGGTTGTTGAAGAACTATATCATGCAAAGGAGAAGATTCTTGAATACTCTGATGAAGGATGAACTATTTATCTGTTAGAGGAAATTCATCTCAAACAAGGCATCGTATTTCATCTTCAATAACTTCATGAGATGTCATTATGAAATGGTGGTGATTCAATCCCGTCAAAGAGGTAGGGGGATTCAAAGTTGGTTGGGTAATACGATAGGATGAGTTGAGCTGACAATATAGTCAAGATCCATATCAGGATGGTATATTGGAGAAATTTTCATATTATTATGAAGGAAATCTTCATGAGTTTCTTCAATAAAATTAACTCTCTCTTGTTGTTGATATGGTCAATTTCCTCTAGTTTATGATGACCTTTTAGGTTTTTCATCTCCTAGTAAGACCTGAAGGATTTGAGCTTGATATTCCTCCATGCGAGGAAAATTTGTGTGACCACATAGAGTTTAGGAATTTCTTATTTGGATGATCAAATGCATCATTAAGGAATAAATATATTATCTCAAAAGATAAACATATTTTTCTATAATGGATTTGATCATTTAATAAAAGACTCCTAAGACTAATGGATCTTTCATATACCAGAGATAAAAATATCACCCTTTTGAGAAAAATTAATTAAGGCCATTTATGAAATATCAATGACTCAATAGGAGAAGGCTCCCATTAAGGAAGTTGATTTAAATTTCTTGTTTTAAATTTCATTCATTTCAACTTTATCAATAGAATCATAATTCTCTTTATCCACCCTCTCTTTTCTTTTATTGATTAGGAGAAAAAATGAATCCTATCACTTTATCTTTGTTTATGTCATGTCATCTTCCTCTTTTGACTCTCACCTTTACTCTTAATGATCCAAAGTTTAGGAGAGGTCTAAAAGAGGGTTAGCTCCAAGTCAATCCTTAGAATTGGCCAACCATCTTGAACAACTGATTTTCCAAAATTCTAGTGGATGTTTGGAGATGAATCAAGATTCGAGTTGAATTGCATTTATATAAATTCCCTTCTATAAAGATAGAAGATTTACATTTAGTTCCTTAATCAATCTCTGCCTAAGGTCAATAAGGCATTCTCTTCTTAGGATGATATTATTTTTATATTTATCCCTCTATATTCAAATTTCTCTTGTGTTGATTCTTTTTTTAAATGCAATGCAAGCTTCAATCATATTGGTCAGGGGCAATAGGTACAACTATACCAACGTAGGACCCTATCTTCATTCTATTTAACTTTAGTGGAAAGCCAAAGTAAAATCAAGGACAAGTTTAACTTTGAGATTTACTTTTCAAATTTTGAAGTAATTTTCAAACTTTTTAAATTTGACATTTCCTTTCCATATTTGAATGGTTTCAAATTTGTCTTGACTAGATTTAGGTTTAACAGAAATAACTTGGTTTCATTTATCTCTCTCCTCTTTTTTTTTATTTTGGGATTTGGTTCTATGACCCAATCATTTAACTATGACAAATGAAGAGTTCTAGAACCTTAGTCCAGGATGTTGGATAGGCTCAACCAAGAATGAAATGGAGAGGTATCTAACAAAAAAAGGCAGTCTTAACCTATGAGTGGCACTAGTACACTACCGATATATAGAATAATAACTTATTTCTAAAGATGGAGAGAGAAACCAATCCCCCATGGAGTCACCAGAAAATATCTCTATGGGAAAATTTTGTGACAGCACATAGAGTTTAGGAATTTCTTATTTGGATGATCAAATTCATCATTAATGAATAAATATATTATCCAGGAAGTTAAACATGTTTTTTTTGTAATGGATTCAATCATTTAATAAAAGACTCCTAAGGCTAATGGGTCTTTCATATACCAGAGATTTTTCTCCTAAACTATATAGAAGGTAGAACAAGGTTTAATTTAAATTGGGTTCATGGTTCCCTATAGAGGCAAGCCCCTATAGGTGATTACATCTTAAGAAGGGTCTCTTCCTAAGAATGCTCTTGATTAAAAAAATAAGTTTTTATTTTTAAAGATTTCTAAGGTGGTTTTCAAAGGATTGATTTTTAGGATTTCAATTGGGATTTATTCAAATTGGAGAGAGTTATTTTGGAGGCCAAACGGGAAGAAGTAGGAAATGCCTATTGATATTGGGATGCCCATTAGACATTTCAATTATTCTATAATTGGTTTTAAATTTTAAAATTTAATTTAAATTTTAAGTTGACATTTTCTTAGAAATCGAGGATTTAGATTCTAGTAGCACAAGACTGTAAAAATGCTTAGGATTGAAGACTTATTCTTGAAAAAGATGCTTTAGAACCTAGTCTACATGTGCTTCTAACATATATCAGATGTTCAATCTAGTTCTATTTTGGGAATTATCGGTCATTCCTCTCACTTGAGGGAGTTAACATATCCCTGACTCTTATGGACTTACAACCCGCCTGGAGAGGGCTGTCAACTAACATCACCTAAGCGCATTTTAAATTCATGATGCTAAGTCTCATGAATGCAAGATGGCTGGGATGTTACTTTTTTAAGAAATAAACTTATGAACCTAAACTCACTCCTTAATCCCTAGAATCATATAGGGTATGAACTGCATCTAACTAATGCACACTTTTTAGATTTTTAAATGTTTTAATTCAATATTTATTTGAGGTCTTAGGTATGCATTTTTATGCATAATGCCAAGAAATTTGAAATGGTTATGAGCCAAATCAATATAGAAGGCAGGCTTCCCCAAGAAGGTGGTCATCCTCACAGGTCAGATGCTCCTTATGTGCAATGAGAGAAGTTTCCCAATTCAAGGAATGGAGCAATATGATTTCATGGTTTCAAAACCTCATTGTTTCTAATTGATTTTATGTTTTGCCTAAGGCTTTAGTTTATTTGAGGTTTCAATTTTTCTTTTATTTTTTTGTTTTAGTTATTTAGATTTAAGTTGGGTATAAAATTTAATTATCCTTATAAGCATGATCGTCCAAGCATTCATTCATAGGAAAGCATAACACAGAATGAAACCTAAAAAAAGTAGGTTGATTCTATTGCACTGCCAAAATAAATCAAGCCAATTTAAATTTATAAAACAAGCTAATGTGGCCGAGTACCACTGTACACCACAGAAGAAAAGACAAATGGGTAGTCGAGCTTTACCCTTATACAGCCCAACCTAGAACTACAAGTCTAGATCTATGGGTCTTCTTTCAAGGATAGTATCCTTCCTCAGGGACATTTATTGGGCTTCACAGGGGACCACTACACCTATCTTCTAGTAAGGTCAGCTCCTGTTAATCCTAAACCCTATAGATCATAACCTAATTCTAAGCTCAAATTTATATTTTGAATTTCAAAATTAATCCTAAGCCCTACAAAACCAAAATTAGGACATACAAATAGCACACAATAATTATATTTCACAAATATATAGGCTTAGCATTAGCTGCTTTCCAAGCCCACCCATCCTATTGGCTATGATTAAGGATTTAATTGTACCTACAAGAAATAATATTTTTAATTTTATTTATGATAGAAATCCTTTCTAGCATAGCCCACTATAGAAGATAATGTTAGATCTAGAAAGAATGTCCTACCATCCAGTCTAACGGGCAAACAATCCTAAACATACAGTCTAAAATAGTACACCACAATGACATGTGAAGCACATCATATCACAACACATCACAAGAAATCATAAAGAATCATAGATCGGTCAAACCTAAGTCTAGGGTCCGTGACCTAATGATCTAGTGTGTGAAGTAAATAGGCTTGTGTGGTAAGGCTTTGCTAAACCTTTTTAGTTCAAGTTTCAATTTTAAGTTTCTAAGTTTATCTGAATTTTACTTTTGGATGGTTTCAATTCAAATACTTCAGTGATTTATTTTCCATTTTTATTTCCACTCTATTTGGTTAAAGTAATGTTTAGGTTTTCAAGAATGAAGAGTAGAATGGATTCCATTTTTAGATGGAACTCACCCTATTCAACATCCTAACTCCTACTGAAATGAAATCTTCATCCTAAGATGAAAATCCATCTGAAAGGTCTAACTAAGATCCTTAAGTATCTTAATTAATCCTTTTCCATTTCATTTCTTTTGTTATAATTTGGATTTAGTTTAGATTTTGGATTGATTCTTTGCTTTGAAAATTTGATTTTCCATTTCATTTCTTTATTTTTGATTTGATTTTCATTCATGATTTAGTTTTTTCTTTTGGTTTGGTTTGAATTATTTCATTTAATTTTATTTGAATTGGTTTATTTGATTTGATTTGATTTGATTTATTTCATTTAGTTTTGTTTGAATTAGTTCAATTGGTCAACATTAATCTTTTGGATTAAGTTATGTTGATTTCATTTAGTTTAGTTTAGGTTAACCTAATGCGATTAGGTTAAGGTTTGCATTCATTCTTTGATTGGATTGATTGGAAATGTAAGGATTCATTAAGTGTTTGCATTAATCCAATTAACTTAAGGTTTAATTATGCTTAATATGATTATTTAATTTTATTAATCCTTAAGTATGCAATTGATTAAGTTCTTTGACTTAAGATGTTTTGATAATTACCCTAAATATTTCTGATGTTTAATGAAGATTATTTCAATTTATTTCATGATTTTATGAATTAAGGAATTTTCTTTATTCATTATTTGATTAATATTGATCTAGAAATTTGGAAATTCAACAACTCTCAATCAAAAGATCAATTGGGTATGAAATTTTTATGGAAAGTGTGGTTCCATGCTATTATGTTTCCAAAGTTTCATCTTGATTATATTCATAATTTAGGTGTAATTAAGGTTTTAATTATTTTATTAAAACATAAATTAGGCCTAATTTAATAAAGCTTATTTAGGGATTTCATTTTTTATTGATTCCTCTCTAAAAGATGTTTCCAAAATGGGTTTATTTATAATTGTTGGACATTTGGTTGATTTATTATGATTTAATTAAGTTTTGATTCATTATTTAAATTATTTAATTCAATTAATTACTTAATTAAGCCAATTTATGATTTATTAAGTTTAAAGGAGTTTCATTAGTGTTTTAATGTTCATTAAGTTTTATTAAGTTAATTTTAAGATTATTTAATTCATTTCCTTAATTATTTCATTTAATATTAATTTATTTAATTAAAATTAAAGTTTAGAATTTGAAATCTCATTTCTCATGAATTACATTATAATAATTCATGAAAAATTTTCCTAATGTGTGTTTTACCATCAATTTTAGTTCCCCAAAGTTTGATTTCAATTTAATTAATAGTTTGTGATTAATAAAGGGTTAATTGATTTTAATTAAACCCAAATTAAGGCTCAAATACCCAAAATTAATTAGGAATTTTAATTTTTATGGATTCCTCTCATCAAGATGAATCCATAGAGCTCTAGTTTGCAATTTTTGGATTTATATTTATTTTCCTATGAATTTTTGAATTTTTTATGATTTTTAATTAATTTTTAAGGGATTAGCCATTTTCTAACAGCGGGATGATGTGGCGTCTCCATAGCACCGCCGCAACATGGCGCAGTGTCATTTCGCTACGCCAAATTTTGCCAATGAGAGATAGACCTCGTCCATCTTTTTTGACTAATTTTCGGTGATCGTCGGCCATTTGCATCACGAATTCGATTGCAAATCGATCAGTTATCAATTTAAGACCCATCTATACGGTTTGATTCACTTGGGGATCGAATTCCTTTCGAAAAGGACAAAAACATGCAACCTAAAGGCTTGGTGAGGGAGCGTACCTTGATTATGGCGATCACCAGCAATGGGATCGACTCCATTAGCTTCATTTCAACTCGACGAAGGTGTGGGAGAATTTTGACTCAATTAGATTAACTCAATCATGTTTATTTGATCATTTAGAATATTTTGAATGATTTAATTTGGACAAATTCTTAGTGGGACCCACCTAAGTCAAATCTATGTTAAGTGAGTTGACTAGATTTTATTTGATCATTTAGAATATTTTGAATGATTTAATTTGGACAAATTCTTGGTGGGACCCACCTAAGTCAAACCTATGTTAAGTGAGTTGACTAGATTTGACTTTGATTTGGTTTTGGATTCTTTCATTATTTTAATTTGATTTCAATTTGGTTTATTTTGAATTTATTTGGTTTAATCCAAATTGGAAGATTGGGTTGATTCCACCTAAGCCAATTAAGTCAGATCAAATCCAAAGAAGATTCCCTAGGTCACTATGTATAGTGTCCTAAGTATTGAATTAGGAGATTCCTATTTAAGATTAGGACATCCTAATTACTGCTTTCAGAATGATATTAACCTCATCAAAAAATGAGGTCAACAGTCCATTCTTCGCATGCGCTCCTCAAAGGTGTGAAGTGCTCCACTAGGCGAGTGGTTTTGATTTTGTCGAGGAACTTGATCGTGTGCCATGATAAAGAAGTAATAGGAATCTCTTTCTCATAGACAGCGTCAAACTATTGTGTCCTAAAAAACTCGTAGCAATAGAGCAAAATTTTACGTCTTAGCTTTGTATGGAAGTTCAACACGCACACAGATAGTTGAAAAAAGAACAAGAAACTCCATAATTTTTTATATGAAAAAACTCCTGAGAATGGGGAAAAAATCATGGGGCTTAGCCTAGTCAAAATATTCCACTATATGTGTTTGAGTTATAAAGTTTCAACTTTCTCGATAACGGGATTACAAGACTATATTTGAAAAATCAATATGGTGGGAGTTTTCAAATTAGGTTACAATAATTATACAACAGTAATTGGGTTGTAATGGCTGTCAGTGATAGTTGATAATGACAATAGACGGCAATCGATGACAGCGATGGTGATGACGGACTTCAAACTTCTAGTTCTCTCCCCGCTTTCTCCCAATTAAGCTTCTAGCTCCCTCCCCCTCATGACAAGAATGGGGTCCTATTTATAGGATTTTGAGAGAGGCTTTTTGGTAATTGTAGCCAAAATCTAAAAACACTTCACCTAACGGTTCATATTGATTCTCTCAACAATAGATAATTTTTTGATGATTTGACCCTCCAAAAGACCTCCGATTTAATTGATCTTGGCCTCGTTGGATTTGTCTCATCGAGTCATTCAATTTGACTATAAGTACGTCAAGTTTAGAAGTCATTTGATCATCCAATCAGTATCTCAAAATTTTCATGCATAACTTTTGGGCTTGATTCGAGCTCATTTGGGTTCAATTTGACCCGATTTTAGCATGTTTGACTCATCTTATTGAGACATTTTATAACTTATGTTTGATTTAACATGATATATCAATAGTATATTTTTATTTATATTATTAACCTTATAAAAAATAGTATAGAATGAGATATTAGTAAATGACCCCATTATTAACCCCACAAGTTTAAGTTTATAATTAATACCTTATGATCACAACAATAATTGATATGTTTTGGGTTAAAATTATTATATGCATGAGTTAAATTAATTTAGGTCACTCTTAATTTTTTTTAAAAATATTATAAGATATCTTGAAGATCATTTATGAGTCAAATGAATATAATGGCTTGATTAGCTTATATTAGGTCATTTATCATTAAAACCTAGCTTTAAAGTATAAAAAAATATATACATAATTTATTGAGTCATGAATGATTTTATTTTCTAGTTTTAAGGATGCTAAACACATATAATTTAAATTAAAATTAATTAAATCATTAATAAGTAAAATTTTAAAATGCCAAAATTAATCATACTATATAATGAGAGATTACACCATACAAATTTACTTTCAATTTAAATACATTAAATAGTATAATTAGCTAAGTAATTACATGATTAATAAAAAAAATCTTAAACTTAAATTACATTACATATTTGTGTGATGTGCTTCATTTTAAATTAAATCTACATGATCATTTTACATTACTCCCTAATCATATAATTTAAATGTTATACTAATCATACTTTATGATGACCATCATAATTTATGATTTATTTGTTTATTTAAATTTATTTAATATAATGATTATAATCAATTTTAACTCATTATTATAATTTAAATTAAGTATATCATATGTTATTTATCATATTGGATAACCAATTAGTAATTTGTATTTAAAATTTTAAATATTATTAATTAAGAATATGATTAATTAGAAGGATAATGATTATTGTTAACACAATATAATAAATGTAGCCATTTAAAAAATATAAATTCATTGCATTGTGAAAACTATTATATCAATTAAAATTAGAAAGAAGTTTAAATTAATTTGGTGCATGTGATATTCTGATTCAAGAAATAGTTTTACTCTCTAGGTTTTATTTAATAATAATATTATTTTAAAACAAAGCTTTTGCTTATTTTAAATATTTTTTTTAATAAATTTACCCTCTCTTAGTTTTTCCATAGCATTCACCCATTATGGTGTAGCTAAATATGTGCAACTATCAAAGAACAAAAAGTTCAATTTTTGGTTGACAATTTGACATTATATCAAGAGGAAGATTAGAAAAAGTTACAATATTAATTATGGTACCATGATTTCTAGTTTATTTAAGGTGCGTCTAGGGCAACTATAGCTTTTTGAAAATGCATGCAATGGTGGAGCTATTGCAGAGAAAGCTGCAATAAGTATTACAATTTTCTTTATTTTTAAAAAGTCTAATCGCAACTATCTGGCAGGCACCACACTCTATGACGTTAGATTAAAAAACACAGTTTTCCACCGCACCGCAAAATGCACCCATACCAAAGTTTCCTAAATGATAACTATGATGTCGTACCAAAATGCACCGCTGTCCCAAATGCACCATGAGTCTCTTACATGAGTTCAATCTTCACTTTCTTCATTGATGACTTCGATTGTCGTAACACTTTCATATACTCCTATTGTTTGTGAGGCTTTTTCTTCTCATGATTTTGTAAGGGAGTGAAACTATCTCTAGCATAGAAAAGAAAAGGAAGTACAATAATCTTAAAAAGAACTCTCATGGAAAATATTTATAATCATTTTAATGGTACTGATATATGCATTCAAAAAAGAAATTAAAAATTAAAAATTCTTGTAATCAATATATCAGCTTACCAAGGTTAGTTGAGTTTGAAATTTTTCATTATATACCAATTTAATTTTGTTAAGATTGAGTAAATCAATCTCCCTAACACAAACTTCTTCCCAAAGGTGCCTAAATCCATTGTTTTATCTATTGAATTCGCCAAGGGAGAAAAACCTAATCACCTATAAAAATCAACAATATTAAAATCGTCAGTCCATCAAAGTTACTCACCCACTCATTTAAATTGAACTCACTAAAAGAACTCATTGAAGTAATAGATTAATTCATTTAAAGAGGCCCCCACCCAAAGACTACATAGTCCCATTGAACTGAGACTTCAGTGTTGGGGGAACAACAAAAACCACCAAGTACTTTGATGACTAGCAACAAGATTTAGACATTTTTAACAGCAAGCTTTTGTCCTCTATATATTATCTTTCAACAACTGATAATTTTTTTGGAGCTGCTTTCACTTGCTCGCTCTCTCTCTCTCTCTCTCTCTCTCTCTCTCTCTCTCTCTCTCTCACTTAATCTATACTTATTAGTATTATTCTTTTATCATTTATGAAAAACTTTGAAACCAGCAAAAGCATCTTTTTATTCCCGCTACTGCTCCCACTTGTCATGATTCTTTCAATCGGTGCTCTTTGTTCTGCTTTCTCCCACCAGCGATCGATTTAAGGGAACTGAACCAGTAACCTTTCTTCGAGAGTTCGCAACAGTTAACTAAAGTGATGGCTGATGCCTGCGGCCAACGCAAAGAAGAGTTTGCCACACTTTATTCTCTGCAATACCTCGAATACCACCTTTCCAACGCTAGGATGGCCACCATTAAAGACTCCTCTTTCGCACGCTGTCACGCTATGGAAAATTCATAAGTGTGGAGGGAATCACTCCGTGAGCACGCAAATGCTGCCGCCCTGCAAGCGATGCCTTCCTTCTCGGATTCCGATCTTCCTCCGCTGTCCGAATGATGCGGACTGATGCCTTTATATGCGTGGATCGGAGCTCAATTTGCATCTGAATCGTCGGACATGGCCATCACCCACGACGATCTCTCCATCAGGAGCTACCGCACCGCCGACATCAGCAGCAGGCTCGCTGTCTTCCTTGTGGGGTTGTCGGTGCTCTTCGGCCTCGTTGGGTTCATTCTCTGCCTGGCTGGCGAAGCCTCCCGGTCTGAGGTAAGAGAGAAAAGAAAGAGAGAGAGAGAGAGAGAGAGAGAGTTAATTTCGCCTCAGGAGCCCCCGCACTCTGTTATGGAGTCTGGAAAATGTCTGTTAACATGTGCGCAGATGTTGCGTATATTGATGTTTAAGTGAAAGCTTTTGGTATTTGTTAAATTAAATTAAATTAAATTTTATTTTATTTTATGATTCGAATTTACACCATTATTTAATTGAATATTTTCACTTATTTTATTTTATTTTTATATTTACTATTTTATGTTGTTTTCAAAATCTACTGCACGGTTTTTTTATGGAATATTACTAATATGAGATTTATGAGTGAATAAAATTTTTAAAAATTTTATGATGATTTAATTGTTCATAAAAAAAATACATGCGGATGAGTTTCATCATTTTATTTAATATATATAATATCGTACTTATAGTTCATAAAAATTAACACTTTATCCAATATTATGATCCATTTAAAATTCAAAATTAATAAAAAAAAGTCTAAATTAAATTTCGAGCATACTTTATTAATATACATTATTCTTAGAGTACAAAGAATTAGAGAAAGCTCATAAAAGAACACAAATCAAGCGTTAAATTATCATTTTAAAAGCACTACACATTTTTTTATGTAGCTTCTTAAGCATCAAATTAACTTAGTTTAGGCAAATTAATGAGCATTTAAATTCCCAAATTATTTTGTCTATCTATATATATATAATTTTTATTCTAATTTTTAAAATTATTTAAATAAAATAACTAACCTTAAAAGAATAAGTGTCATAGTTCGCTTGCACCACTTATTAACTCTGAAACCCATGGCTGACCGCTCCATCTTCTCTAATATGAAGGCGACATGGATGATCCTGACCATCCAGGACAGTGGCAAGGGATACAGGTGCTCCTACAGTGGGAGCGGGAAGACTCCACTGGCCTTCGCCTTGGCCGCATTCCTCCTTTATGCAGTCGCCATGTTCGCAGAGCACGCTTACATGCTCGTCGCAATCACCGGCCCGTCGCCGTCGCCATCAACCGCCGACCCGAGTTCAGTCTCACCAGCCACTATGATCCAGAAATGGCAGACCTGTATCCTCTTCCTCGCGACTTGGTAAATGAGAGCACCTGCTTTCTCTTCTGATCTTACGTGAATAGATTAATAAGAAATGGTCATGAGAGAAACTTTTGGATGCAGGGTATGCTTCGCCATTGCTGAAGTGCTTCTGATGATAGCGATCGGTGTTGAGTCGGGTCATCTGTACAACTGGACCAAGCCGAGGCTGACTTGTCCGGTCATCCGGCCGGGCCTTTTTGCCGTTGCCGGAGTTTTCGGCTTGATCACCGTCTTCCTTGGAGTGGCGTTGTATCTGACTGCTCTGAGAACGCAAAGACTGAATCTGGGAGAGCAGAGAATGGACCGCCCTTATCACCTTGGACCGACTACTAACCAACCTGGAGGGCCATCAGCCATAAGAACATACCAGAGCCAGGCTCCACCAAGTGACGCCTCATCTCTGACTAAAACCTCAAATTTACCATTTAGTGCGTGAAATCTATATTGACTGAAGCAGGTTGTTCTTTTGAATTGTTCACAGAATAAATGTACTGTGGTAAGAAGAAGGTGAAGAACAGGTTTTTTCTTGAGAAATATCATTATGAAACTAGTTATGTTAAATAAATCAAAGTGCATAAGCTTTGTCACTGATTAGTAAATCAACAAACCATCACAGTTTCTGACATTACTGGTTAGTTCATAAAATAATAAGACAATCACTACAAAATCAATGCATAAATCATAATCAGTTAATCTGCCTTCTCTCCATCCACTTTTTAACTCCTCGAGCTTGAAGATTCTGGGAGGCCTATAGTTTTGAAAACTGAGTTCTTTTTTTTTCTTATTATCATTACCTCGAAACAGTCGCTCGCATGGGCCTCTTGCCCTCCATGGCATCCTTCTTTCGCCTGCAATCAGCGCAGAAATAAGGGTCCTCCCAGGTTTTAGATAATGGCACTAGGAAGGGGCCCAAAGGGACAGATAAATTCTCAGCAGGAGTCTGATCGGTTTGGCAGATGGCACATCTGTAAGGTAATAAATTGGTCTTTGAGGGGACGTTGCTGCTTAACCTAAGAGAATTTAGACTATGTCAGTAAAAGCAAATTACTGCAAAATGATGTCAAATCATCACATGCTAATGCTCACACTTCACTGCTAAAAAGAATAACAAGCTAGATTTGTGACATAGCTAACAATCATATAGTATCAGTACTATGAATGAGCAGATGTTATCTGCAACAGCAGGTTTGGTCAATGTATGTTTCAGAGTATCTGCTGTCCTGATTGAAGCAAGGTTGTGATCACAGTGCAAATTGATTTACAAAGTTTAGATACAGTGAAACCTGCAATGAGATTGTACTAATTTACAGTAAGTATGCTCATTAATGAGAGTACCCTCCGAGAGAAGAACTATAGAGATTTCAAGCAATGTTTCTACATATACTCGAGAATTAATTATAGAATTTCCTTGCTAAAAGAATCAGGACTCAGAAAAGAAGACCCTTCTACACTGGTTTCAATGCAAAAGGACCATAAAAATGAGAAGTTCACAAAAAGAAAAGTCACAAGAATACACCCTTTTGCGGTCTAACATTGTCCACGAAAGGCATACCGGCCAACCTCATCACAGGCATGATTCAGATCCTCTCCAACCCAATAAGTTCTTAATAAAAAAGGTTCACAGGCTAAAGGCCATAGACGCCATTGCAGTCTATCCTGGTCTGCTAAAGGTTGACCTATAGCGAGCATCACGGCCGAACCCTCATCACAGACATTTGGTCAAGGGTCCTCCCCACCTCAGTAACTCTTGAGTCATGACGTGCTGGACAATAGAAATCCCCCTGAGGTTTTCTCTTGCAGATTGAACAACCCCAATGGTAAAGGTTAAACTCAAACAAATCGTTCCTATTGCAAGTTTGGTTCTTGGTATCTGTTTAACAGCATAGATTCAGGCACCACACTGTGGGTACCTTTACCCTATCCTAAATATTCCATTTCTGATAACAGAACAAACTATGTCATATTTGTAAATTATCTTACAAGTAACGTAAAATATTCAACAAATGACGTTCGTTTTACACCTGACTCGATAGTTTATACTCTAGGCCAAACTATCGTCAAACTTCGCTCACAGAACACGGATGTTAATACAAATCTTATCAAACTTCGCTCATAGGACACTTGTACATAAAATAAAAAGGTTTCCGTAGAATATTTCTGGTTTTTTTTTTTTTTGTTACAGAGTTTTTTTAAATTCTTTTTATAAGATGAGAAATGCAAGATGCCATAAAAAACTATATTTAAAATCAAGTCAAATCTGTTTTTCATTAATTAAACCCATAAAAAAAATTCCCCCAAGCAAAAGCACATGGCACTCTATATTTTGCAATAGGCAAAATTTTTAGATTAGGCTTAATCCTAATCTTAATTAACCGTTTAGGCATGAAAAAAATTTATTTAACAAAATAGTCGTCCGTCTGAGACGACTAGTCCCCGTGGGCGCCACGTCGAGCCGTCGTCCGTTTGGGGCTGGCTGTCGTGGTCAAACAGAACCGGCGTCCATTTCGTGCAAAAAAAACCCGTGTGCGAGATCGCTTCCATGCTTTCCTTTCCTCCCATTCCGCTCCTCGTTCCACCGCGGATTTGACACCCTACGCCGCGCCGCCAAGGGAGGTCGCCGCCGGCCAAGGGGAGGTCGCCGCCGGCTAGGGAGAGCTCGCCGCCATCCCTATTTCGGGCAAACAAATCCGTGAGCCGAGATCGCGATTTGCTTTGTCTTTTCCTCCCAATCCGTCAGCTCCTCCATTCCACGGATTTAAGCCGAAGCCGCCCGACCAAGGGAGGGTCGCCGACAGGAGAGCTCACGAGGTCAAGATGGGTTATTTCTTCATTTGTGCACCGATTAAGGTAATTTTTTTTCTAAATGCTTAATTTGTGATAAATCTTGCTCTGTGTTGTATGATTTGCTTATTTCCTTGTGTTATTTAGCTAGATTTGCCGGACATATGTATTGTATGATTTGCTTTTTACGTTTTATAGCACTTCATCTTGGATGTTTAACATGTACTGGATGCTTATTTTGAATTTTTTTTTCTTTTCTTTTTTTTAATTTAGGAATGCTGAATAGTTAATTGTAGGTCTAGGTGGAGTATCAATGTAGATACTTACACATGTTTATTGGAGCTATTTGCTTTTTTTTTTGTAGTGTTTAGGCATTTTTTAAGGATATAAATGCCACTTGTTTTTAGTAAATGAAAAGGTGTGCAGAAAGCCAATTATAAACTCATGAGCTTCACATGGGGGCTAAAAAACATTCATGTAGTTATGAAACTATTTGTTTATTGTTTGCAAGTGTTCATTCATCTAGCAATGGATTAATGAGATGTGATTCTTCTTGGTGGTTTAGGTGCAATTCCGTTGTACGATGATATTCTTGAGATCATTACGGCACCATTCACACATTAGTGATGCGATACCGCGTCCGATATCGTCGGAGATAATTTCGTACTTTTTTTTCTGTCCATACGGGATTACATTTTGTTGTATGTGTACTTATTTTTGATTTAGAGGAAAAAAGTTCTGAGTGGGGGTATTATGATTCAAATTTGATCTTGATGAGTTCTATTGTTATCGAATTTTTTTTGAGATGATTGTGATATAGGAGTTGATTGCAGCCAAATTGAGAAGAAAGTGGTGGTGCAGGAGCATCTTGTAATACACTTTTTTTAGATTAGAAATACTCTTACACAAGATGTCTGTGGTATATGCGATCGTTAGGGTTTCAGCTTGTAATACACTTTAAACAAATAAGATTGCTGCTCCAAATTTTCACTCAGCGCCGTTTTTTAGCGTTTAAATCTGGCGTCGGCCGTCATAAATTTCAACCAACATAAAGTTGTAAACAATTTGTTCACGATTAAACGATACAAATTTCTCAATTCCGGCAGAGTATGACTCGATCTCGCAAAATCGATTCGCTCTGACTTTCACTCAGCGCCCGCTTCCAGCGGTTGAAAATCACTACGCGTCGAGCGAATCATAAATTTCAAACAACATAAAAGTTGTAGAAGTTTCGTTCATTACGATACAAAGTTCATTTCAGTCGATCGTATGACTGATAAAAAAATATGATTGTTGCTTAGAACTTTCATTTCAGCGCCCGGATTTGCAAAATCTGTTATTGATCGTAAATTTTGTAGAGAATTTTGTTACGATTCCGACGATACAAAGTTCGCTCAATTCTGATACCATATGACTCCGATAGGCGCAAAATATGATTGTCGCTTCGAACTTTCAGCTCCGTGCCGCAGTTTCCGCACGCATTTGCAAAATCTGCTATGTATCGGGTCGCAATCGTAAATTTTGACCAACATGAAACTTGTAGAGAATTTCGTTATGATTCCATGATATGGTTAAGCAATTCCTGTATTTCCGTCTGCAAAATCTGAAGCGCTCCACATTTTTAAAAAAATAAAATAAGCTGCGCCGTCGTCAGTTTGATGACAACCAGCGCCATACGCCATGTTGGCGCCATCATCGTGTGACGGACGGCGGTTCACCTAAGCAGACGGCTCGACTTGGCTCCATGGGGCACCGTCGTCGTCATCAGGACGACCATTTTGTTAAATAAAATTTTTTCATGCCTAAACTGCTAATTAAGATTAGGATTAAGCCTAATCTAAAAATTTTGCCTTTTGCAATATTCTCCCCCCACGGCCTATCCAAATTAAGATAAAATAAAAAAGATTTAAAATCAAGTCAAATCAGCATTTCATTAATTAGACCCACAAAAAAATTGCCCCAAGCAAAAGTTCATGGCACTCTCTATTTCAATTAGTTCATCTAAAGAACTGAACCTTACATTTTCATCTAACGTCCATGTTCTTTATTATTTTTTTAAGTGTAACAGACTCTTTCAGGATTGTTACCAGCTCTGGTAGTTTAGGCAACACTTACGCATAACCTAGTAACAGCACTGCTAGAACTAGATGGATTAAAGATCAACCATACGTTCGTATATTTTGCAAATACTCGGGGCAAGTTACCATGGATGGATCTCATTCTTTCATATTCTTTAATCGTACTATTATGTCTCTCTAGTGCACTCCAACTTTTCTAATTTATTCTCCATACATAACTCAAGTCTAATAATTATTACTTTTTTCAATATAAGCTGCATATTGGAGTTTTAGTTGACCATTTTTTTCTCACACATACCATGTAGATTATCCACACCCAATTTGATTGACAGTGACTTCTGTTTTGCCAACAGTGGGTTTAATAACCCTGTTGTGATAATATTCACTTATGATAGTATTCTACAAGCCACCATTACTTTTTAAGCACCCACCTTTAAATATATCAATCATAGCTTAATTATATCGCATATTGGATTCAAAAGTGTAAAAATATCATATCAAGTATCTCTTGATCGTAATCATTATTGACTCTATTTTTCACAAAACTTTAAATTGCATAACATGCACTTAATCTTTATTATTCAAATAATCCCCAAAACTTCTAAGTAATTTGTCCGTTATTTTAAATTATGTTCATTAGAAGTATAAATCAAACTTGTCCATTAGGGCTCTATCATCTAGAAATAATAAATAAACTACGAAACTTCAATTTAAGTATGTATTATATGCACCTATATGGGAAAATAACAAATATAGAATAAGTTTCATCATTAATATAAGCACGTAGGTTAAAAAATATTAAATTAATCAAACTACTTTTACTATTAGACACTCCCACATGCATATTCTTAGTAGCTTTGGCTCTCAATATTTCCAATTAAATGCTCATCAACTAAACATTTACCTTTTTAAAGGGCTGAATCTCACATACATCTATATATCCCCACCCCCAAAAAACGTTAAATATCTCACTCACCCACACACGCACTCACTTATAATGCACAGACGCTTCTAAAAAAGACGTATGTAGTGTCCAACACGTGTCCAACACAGTTGAGACGTGTCCGATTTAAAAAATATTAAAAATTAAAAGTGATATGCATGACCTAAATAATTGAATTAATGTTATATAAAAATATTTTTAAATATAATTTATCATATTTTAAGTAGTCATAATGGGTTTTTATAATTTGAAGAATGTGATTTGAGTGAGAGAGAGGAGGTTATAAGATATATTTATTATAAATAATTAAAAGAAAGATTTGCATACATACCACAAAATCCTTATGTATTTACATATCTAACACCTAAAGTTGGATATTTACTTATCTAACACTTACCTATGCTTGAAAAGGTGCATTTCACTTTTTAAAAGTGAGTGATGATGATATTTTTAATGTGATATTGAATATTAGGATGTTATATATGTACAAATTGAAGTTTATGTATTAGATATGTAAATACATAAGAATTGTGTGATATGTATGTAAATCCCCCTAATTAAAAATATAAAAAATTAAAGTTAATTTATAAATTTAGAATTAATAACATATTTTATTCATTAAAATTACTAACGTATAATAAAATAAATTAGACATATATATGTTACTTAAGTAATTAATTTTTTTTATGATTAAATACTTTTTTTATTATTTTTTAATATTTTCCTTATTTAGTTTATATATATTATTTTTAATTGTTATTATAATATTATGTTCAACACGTGTCTGTATCATATATTTTTGATAATAGAAGTATCTCGTTAATGCGTGTGTAATATCCTGTGTTAGATCAAAATAGGCACTCACGCAAATACACACACATTCATATTGTATATGTGAGTGTGCATGTATGAATATATGTGTGCTTATTCATGTAAAGTTTTTTTGTTGGTAGATAGAAATAAGAACTTATTCGAAAAGAACAAAAATTAAATGATTAATTAAAATCAAATCAATTTTTTTGGCTCAAATAGAACTCAATGTAAAATTAATAAGCCAACCCTAGCTCGAATTAAACTCAAATTGAACCAATCAATGGCCATGCTAAGCTCAACTAGAGATGAATTGAATGGCTCTAGATAATCTTGAGATAGACTTAGACTCAAAATTGGGTCTTTAGAGGCCTTATACTTTTTCAAAATAAATAAAATTACATCTTTTTTTTTTGCTTACAATATTTTTTCATTAGGTAGTCAGCAGCAAGCATATAACTTGTCAAAAAACCATGAGATAAATCCTTTAATACATTGTTTTAATGCTAGGATGTTTCTTGGAAGCGCCACATTTTATGGCCCAAATACAATGAAAAGTGCCCAAGAGCCACTGCATTGATGCTCAGGTGTCGTGCTAAATAAGCAAAGGTTCCCACATTATGATAGGATGCGGGTAAAAAAGTTAGTCCATAAAATTAAAATTAGAATAAGAACTTGAAATATAGATACTCTTATGTGTAAATTAATGGAATTAATAAATATTATGATTCATATGAAGATTAATATATTATGTATTCAAGAAATTAAATGGATTGAAAAAAAGAACAAGGAGATTAATAATTTAGGTTTTAAACTTTATTATTCTGGTAGGAATCGTACAAGAAATAACATAGTTGTGATTATAGATAAAATTTTGAAATATAATGTTATGTAAATTAATAAGATTGGAGATAGAATTATAGTTTTAAAGATTGTTATTGATGCTAAGATTATTTATATTATAAGTACTTACGCTCCTCAAGTAGGTTTGACTGTATGCTCAAAAGAATAATTTTGAAATGACCTTAAAGGATTAATAGAAAAAAGATACCGCTTGAATAAAGTTTATTTATTAGAAGATATTTAAATGAACATGTCAGTAGAATGCTAGAAGATTTTAAAAGTATTCATGGTAGCTATAGATTTAGAGTGACTAATGAAGAAGTAATAATATATTGAATTTTATTTTAGCTCATGATTTTATAATTGTTAATACTTTACTTAAGAAAATAGATGAGCATATTATCACTTATAAGAACGGATATATTAAAACATAAATTGATTATTTTATAATAAGAAACTAGATCGTTTAGATTGTAAAGATTGTAAGATCGTTCTAGGTGAATGTTTAAATACCCAATATCGACTACTAGTTTTAGATTTTAAGATAAAGGGTTGAAAGATGAAAAATAAATTAAAAACATTGTCCTAGGATTAGACGAGAGTACCTAAAGAATAATAATAAAAATATATTAAAGAGTGAGCTACAAGATCTTAAGATTTGTGATGTTCATAAGAAAACTAATGTTATGTGAAAAAATATAATAAATGAGATTAAACAAATTGCTAAAAATATGCTTTAAGAACTTTAAAAAAAAACTCATTTTAATAAAAATAGTTAGTGGTGAAGTCAAAATGTAAAAAAAAAAAAGATCCAGAAAAAAACCTTATTAGAAAAATTAGTTTATATGTAAAAATTCAAAAAATTAGGAAAGATATAAAATGGTTAATATATGATGCAAAGAATTTAACTTTTAGTGATATATATAATAAACTAGATACTAAAGAGGGTGAAAGTGTATGTATAAGTTAGCCAAACAAAGAAATAAGAGAAGTAAAGTACATTAAAAATGAAAATCATAAATTATTTTTCTTAGAGAGGATACTGAATATAAGTTGATGAAATATTTTGATAAACTTTTCAATGAAAGTTGTGCATTGTGAGAGTACAATTCATTTTAACAACCTTAGTATCATAAATAAAAATAGACAATTTTATTTTTATCATCGTATTAATAAAATCGAAGTTGAAGAGGCTTTAAATAAAATGTGCGTGAAAAAATAATAAGACTTGATGATATTCCAATAGAAGTGTGAAAATGCAAAAGATATTAAGAAATTTCTTGGCTTACTAATCTTTTTAACATCATTTTAAAGACTAAAAAGATAGCTAATGAGTGAAGAAAGAATTTGTTGATTCATATTTTTAAGAATAAAGGTGTTGTAGAAGAGTGTGCAAATTATAATGGAACAAAGTTAATGTGTCATACATTAAAATTATGAGAGTAATGGAATATAGCTTACGATGTGATACAAAAGTTTCTCAAAATCAGATTACTTTCATGTTGGGTAGGTCTACTATATATGTTATACATTTGCTAATAGGTTTGATGGAGAAGTATAGAGAGAGGATCTACATATGATATTTGTTGATTTAAAGAAAGCATATGATAAAAATCCAAGAGTGCTTTGGAGAATTCTAGAGAAGAAAGGAGTTTTATATTGCTTATATTCAAGTCATTAAGGATATGTATGCTCGAGTTGTTACTTGTGTTCAAACACAAGGAGGATTGAATGGTTGAAGTGGAGGAATGCATCTAGCGTGTTATGTGATAGAAAAATACCGCTTAAATTTAAGAGAAAATTTTATAAAATGGTGATAAGAATTGTGATAATTTATGTAGCAGAATGTTGGCTAATAAAAGAAAAACATAAAATTAAGTTAAAGGTTGCAGAGATGAGGATGCTCAGTGTTGACCTCACTTTTGAAGTGAAGACTCTTCCTCCCTATCCTAGACTTTGGAATCTTCTAGATCCCCTAGTCATAAAACACTTCTAGTGATTAGGTGAATACTAAACTTAAATCTAGATACTTAAGAAGGCATACCCCGAACTTAGGTCATACCCTAATAATGATAATTTTATTAATTCAACATATAATATTTTAATTTAGGAGCATAGCAATACACTAATTGTGTGTTTGAGAAGGTGCATTGAGGGTAAATGGGTCTTACGTATCCTATAGCCTAAACCAAACCTCTGTCTATCCACTCATGCAAATCCAATCTCAAATCGATACAATCAAACCCACTTGAGTCATATTTCATATCTAAGCTCCAAGCCAAATCAAATTAACCCTTAACCAAAACTAATCCTACAACCATCCTATGACTCAAGTTCATTCAGTTGAAACCAAATCCAATTGAACTCCACTAAAGCACTCCAACTATTCAAATCTCTATTTCAAATCCTTCCAAAACTTACAATCAAACCAACTGAGCCAAATCAATTCAACCAACCAAGTTGACCCACTTGACCCAAATGATCCAAATGAGCTAAAATCTAATTAAATTCAAATCAATTGCAATCAAAGCCATCAATCAATCCAAATCAATCATCAAACTCAACTCAACCTAATTCAACTCAATTGACCCATTTGATTCACCTGACCTAAAGGACTCATTTGATATAAACTTCAATCCAAACAAATTGGATTGAACCAATTCATTCAATACCTTCTATAATAATTATTAATCACCCCTGATTGTCCAATTGCAATCATTTGGGTCTAACCAAACTAATTTGATAACTTGACCCAAGTTGACCCAAATAGTCATTATGAACCAAATTTAATCAAAACACCCCAACCAAGTGAGGTATTTTTTCTCCCAGATGAAACCAGCATCGATCAATTTCTTAACTTCAGAAATGACATGTTGTTTAATGTCTAATCGCATGCATTTAGAACCTTGCTTGATGGGGCTAGCATCCGGCTGTATCGCTAGCTTATGAACCACTACATCAGGAGCTAATCTAGGCATTTATTCATAACTCCATACAAAATAGTCCTTAAACTCAGTGAGTAACCTAACTAAATTATTGATTTCAGATTCATTCAACAAAAAACTGATGTACGTCAGGCATGGATTATTTTCAGTTCTGAAGTTGATATATTTGAGTTCGTCAATGATTGATTTGATTTCTTCTTCGAATTCTAGAGGTACATCTTTGAATTGAATATCATCTGAATCATCTGAAATTTCTAAGCACACCTCCTCATATAAGTTAATGTGATTTGAAAAGAACCTATCAAATTCCAAATGATTGGTGATGATCAAGCAATAATCATCGTCATTCACCGAACCTACTGTGCCAAAGCCTAGTCCGGGTCTTAATTGAAAGCTCTTGCATTTGTTGTTTCATAGCCTTTTAAAGTATTCTGACTTGTGCTCAGACCATGTATGTGGAATTAAACATTTTTTTGCTAAATTATAAACACAAGGCGAGTACCAATCAAAAGGCAATTCTATTAATTATTTATATGAATCATTCTCAAGTACTACATCAACTTCTTGACTTGAGTATGCAGCTCCTGGATAGAACCTCTGGATCTTTGTGCTTGTACATGCTTTGGGGGCTTCCTTAACTACCAAACTCTTAACTTTCTGTAAAGAAAGTGGGGTTAAAGCTAAGGTTCTCATTTGATGTCTGATAATTTCACATAATAAAGACTTAGATACACTAATGTTTTGTTTGTGGACTCGGTCTTCATCGTGGTTTGGCTCGAGTGTCACCTCCAACGAGATCTGCTGTCAAGAAGAGCTGACCGGTGTGCTAAGACTCATCCTCTAAACTAGATTATAAGTATATGTAGATAGCAGGTGTACTCCTAGATGCTAGAACGAATCTCCTGGTAGGTGATAAGTATGGAGGCCTTCTATCTCTGGGACTCCCTCTGGACTTGCCTCTTTCTCGTCCTGGTGGAGGTCGGGTCATCCTCCCCACTTGTTCGAATAGAGTAATGAATTGTGGGTGGAATCTAATCTCAGGCTCTACTTCCTCCTTAAGGTCTTCTTCTCGTTCCCTTTTCTTCTCTTTTTCATTTTCTTTCTCTTCCTCTTTTTCATTTTTGCTAAAGTTACGAGAGAAGACATTTTATTTCTTAGGGAGGTAGTAGGTCGCATTTTTATATATTCCGACCTCATTAATTGCAAATAATTTGAGATCTCATTTAGCACAATACTCGATTCAACCCTTTAGGAACTTGATGCACTGATGTAAGGAGGATGAAACCATATTGTCCTCATGTATCCACGATCTATCAAGCAAACCATTAAAAGATGTATCAGAATCTATTATATGAAACATAACTTTTATCTTCCAATCATGTATCTCTAAGGGTAACACTATATAGTCTAAGGCCCTATCGCATTGTTCATTGAATCCTTTTAACATCATCCTCTCTACTTGGAGTTTAGAGATGTTGATCCTGAAGTAGACAAGGGTTCTTAAACTCATAATGTTAAGCGATGCGCCTAGATCAACTAGAACTTTGGATAACCTAAATCTGCCAACATTCACTACAATGTAGAGGAGACAATTGTGCTCTATCATCCCTAGAAGTAAGTCTTCATCCGTGAATGTAACTCATAGGACTTCTTCTGAGAAACGTGCCTCTTCTCTAGTAGGGGTCAACTGAGCTAAGCATATTTCTGGATCAAGCAAAGCTTTGATTAATGACTCAGTCATCTCTTTGGATAAGACAAGAGCATCATATATGCTTAACTTAGCAGGCAACTTTCTAAGATGTGCTAGAACATTATAATCAACTTTGGGCTGGTCCTGCACAAGCATATACAAGGGTAGAGCATCTTGTGGAGGGGCTATCTACTCACTGAAACCAATGACATGTTTACCCTTATCTTGAGGTGTGTTGTGCTACCCTTGGAGGTAGAACTTTGCTACTATGGAGGTTGACTTCAGTTACTTCTTAAAATAAGGAGCTTGTAGAAAGTTCTACCTGCTCATTGGGTATACCTACAGCTTCTCCTAAAGGATCATTGGAGTCGAATGACTCCAAATCAATCTCAAGAGGTGAACCCTAATGATTCAGAAAAAGAAAATCCATTTATGAATCAGAGTGAGAATGATCAGAATTACTTAAGTTATTATTGTTATGATTTGGAGAGCTTTCTATAGGAATAAAATATCTAAGATTATCAAACGTACAAAAAATGTAAGTAATATCGATCTTCTTCATTGATTTCTTTAATTTTGGCAGTGGTGCATGGTAGAAATCAAGTAAAGTAAGCAGTATGAGGGATTTAGAGCTATCATTCGTAGATATAATGCTCCTGCTAGTGGTGGTGGAGCTGGTAGCTGTAGTTGCTGCAACTATAGAAGAGTGATAGACTCAGACCGTGGTTGCACTATGAATCTATCCCGGGCAAGTGAATGTTGTTGCTGTTGCTGGGCTTCCACCCTCCCCGAGTTGTCCCTCACAACTAGCAGACCTTCCTTGATGTTGGAGGTCTGAGTAGAGTCAGGCACCTGCAAAGAAAGTTTATTGATTTTAAAAATTATTTTTTAGAGGTACGGGATAAAGAGATATCTCAACTTTTTTTTTATCTTAAAAGGATCGGATGTATCCCCAAAGATTGGAGTGCTCACTAAGCTTCCTAGTATCACGAGTGCTCCCTACTTATCTTCCTTTGAAATTCAAAAATAAGACTTTTCAAATTGAACATTCTCACTTAATTTTTCAAAATATCCAATCATTTGATAGTCTAACCTTGAAATCCTTGGAGATAATTGATTGACTACTTTAATCGAGAGTGTTATTAGAAAATCCTCAGTTCCTAGGATGTAATTAACTATGGAAACTAGCTTCCATAAGGAATTAAAGAACCCGGCATAAAATAAATTGTATTTTACTTTTTCATATAAAATAGGGGAAAGATCTCTAGTAATATACAAAGACCTATCTGCCTTAGAAGTCCTTATTAGGTGATTAAGTTCATTATAAGACGATGTTTCTATCTTTCGAGGTGCTATATCATACCTTAATGTTGTACCTGATCACTTCAATAAATATTCCCTAAGATCTGTGTGGTGTCTATACGACCCTCCAAATTAAAACACCACATTCAGGTGGATGAGTGGCTTTAAACTTAGAGATAAAATGTGAAACGAATATATACATGAAAAGATTGGAGTGGGTCCAATGACAGATAAGATTCGATAGAGTCGTCTTAGATGGTTTGGTCATATAAAATGTCGACTATTTGAAGACCAATTTAGAAGAGTAGATATATTAGATTTGACCTATGCGAAGAAAGGTAGAGGTAGACCTAAGAAGACTTAGTTATGTGGTATACAAAATAATCTTATTTTATTAGAATTAAATGAGAATTTGATACTTAATAAGACATAATAAAGAAAAAGGATTCATGTAGTAGACCCCACATAATGGGATAAAGGCATGTTGTTGTTGTTGTTGTTGTTGCTATACTTTTCATTAATTTGTTTAACAAAAAAAGTTATCCACTATTGATCTTCCTTGCAAAAAAAAGTAATGCTTTGATTTGAATATTGTTATCCCAAGCTTTCTTATCAAAGTAATAAGTTTAATTCTCATATTTTTATTAAAAGTCTACATATCTACATAATCCTTAACAACTTTATTAAAATGATTATTTGTAACCATCTTTAGGTCCTTAAACTTTGATTAGTAAATTTTGGTAGCCAACTTGCAACAATTACTCTCAAAAGACCGAGCATATATCATCAAAAAGAAGATATGAGAAAAATCCACAATGACACCATCATCGACTACTTATTCATATTTAATCAGCCTCAATTTGCCTCACAAGGATCCTTTTTGTGACTTCCTCCATACATATTGTGTGAAAACACCAGCATAACAATTTGTACTGATGACAATGAGTTCTAAAATATTAAGGATAGAATGTGGAGAATGAAAAAGTTAGATGGCATCAAACATGTGATAGAAACCTCAATATCAAGTATTTCTCGGCTAAACAAATTGAATTGGGAGAGCCTACTTAAGTTAAATTTCAGTGATTACGAGCAAATAAGCACCAACAAACTATTTAGAAATGTCTTGATGCCAAAAACCAAGCCAAGCATATAATCAAATGATATTGGTGCAACCTATTTACAAAAAAAAAAAAGTTCTAATAAAAAAGAAAGATTAACATGCCTTATCCTCCGTAATTAGACTAAGAACAAATCATATAATCAAATTAGCAATGAAATCTATAGTAGAACAACTTTTGAATTATAATAACAAAAGAATAAACTATACTTGTCATGATGAATGGCACACCATAGCACAACACACATACACACACAAATATATGTAATGTATATGTGTCTGTGTGTATGTCTACATATCTATATATATGTATGTATATATGTATGTGAGGATATATATTGTATGTGTGTGTATGTATATATATACATAAATATATGTATATTCATATGTTATTTTTTTCATATTAAGGTTTGACAAATGGCGTTTTGAAAGTTTATGAAGAAAGCATTTTTTTTAAAAAGTTGTGTGTTATAATTTTTTTTTGAGAAATTCAAAAAACAGTTTTCTGACAACCACCACACTCTAACTCTGCTCAAAAGCCTTTTTCACTACAAACTTTCAAAAGCAAAAAAGTTGATAGCCAAACTAAGTCGCTTTCTTACTTTCTCGAAAAAAGCAAACGTCCCAAACGCACCCTAAATCTTAAAAATTAACTTAGCGCACATCATGAGAGCAATGCACCATTGTCCCCCATACGTGCCAATAAAGCGTGTTAATTTAGTGCACCGCACCGCCCACCTGCATCGCGCCACACTATGCACCATGGTAAGTGTCATTGACATGTATCAGATTGACATTAGCACTATATCATAAATAGTTAGAATTTTAAACAAGAACTTCATGTTATCATAAAAGGTATTTAGTTAAACTTGTTGTGGAAAAAAAACCACAACTTAAAAATACAAACAATCATCATAGAGTTCCTAAGTACAATAATATGAGGCCATATGAATCATTAGTATCCTTATCCCAACTATTTGGGGCTATAAATCTTGTTATCCATTCATTCTTGCATAGTATTGAATAAGAAAATAATTTGGGCATAAATGACTTAAATACATAGTTAAATTTGATCATCTTTTTTCTTCATGGTCCTTCAACATTATTTTATCTTATCTATGCAAAGTAAAAAACTTAAAATTAGCACTTTGCATTACACACATAAATCCTTACCAACGAGCCTCCTAGCTTACATATGCCTTGATGTAAAAGCCCTAAATTCATGGGCCACATTTTGTCAACAAAAACTACTGTCAATGTCATTCATAAGATCATCCTCATCAGTGACCTTATCCCACTATTTCAATTTGGTTTCCATCACAAATATCCATAAAGTTTAAGGATAACTAAATTATTAGTGTCTTAAAAAAAAGACCTTTTGACTGCTAATTTAGGTGAGCCAATTTCAAGAGGCATACAGTAAAACCGAACCTAATTTAGGCCAAATCCATTATTATCCAAAGCACTAAGGACCCTCAATACAAAATGATTGATCAATGCATAAGACATTAGGTACCACCCTAAGCACTTGCCCTAAGAAAGCAGTTCACATGATAATTTATTTCCATAGTGAAGAATGCTTTAAGATAGTACAAATGGAAATCATAACACAACTATGTTGGGCCAAATATTGAACTTTCGATCTTTGTTCAGTTTTAAGTTTAAAAATCTTGTTGAATAGATTAAGTTTTAAAATATTTATAAGACATGTAAAAACCTACGCTATTAAAGTTTATAGCATACATATACAATAATATTTGCTACTATCTACTATATATTCACCATTATCCATGATCTCTTTCTACATCATTGAATTTATAATCATCGATCTCTTATTTCTTCTCAAATTCATACTTCGCATCATAAAAATATACTACTTTTGGCATTCCTCATTTTTCCCAACTCCTGAAACTCCTTACACATCACCCAAAATTAAATTATCTTCATAAAAAACTCACTTTTTTGCATTTGAAGTATTAACTCACAACTTCTAATCAACACAAAGTGCCTAAGCGCTCGTCTGACAACTTGACACCATCAAAACATGGTGACACACTACATTATATATCTGAGATATTTTATTGCATGAAACAGTAAACATGTCGAAATAAAGTACCATATTTCAATTCGGAAGTCCAAAGCACGTGAAAGATGATTGAAGATATTATTTTCTAATACAGGATTTCAACTTTTAGTTGAGGTTAGGAAAAAAAATGCATCGTGTACATATATTTGGAGCACCATAAGAAGTCAGAACACAAGTAATAAGTGCACAATAGTAGTAGGAGGTAGCAAGAAGACAAAATCACAAATCACAATAGTAGGAGGTAGCAGGAAGACAAAACAACAAACCATGTATCACCTTACTATTTTCACAGATACTAGTTCACATAGAACAGCATTTTAACAGCAATTACAGATAATTTGAGGTTACGTAAGGGACCAGAAAATTATTTATATAGTTTGATTTAATATTTGTTAATTAAACTAAATCTCTCTCTAGTTTCTTAAATATTAATTTAAGTTAATTTATCAATTAATTTAACAATTTCTACAGAACTTTTGAGCCAAGCATTGAAACAAGAGATACTCTAATCAAACCCTTTACATCAATAATTTAACTTGACAAAAGAAAATCCTAATAATAGCAATTTTAATTGAATATCTGCATCCTCAAAATAACTGCCGCAGAAAATTATTATAAATCATGGTTTTTCAAGAGTCTATGTTCATAATAGAAGGAGATAAAGTGTGAGCTACATTTATAAAGTCTGTCATTTTAAGTAAAACTTTGACTTTATGTATAGGACCAACCTACAAGTACAACTCAAATTCGGGGCTGTAAGATCACATCTTTAGTGTTGATGACAAATTAAGATAAACGTTGATGACAAGGAAGCTGATTTAAAAAAAATTTCAAAATCCCACTGAAACTTCTACGTTGCATGATACTTTTTGGTTTTTTTTTTCAGAGAGAGTGTGTGTGGGGTGGGGGGTGTTGCTCACACCAAACTCTACCATTATGATCAGGATGACTAGAGCATGACAACTAAAATCGTCAGATCGATGTAGTTCTCAGAAAAGAAATTAACATGCTTTCCCATCCTTTCCATGCTTAATTCTTGAATAAATGCACGATGCTGTGTGGTAGAAACGGAAATTAGCTTATTTAGATATGACATAAATGTTAACATGAATGAAAGAGATCAAGGCAACAGAGATACAATCAAAATAGCTTGCATGAGATAAGAAAGTAGGAATGGCAAAGAAGATATAATGAAACTAAAATAATTCAAAATAATGTGGATACACTTGAAGAGCCACGAAAGGCTGAACATCTTTCTAAACGTTGCATAAGAACGTCAACTTAACATGGTTATTGAGCAAGCTAACCAACATACCTAACTCCAAAAAATGTGCTTTTCTAGGTAACCCTGGCAAACAAAATATTAAAGTGTGTGAAGTCATGTACTTCGGATCTTTAACAAGATGTTTTTTAAGTAAATTCAACATCAATGGAAACATATTTCTCAATGGTGAATGACGCACTATAGCTCAAAGGTCCACGTGAGTTATAACACATTACGCGCATATGTCATTTTAAATATGATGCAAAACATTTAAAACTTATGAATAAAAATATAAATAAATATGAAAGGTTTATACACACACATACATAAACATGTCAACAGCACACTCCATGGTGCATGGCGCTGCACAAAGCACCAAAAAGCCACAGGCTATATATATATATCATGCACCATTGCCATTCAAGGCACAAATAGCGCACGCAATTTTAGTGCACAACACTACACCATGCAGATGACGCCAAGAATGTGCCATGCATCATAGTGCGCGCTATTCGTGTCATTGATATATATGACTGGAATACATACAAAATTAAGATGTTGATGCTTAGAATGCATTAATTGCAAGAGGAAGCAAACAAAAACATAGTAATTATTTTTTTCTAAACAACATAATCAAGATGGAAGCATTAGTCCCCTTGACAAGGTTTTATGGGCATGACCAATAGAGATATTTTAATTGTGATTAGTCAATCAGAATAAACATAAGAATTCATCTTAAAGTACAAATTCAAGCAGCTCTACTCTTCGTGTGCTCGCAGCTAAGTGGAAGAAAGAATAATTTTCATATCCTCCCAGTTCACTATTTCTATAAGGAATCTACCAAATGATAGGGAGGTTGTTAGGAGATTTCATGAGTTGTTGGAGTGATGATGGAAGGTTTAGAGTTAGTGGAAAGCTAAAGAAAAATGTTAGCTATTTTAGAATTTTTGACAAATTTCTAGCTACAAGTTTAAAGCACTGGGAGGCTAGATTTTATTTGAGAGAAGAGAATGAGAACCTCTAGCACAATGGTTTGAGATGTGAGATAACTCATGGTAATAATTTTAGGTTAAATGAATCTATGATTAGAAAGTTATGAATTGTTTACATGGACTGGTCATAACAAGTAGATAATAGAAGTTAATATTTTGTAGAAGAAATTCAGCTCAATTTTTTAAAACTATGGGAAGATGGTGGGATATCAAAGAATAAAAAAAAATAATAATAATAATATGTTAGGATTCACAAACATCAAATGTGGAGATTCTCAAAACAATCAAAAGGCTAACAACACAAATTCCTCGTAAACATAAATTTTTGCAAGATCGAAACTATTTTCAATTGAATCAATGGAGAGATAAATAGGACATGTAGTATAGAGAAGGGGGAACCTACAAAAACATACACTAAATTCACTTTTGAAATTTTGTCTATAGGCTACAATGGAAACCTCTTAAGATATCTCCCTATTTAAAAAAAATAGCGACACTTCATTTAATTAAATAATTGATTGCTTTTTTAAATTCTTAATTTGGGCTAATTGATATGATTCTATAATAGGATTTCATATTTAAAATATTACCTCCAAATTTTGTATGGTCAATGCCTATATTTTTTTAAAAAATAAAAATAAAATTAAGGTATAATACTTATCATGATGACGTCTCTTTAAAATTAAGTTAATAAGAGGTCTACTTATTTGTCTTGTATCAACCACTCTCTACTTAATGAACTCAACTATGCAGAGTTAAAGATGTTGTGATGAACTAAAGGGTCAATAGTTTGTGTATATGCAGGGGTTATACTATTTGTAGATTTAAGTACATCCAATCTAATAATGATAATAATTTTAGAAGTGGACAGATATCATTTGCAAGTGGGTTATTTTGTCAAACCTAAAGCCTGATAAACCCTTTAGATTGGAAGATAACTTATATAATAATAATAGGAATAGAAAATAAGTCGGGAGGCAAAATTAATAATAAACAATTCAACTCATCATGTGGTATTTGGTGGATTCATAGCTAAGAAATTAAGTGTAAGTTAAACCATAATCATTGTCACTATGTTTTTCAAGTGAATATTTTTGAAAAAATAATTTTAAAATGTTAGCACTACTTATGTCAACTCATTGTACACACATAAAAAGACAACATACATTAAATGATAATGAAAATACAATATCATATAATGAATGATGAGCCATGTCAATCACATTGGGAGGCATTAAAAATATACCATTAATGTCCTAATATAGCTTAGGATGCCCAATCAAGTGAGTCAAATCTAATAATGGAGGTCAATGAGTAAGATTTAAACCATATCTTATGTCAAAGGATGGTAGCTCATTAATAGGCGCCCTAACATGTGTCAAAAGATAGTTTGGGATAATAGATCACACCACATGTATATCCCAAGTGATAACAATGTGTTAAACATCCAAAAGAGAGAAGCCTCATTAAATATGTCATTAAGATCAAAAATATTAAGTTGGGAATCTAAATCCATATCAGATATTTACACCTCAAAAGATAGTGGTGCATCAACCTTTAAAGTAAAATCTTATCAATTGTGATATTAGATAATTGATTAAAAGTTTAAACTAATGATATGAGACTACAATAGTTATGTATATCTCAAGTGTAATAGAAGGATCTGTAGTAAGCTTAATAAAGAAGAGTACATGTAACCCACTCAAATTCATGGTGCAAGACAAATATATAGCTTTTAAAAGGTTGAGGTAAAACAAAAAGATCATTAACATGGATACTAACATCAAATGGAGATTCAGCCTCTTTCGGATAAATATCTAATGTAGATGATTTAATAGTTGAGCTTGAACTAGATGTATATATTAGAGGCCGCTAATTTTCATGTGTTTTAAGAGAAGATTCAAAGTCATCCAAAAAGCCTTATCAATTTCTCAATATTGTTGAATTTTTCATAAATATGAATAAACCCTTTAACAATCTTACAAGTTTTATCGTTCATTATAAGCTCTAAATCTTTTGATCTCTTTCCATTAAAAGTATAAACATATTTCCTAATAAGAGACTATCTTATGGCTAAGTTTTAAAGAGCCTTGAGTAGTATTTAGATTTTTTTAATAGTCTTTCATCTCTACACATTAGAGTTTTTTCTTAAATATTTATTCTCTTTCTAATAAATCATTCCAACATATTTTAGCATTTTCTTTCAATTTTAATTTTTCAAAATTAATTCTCCAACAATCATCCATGCTTTGATAGTTAAAAGAAATCATCTAATTATTTAAGTCAATTGAAAAAATTGTTAATATTATGCACTCCATCAAATATAGAAGTTTCATATTATAGCTTGGTATAAGAGTTATTTAGTGATGTAAAGTGATGCATAATAACAAACACACAATATAAAGCAAAGTGTTTTTAAATATGAAAATGCAAAATGGGAAAGATGAAATAACAAAATTCAATGATTGGAATAATGCTTGACTAAAAGAATTTTCAAATGAGAAGAAGGGGGTGTCACAATGGACCACTAAAGTCCTAAGGTCTCGTTTAACAATTTATGACTTTTTAACAAAGCTCTTTTGATCTTATAAATACACAAAACACTTTTATTGTGTAAAAAAAGATTATGCAAATGAAAAAAAATGATGTATTCAATATGGAATAAAAGTGTAAGAAAAAAAAATTTTGAGACTTCAAGCATTTGCTACTAACATATTTTCATCATAAGTAAAGATGACCATTCATAAAACTAATTAATCAAATATAACTTCTATTTTCATGTTTTAAAAATACATCCAATAGATTACAAAGGTTTTTTTTTTTGTGTGTGTTCACACCCTTATATTTTATGAAACTCACATATACCACAGGGGTGGATAGATTTCATTATAGGACCAACTTAAGTTTTATATAGTGTTAAGTACACAAAAAGCTAATAAATTAGCCTTAGAATTACCAACATAACATGCCAATATCCTATTTTTTAAAGCACAAATTCCTACTATGGAATTTAATAATAAAGAAAAAGCAAATGTTACCACCTGATTTGATGATGCCTTGTTGATAAAGTAAATCTCCTCTTGGTTTGGCTTTTTTTTTTTTTTTTTAGAAGAGACATCAGTGAAGGAGTTCCATGATAAAGTTATTCCTTGCAAAAAAGGTGGTGCCTCTTTGGATTGTTAAATTTCTCACTCTTTTAGAACAAAGGATATGGAGTTTTGGATCTTACCAAATGATGGGGAGGTTGCTATAAGGTTTTAAGAGTTATTAAAGTGATAGTGAAAGGTTTAAGGTCAATGAAAGGTAAGAAAAATGTTAACTAGTTTAGGATTTTTAAATAGTTTTCTAGCTAAAATTTTATGGCATTACGAAGCTAGATTTTCTTTAAAGAAAATAGGTGAAAACCATAAATCAAATGTTTGAGATGTTAGCTAACTAATGGTAGTGATTTTAAATTAATTGGATGTGTGGTCATGAAATTATGAAATTTTATGTGAACTAATCATAATAGATAAACAACAAAAAATAGGATTATGCAGAAGGGATTGGCTTGATTTTTTGTGAGGGTCAAATTGCGTTAAGGCTTTGAAAAGGTAATGGAGATGTATGAAAACTAAAAATAAAAGAGAAAATGAAATGTTAGAATTCACAAACATTAATTATGGTTGATTCATAAACCAATTCAAAAAGTTAACAGCACTAACTACTTATTGAGACAAGTTTTTGTAAGAGATCAAAACTTGATTACTTCTCTTGAATACATAGGTTAATTGATTGATATAGTTCTAATATTTCCCCCAAACCTCATATCATTAACAACTATTTCTCAAAAAAAAAAATTAAAAATATAATACAATTATATTTCATGATAACATACCTTTGAAATTGATCTAGTGAGAGACTTCCTTAGTTGGTCTACATCACACAATACCATTTTTGCTATAAAATGGATGCAGCATTTTCTTAAATCATATGTAAGCAATGCCTTTCAATTACATATAACAATATTAAAGTCGGCCAATACATGGCATCTATCATACTATGTATGCATCAAGAAGTTCTTCCATTACTCCGCTCATATTGATATAAGTTTGGAATTATCTTGGAAGAGTCATCTCTTGTAGTATTAAAAATATTTTACAAAATTAATTATCCACATGTATTCACTATATCAAGTTGATCAAGTCATCATGAGAGTTTAAACTAGGTTCACACTCTACAAAGTCATTTAATATAACTTAACTCAGAGCACCTACAATTAGATTAAAAAGTACTTGGTTGTAGAAACTCCCAAAGGAATTCATGAAGTTGCTTATTCGGTGAGCATATTTGCACATAAAGCTCGACTACTCATTCAAGGGTGCCCGATGACTTAAAAGTTCTTAAAAGAATTTGCTAAGGGGACTTAACATCAATCTAAAACTTACTTTAAGTTCCTGCCTAGTAGAAAACCACCAACCAAATCCACCCATTACACAACTTGTTTACTTATGATAATTTTATCATGTAAATCATCTTAGATCATCAACATTGGCCCTCACCTATAAATAAGAAGCCACTAGTCAAAAGTGGGTATGACATAATCATGCACATTTGGCTAAGAATTTATAAAGCTGAATCAATTCTAAATTCCATGCCACATCCCTATCTTTATCTCACAAATTTATCTCAACTCCGTTTGACCAGCCCTTCATTGTCTATCAACTAAGACAACTATAAATCAAAGTCACTTAAGGAGAATCTCTAAACCTTAACCTCTCTCTCTCCCAAGTCCGAATATACTTGGAAGAAGGATATTGATATTTTTCATAAATAACATTAGATTCAAATCATAAAAGGAGCAATGAGTGAGAAAATATTGAAGACTAAAAACAAAACTGTGAAGCATTCTGAAGAAAGACCTTTGTAGATTGATCACCCCACTAAATATGTCACCTCCTAACAACTTCAACACATGAAAGATTGTTTGGCCTAGATGACAAAGAGAATCTTCAAATAATTCCTATAGATTGTTCGTCCCATGCAATCTCCTCAAGAGAGTGGTTCCAATTCACAATCAATATTCTAACCCTAGAAATGTTCCAACTCTTTATGATAATGAGTCATATCTATTAGAGAAGAGCACTATAAAAACTCATATCCACCATTAATCAAAAGCAACGCCAAGCATAATCAACCAACACCTTCTTGATAAAGATTACAAAGGGTCAGCCTCCCTTAAAGTTCAAGATCCTAATTCTAATGCACAAATCGGTCGCAACCACTCACATCACCTGGTTCAAATAAGTGAAATTCCTTTGGGTAGTTATTAACACAGTAAAGTGTAGATTTCTCTTCAGCACCTTTAAAGAGGCACCACTACAGGATTCTCTTGCTTGGCTCCAAGGAACACAATCTCCTCCGTCTACTTTATGTGACAATTCATCTGGCAATTTGCCATTCTCATCCTTCGTTGAGCATAAGGCAAGATTATGGATAGTTGCTTCACAATTTTATGACTTGCCTCTAGCATGAGATGGTGCATATTCAAAATTTGATTCCTAAAATCACTCAAGCAACACTCGCTCAGAAACTTTGGAAGATCCCATATGATACACTACTACGAATTGCAACAACTAAAAAAACAATTTTGTTGTTGGAGCTCTATTAATGCAAAGTGCAATCTTATGACCTTGACTAACTCCACCAAGCTGCAACACTCCCAATCCATAGGAGTTCTCGACGACAACCTTAGGTTTACGTTAGGATTTCCCTTTTTTACTGAATCAAAGCTGTTAGAAGGAACAGAATGGTATGGCTGGTTAGAGCTTAAACAAAAATACCTTTAAAAATTTTGATTCATATATAAATGTTTTAGAGGAACCTTATTGAAGTTATTTCATTATTGTCTCTAAATCTTAACCACTCATATCCTTCTTCTCCCCTTAACTCATCCTGCACCATTACCCAAAAAACAAAAACATAACCCTAGCTTTTTTAAGTCATGAATTGCTTCATGACTTGTCACAGTCATTAAAATAATAATTGGCTTAAAAAGAAGACAAATTAAACTTAGAAGATATATTGGGCACATTTTACTTAACTTAGCAAAGTATGAAAGTATTTTAACTCAATTTAAAATCAAGGTATCAGCAATGTTAAGATTCATCAATTCCATAGGAATTAAAAATCTAAAACATACATATATTGCCTTATAATTTAACATATCTCTTATTCTCAAAATATTTTAATTATAATTAGTCATAATATAATGAGACTCATGATTAAAACAAGTCATATAACAATCTTCAATGCCATTATCAAAAAGAATGCCAAAAGAACAGTAAATCACTTCCCATAATTAGAAGTCAAGGAATATGATCATGCAGAGTCATAATATTTTCATTAATCATCTTATATCTCTTAGGTTGATCTTTTTTATAATCTCAAAAGTTGATTTGAGATCAATTATGGAATGAAAATTTTGAACAATGTAGATGAATTATGGAAAGAAAAATTGATTATATCATATCAATGTAATGTCTTAGAGATCATATCATGCACTTGTTTTTCAACTCGTAGTTCAAGAAATTAATAATTCCAAGAGTTTAGGCATGTATGTCTTCTTCGCCAATCCAAAAACTTGATCTAAGTATTAATTTGATTCATTAAAATTAATATTGTAATAATCCAAGTTAAGTATATGAACTTGACAAAGATGATTAAATTCATACTTTTATCAAGCTTGAATCTCAGGTCATTCTTAAAACTATTTCTAAATCTAGATTTGAAATCATGTTGAAGCCTATTCATGACACTAAGATATGTTCCATTAATAATATTACTGAAATGAAAAAATGGGTTGAGTCACATAATTTGTTATTCTTGCAAGATTATTCTTCAAATATATAAGGTCCACAAATTCCAAAACTATTATATGCTTCCTCTGAAAGAATACAAGTTGAGCTTTATCATTTACAAAAACCAGCATATTAAATCCTCTTTTATGATGCTAATTAAACAAATTGTATGATATGTGGTAAAGTCTTGAACCAAAGTTTTTAATTATAATTATCATGTTCATAATGCATATGCTAATACAAGAGATGTCCATGAATCAATTACACATCCACCTCTAGCATGAAAACTAGACTTTCTAGTAAGGTTTATATAATTTTTTTAGGAGTTTTATCAACCTCAAAACTTGTTCAAAACAAAAAATGTACAAAGTTATTTTAGATTATTATAATTTAAATTTATTTTTAGAATTTTTCTTCAATTTTCAATTTATTTAGTTTTTAGAATAATCTTTAATGTAAACAATATGATAGAATTTTAAGACTTAATTAGATTTAAGTTTTATATTAATTTAATTTTATATGTAATCAGATTTCTATTAATATGAATTTTTTTATTTGTATTTAGATTGACCAATTACAAATGAAACTTAAAAAGATTCCACCTATTTTTCTCTCTCTCTCTCTCTCTCTCTCTCTCTCTCTCTCTTTCTCTCTCTTCCTTACTAATATCTCAAGATGGAATTCCTTCTTTCCAAAAATTGAAATGCATGGTATGGTATTTTCCTATCATACATAGTATCCCTCTCCTCACAATTCTCAAGCCAATCAAATATTTCTTTCCCTCTCCTGATGGGATACACCTTTCCTTTATCGTATTTCACAAAATAACTCAATTTTGAGGCAATTTGATTATAAATGAAATTATCATGCAAGAAGACAATCAAAAAGAGCCTATCATCAAACTAGCATCAAATTAAATCTTTTTTACATCAAAATCTCCATTTTCCTGCAAGTGTATGGAGAGACAAAGGAAGCCGAATAAGGGGGAATATTGATTCAAATGCATTAGACAATCCAAATACAATCATTAAAATCCATATTTATAAAAATAGGGTTGCATTTGAAATCAAACTATCATAATGAAAAACTAGATAAATCATAAAAATCATATCATATAAATTAAAATAAACTCAAAATTAAATGCATTAAGACTGCAATATGATCCTACAAAATCAAATATTCTAGAAACTACTAGAACAATCTTCGTCACCTGCAGCATCAATTAGCCTTTTACCATTTAGGCATGTTGGACTTGCATAACTTGCGAAAGTTGACTAGACCAAATCTTGATTTAAATGCAATTCATTCATAGATAATACAAATAGAACATTTAAAATCTCTATTTAAAAAAATATGGTTTCAATTGAATCAAACAGATATAGGCAGTTGGTGGAAATTCTTTTTCCTAACTTAAGAGATCATATCATGCACTTGTTTGTCAAACTCGTAGTTCAAAAATTGATAATTCCAAGAGTTTAGGCATGTATGTCTTCTTCGCCAATCCAAAAATTTGATCTAAGTATTAATTTGATTCATTAAAATTAATATTGTAATAATCCAAGTTAAGCATATGAACTCGACAAAGATGATTAAATTCATACTTTTATCAAGCTTGAATCTCAGGTCATTCTTAAAACTATTTCTAAATCTAGATTTGAAATCATGTTGAAGCCTATTCATGACACTAAGATATGTTCCATTAGTAATATTACTGAAATGAAAAAATAGGTTGATTCACATAATTTGTTATTCTGGCAAGATTATTCTTCAAATATATAAGGTCCACAAATTCCAAAACTATTATATGTTTCCTCTGAAAGAATACAAGTTGAGCTTTATCATTTACAAAAACCAGTATATTAAATCCTCTTTTATGATGATAATTAAACAAATTGTATGATAAGTGGCAAAGTCTTAAACCAAAGTTTTTAATTATAATTATCATGATCATAATGCATATGCTAATACAAGAGATGTTCATGAATCAATTACACATCCACCTAAGGTTTATATAATTTTTTTGGGAGTTTTATCAACCTCAAAACTTGTTCAAAACAAAACATGTACAAAGTTATTTTAGATTATTATAATTTAAAATTATTTTTAGAATTTTACTTCAATTTTAAATTTATTTAGTTTTTAGAATAATCTTTAATGTAAACAATATGATAGAATTTTAAGACTTAATTAGATTTAAGTTTTATATTAATTTAATTTTATATGTAATCAGATTTCTATTAATATGAATTTTTTTATTTGTATTTAAATTGACCAATTACAAATGAAATTTTAAAAGATTCCATCTATTCTCTCTCTCTCTCTCTCTCTCTCTCTCTCTCTCTTCCTTACTAATACCTCAAGATGGAATTCCTTCTTTCCAAAATTGAAATGCATGGTATGGTATTTTCCTATCATACGTAGTATCCCTCTCCTCACAATTCTCAAGCCAATCAAATATTTCTTTCCCTCTCCTGATGGAATACACCTTTCCTTTATCGTATATCACAAAATAACTCAATTCTGAGGCATTTTGATTATAAATGAAATTATCATGCAAGAAGACAATCAACAAGAGCCCGTCATCAAACTAGCATCAAATTAAATCCTTTTTACATCAAAGTCTCCATTTTCATGCAAGTGTATGGAGAGACAAAGGGAGCCGAATAAGGGGGAATATTGATTCAAATGCATTAGATAATCCAAATACAATCATTAAAATCCATATTTATAAAATTTGGGTTGCTTTGAATCAAACTATCATAATGCAAAACTAGATAAATCATAAAAATCATATCATATAAATGAAAATAAACTGAAAATTAAATGCATTAATGCTGCAATATGATCCTACAAAATCAAATATTCTAGAAACTACTAGAGCAATCTTGTTGTGCATCATGTGCAGCATCAATTTGTCTTTTATCATTTAGGCATGTTGGGCTTGCATAACTTGCAAAAGTTGACTAGACCAAATCTTGATTTAAATGCAATTCATTCATAGATAATACAAATAGAACAATTAAAATCTCTATTTAAAATAATATGGTTTCAATTGAATCAAAACAAATATAAGCAGTTGGTGGAATTTCTTTTTCCTAACTTTAAGACTCATGTTCAAAGACTCAAACAACCCCACCCATCCCCCAACAAAAAAAACAAATATAAAATTCAAAACTAGAGATATAGTAAAAAAATTCTATCAAATAATTTAAAATAAATTAAATGCATTCATGTTGACATAAATTCCTAAAAAATCAATTATTCTATAGATTACAAGAACCACCTTGATGTGTCATTTGTAGCATCACTTCAACTTTGACTTGACCAAATTTTTTGCATGCAAAGATAATATCTTACGATTTGTCCATCTTACATTTTTTTTAAAAGTTTTTTATGCAAACTTAAGGTCTCTAACAAATATATTAAACAATACTTTGTAATAAGTCTCTATCTCCTAAACTCTTAATTAATGTATTTTACATATATATATATATGACGCAAATGCATTTATATTCTATTTATTGAATCATAAATTTAAATATTTTAATTGAGCCAACATTGACCCAATCAACCAAAAGACAGCCTAAAAGCCTAACCAAGTTGTCCAAGCCATGTTTATCAACTAGAAATCACATGTCTGGACTTAATGGTGGAAATAACAATAATTTCAAATGGACTAAAGAATTAGAGGAAAAACATGCGAACAATTGAAAGTTTTACAATCCTTTGACAAGTAGGCATTAATCACCAAGCTGAAAAAAGAAAATAGGGGCCATGTGACCACAAAAAATTTAATAAAGTGATGCACATGAAATTCAACATTACTATGACTTGCAAGCTTATATTTCAAGTAAAAAATAAAATACATTGCAACTTGATTATATGATAGATTGATAAATAGTTCAATAATACAACGGAACAACATAAGTTTTGCTTCTACAACTTGATCTTGGATTCCAAATAGTCTCACTATTTTATCTATTCTTAGCATCCAATTATTTACAATAAAAAAATGCAGAACAACTGAATAATATAAGATTTTGAATGATAATTTTGCAAGAATTACGGTGAAGAAGCCAAAAGAAAATTTTAAATGCAAGATTTATGAAGTAAGAAATATACTGAACGATACAATGAACCTACCTTTCTTCAAGCACAGCAGAGCCTTCTTCAAATAGTTCTTCAATAGCCCCAACAGAAGAAGATTTATTTGTGAGCTTACTAAGAGAATTTTGAGGCATCCCAAAAAGTATAGATTTAAACTTATTCCGGTGTTTCCTAGGAGAAGCTGGTAAAGTGGAATGATCCACTGGAATGATATCAACAACCAAGCAAGTTGTATCATCCTTAAGGCCACTTGTTCTCAAGGCTTCCTAAATGAATCAAGTGGATAAAGATTGAACGACACAGAAGTACAAAAAAGACAATAACAAAGACAACAAGAAACAAGAGGATGAAGACTATGCATGATTAGAATTACCTTAACAACCAGTTTGGCAGCAAGCTCAGCGGACAGTCCTCGACAACACTTGGCAGCCATCTCAGATGAAAGTGCATCCCATATGCCATCTGAAGCTATAATAAGTCGAGCTCCGGATTCTGGAAGCTGCTCACCAACCAACATGTCATGTTAAATAAAGCCACAGAATGCTGTGAAGCATGGACCAGAAGATAACTAACTTTAACTTGCTTAACATGAGGAATGGGGACGATGAATTCCCCAACATCCATATCACCAATTGACCTTGAAAGGCACAATCCACCAGGCCAGCATCGGAGGGGGCCAACCTGAGGAGAAATCAAAAAGCAGTACACAATGCCATCATCAAATCTTGTTTTTGGGAGTTACTGAAAAAAATTATTGCAACGGAGCTCGTTTCTAGTAAATTATCTTAATTGAAATTTTTGGGAGGAGGAAATTGAGGGTTCTGCTTGGATCTATCAAGATTGAGAACAGTATGATGTAGGCTAGGCAAACACAAAAATAGAAGAAATCAAAAACCCAAACTGAATCATGAACTGACCGATTCAATATAAGAAATTACTAAGCTAGCTTATAAGACTAAGGGTGTTTGGTAATGGATTTACATGAGATTTAGGTGGCTAAATCCCGTAAATCCTGACAAACACCATTCAAGGATTTAGTAAATCTTGCGGTACAACAAATTCCTTAAATCCCGAAATCACAGTAAATCTCAGATTTACTAAATCCGTCGATTCGGTGGATTTAACGGGATTTAGGCAAGCCAACGAGTCGAGTATGGCGGGAAAATGTCAGGGTAAAGTTCATTGGTGTCAAGAGGTGAAGCCGAGAGAAAGCTTGTGGGGTCCAACGGCAAGTTTGAGCTCACTGGAAAGCCCTTCGCTCTAGCAGAAGAGATTGTCATCTACGTTGGAATGGTGGCTTTGGGTGCAGCCGAATTCAGCCAAGAGGGTTTCAAGAAGAGAGTTGTAAGTGTAGAGACGGCTGTGGAGATCAGAGAGCTATGATTAAGTCTAAGATAGGAAGAACGGGATGGGGTTGAGCTCGTGGAGGAGGGACTAATAATACGAAGAGTTGGTGATACTTCTTATATTAAATTAATGCAATGCAGACTGATTATTGAGTTAATCTTCTAGTTTTAGATAATTAGAAGTTAAACATAGAGGATAAAAGCTAATTTAGCTTGTTTTCATAAGCCTTTTTGTCATTATATTAAATGTTATTAATACCATTAAACTCTCCATTCTATCCTTATTTATTCTTCTATTTTTATATTTCATATTTATGTTATTAACACTTAATTAGCTTAATTTTTTCAATTAATCCACTTGAGCTTTTTGAAGAACTAAGACAAAGGCGTCAATCTACTTAAATTTTTTTGAAGAAGTTGGGGAACTAAATTGTGCTTAATAATAACTTGTATTAGCTCTATATGCACGTTGACTTTTGGTTCTATACTTCTCACGAACATGACTTCCTTTGTTAAGTGAACACTTTAAATTTAATTATAAGGATTAGCTATTTTTTTAGGAGACTTACATATTTTCTTTGAAAAATCTTTTATAAATCTTAACAGACTTAAATTCTCAAATGACTTACCAAACATATCCTTAGGATTTAGCAAGATTTAACTATTACATACCAAACACTTCTCATGGGTTAGCAACTCAAGATTTACTAAATCCATATATACTAGATTTACTAAATCCTATTTGAATTAAATCCCATCTCTTACCAAACACCCCCTAAATGTTGTTGAGTTAGCATAGAAGAATTTACATAAAGGTAAGAAATTTAAATCAATATGAAACACCTAGTGTGATTAATTTATGAAAGAAATTGCATCAGTTTGAAAAGGCAGCATTTGATTACCAACATTAACACAAGAAAAAGAGAAGTTCAAGAATGGTTGTACGTATAGGGGAATCAAATTTATGAATCACACAACTCAATTATAAAGAAATGGACATGGAACATCAGCTTGCAAAAATATATCAATTTCTATGAATCAATTGGAATTTGTTCTAAGAAGATCAGTGTAATTCACTAATCATAGAAAAAGTACGTCCAAATATCATGATAATTAATTTTGCGAGTATTGCGTAGAAAAATTGGATATTGGATACTAGCAAAAGAAAAAAGAAATGTTTTGAATTGTTGCAATTGTAAAAACACAGAATGCAAATAATCACTTTTAATTTATGAAATGAATGTCTACGGTCTTTTCTATACTACTAGCATAAGATGTGGGTTGAAATTGTGATCGCATAACTCTAGCCATTGAAAATAATCATCTAATCTCAACTGCTAATCTTATTTAAGATCAATCGTCAAAATGACATCAAACCAATGCAAATAATTCAGTGGCATATGACATGACAACCGCAAGTGATAAGAACAATGAGTCTCCTAAAATGAAATCCTTACGGGTTTTGATTTTTTATGCCTCTTTCTCTTCCCCTTCTTCATGTACAATTGTTGTGTGCATGTGTTCTTATGCCATTGTGGGGAAGGCATTTCTTAGCCAAGCAAACCCAGTGAGTTAAATTTCCACATAATTCTTTCCCATGAATCCTTTGGTCTTCATACTTCTCGTAAATAAATACAACACATTAATATTTTGTTTCATAAAATTGATTAATACTTAAACATTTGCACGACAAAATTAATAAAACAGAATTTTAAAGGGAGATGATTGTGTTATCGACTCAAAAGCCACATTAATGTGACTAGCATCCATATTCATGCATTGTTTGATATTGCTTTAATAGTCATTGAAGATTTTCAAATGCTTCATACTAACATGAGAAAATATTAAAAGTGATGCAAAACATGCTAAAAAGGTAAATCACAATCATTCTTTAAAGAATATGAAGACAATGACTATGGGTTAATTCATATTCATCATAAGAGATACACATCCTCAAAATATAAGAAATTACAAGCTAGGGTTTCTGACTTATTTAAAATTATTAAAAAAATTTGGACCTAATGCACATTATTTAATTTATCATTTAACATATTAATTAGTCTAATTTTCAATATTGAGGATATTATTTCATTTAAAGAAGTTGAATAGCCTCTAGGTAATAGATCTTTCAAACCAATTATAGGTACCTTACCATCAAACCTCTTTGTAAGTAGACTATATCATTACAAAAGGTCTTACAAACTAAGTTGAGGATCACAAGCTCCTAACCAAATGAAAGAATAAGTTATCTACTAAGGACACATGAGTTACAAAAAAAATAATAAGAAGAGAAATTGGTACTAAGAGTTATTGAACAATACTGGAACTCAACTCTACAGAATAAATTTTAAATGTGCCCAAAAGTGTTAATGCAAAACATTAAACCACAAATAATCATAGCCACATTACTAGAGCAAGATCAAGAATTCAAAATGAGATCAAGAAACATGATGGCCCCATCATAAGATCAAGATCAAAGGTTCAAATCAAAGCCAATAGTGCATCATTAACCATGCATGATGAAAAAAACTTGATACAAAAATAAATAAATTTGTAATGCTTATTTGAGTTTAAAATTTTAAATTTTCAGAAATGAAATTTCGAATTTTTGAATTTTCAATATTTCCTTCATGTGGGAGGCTCGCTAAATACATTTATCATTTTTTTAGTTAGTATTAGATTGCTTCAAAATGAGCACTGAAGTGCTCATCCACCCAATATGGAGACAAATTTGTACAGTAAATTTAGGTCAAATTTTCAGTCACTCTCGAGTGGTACCACTCCACTCATTTATTTTCCTAAATTTGATTTCTCCCTTTATTATTTTTACCTTTGAAATGTAGAAATAAATGTAATAACTTAAATATTGCTTAAATAAGTGCAAAAATAGCTTTTGATTTTGACAAATATAATTGCAGAAGTTATTCTCTAGGGTTGTGCACTTGATAGCCAACATATTTCTTGGGTTCTTCTTGGTGGAAGACCAAGCTATCCACTTAGGTAATTGTTGATTGCTCCTCCTTTTTGTTATAATCACGCCAACATCTTTCCCTATATCTCGCTCATCTCCCAGAACCCTTTCCTTGACCCTATTGCCATCAAACAAGCCATGACCTTTGCCATAAGAAATTGACCACACTAGATCTTTTAGTGACCTAATCTTAATCCAGTCCCCTTCATCACCCTCTAAACACTTTAAATTCAGACCAAAAACTACAAATATACATCCATATATTTCCCTTAACATTTCATTTTCAATCCCTACATACAACATCAGAACCCCCCCTAATCCCATATTCCATAACTAGTCAAAATCAACCCAAACTAGGGACTTTCAACTAATCATGGTCTAGCTTCTCGTGCACATCCATAAATTTTTTGGATCTCCACAAAAAACTCCAAAACACACCTTTTAATACTCCCATGATAACTCCAAGTAGATCCATACCCTAAATTCCCCTACATGCCATGACCCTAATATGAAATCCAAAGAGTAGATTTAGAACTTATTAGCCTACCACCAAAGGTTAATCTAGCTCTTCCTTGGCCATCCACCTCAAGAGACATTCTCCAAATACCTCAAGGGGTATTCTTACATTGAGTACTCTCCTTTAACAAGTACAAGCCTTAGAACAATTTTTTAAAGGTTACATCAAGAATGTTTTAATCTTTACATGAATCATTACTATTATTGATTCTTCTTAATTAGGTAAAATCTAACTCATATAGCAAATATGTGTACTCTTAAATTATACATTGAAAAACATAATAATAACGAGAAAAAAAAATCAATGTAAATATTTGGAATTAACCAAGTATAATTTAATAAATATCTTGATGCTGAATATTTCATACAGATTAATTAATTATGTTTTTTACTCAAAGAAAAAGAAAAACAATCTACAAAGGTAACACAACATGATTTTTTATCAAAGAAGAAATAATTAGGCTTCAAGTATTTATAGGTTAAGTATTACACAACAAAAGTTCAAATAAAAGAAATCAATTAACAACAAACCATGATTCAATGGATGCAATTCTTGCAACGCTAGAATTATAATTGATTAATCAGTGATGGAGATATTGAGTGCAGAAAATGCAGTGAAAAAAGATAACATACAATCAAGCATTTCATTTACTAAAATATTCGTTAAAGAATGCATCATTAAAATTTTATGAAGCAAAGATGCAAATAACTATAATCACTGAAAAGTTGAACATTCCCAATGCTGCAGGTACTCAGTGATGCTCAACATTAACTCAAAAGAATCAGCAATATTCACGATTTACAACCACTAAATATTGTCAAAAATAAGTTTAAGTTCATATATAGTCAATCTAATATTTGCACACAAATATTACCAGTTATGCTATAGGATGAAAGAGAAGATGCCTATGATGAAATTGTCGGTTTATGCATAGGGTATGAGAAAGCATTCTTTATAAGTGTTTAACAGGCTTTTGGAAGTACAACTATATGCATGTGATCCATACAATCCATCATTTAACAAAAAGATGAAGAGATCATCAGCAAAGAAAGAATAGAATAAAGTTGGAGAAATCCTAGTTTTATTTCTAAATACTCAGCACTTACACTACATTTCGCATAGACATATGGAACATATTTGTTGGTTTTAAAAATTCAAAGTTTTGTTGGTCTTAATTGGTAATGGTTTAGCAACTGGTCAGTGTAATATAAAGTTTTTAGTTGCACTTCGAACATGCATTTTTGCTAGTTTATATGAACCAGTGCATGAAAAAGCACCGTAACTGATTTTACAGGCAATAAGTATAAAAAATATATGTCAAAAGTATGCTCGACCAATTAAAGATAATAAATTATGAGGTGACTACAATATGCCATTGTGGAACCTAAGATAACCCAATTATAGACATTAAATTTATGCCTACAAAGATATTCTATGTATCGTACAGTGGTGTGTTATTTGCATATTGCATAGTTCTGGTAGGAGTTAACTATATATAAGCAAGTGAAAGGGAACTATTAAAATAATAAGCGCTTCGAATTAAATTAATTCCTACATGTGACAAACTTAAGTATCTTGAATCTACAGTACAAAAGAATGTAAATATAGATGAATGATGAATACTTAAAAAGTTGAATCGGTTGGCTTATATAAATAAGCTCCTCATGAGTACTAAGCAATGGGAGAACTTTATGGGACTTAAAAGATAGACTTGTAAAACTACAATTAAACCAAGTATGCTACATTCGCAATTTCATATGGCCAGCTTCATTCACGTGAAGAAAGAAGTTGAAGGTTTAGTTTTGGTCTGGGAAATGAGACAAATCAGGTTTACGAAAGACTTGAGAAAAGCTATGTCATTGATTTCTTATAGCGTGAACTAAACCCGTAGTAACAATCTAAGACTTGAACAACAAAGTCACTAACATCCAAGTTTCATGTCGTGCAAAAGAAACTTTATATGGATGTCATAAAACTAGATAGGATTGATGACCGCATGAAAGAGATGAAGAAAAATGAAACTATGAAGATACGATAGTAAAATGCACTGAAAAGGTTTGGACAGGTGCAAGATGGTATAAGATTCACTAATAAGAGGAATGGATAATAAAGTGAAAGGAGTGGCAAGGAAAAAAAGTGAACCGAATACAACGCCATATACCCTTATGTAGCTTAAAACAAAAATAAATACGGTAAAGTAGCTGGGCAAAACGAAATGTAAAATAAAATCACTCCAAATACAACGCCTCATGTAACGTAAACACGAAGGGTTTGTAAAAGTAGGATAAATGATGTTGATGATGATAAGTGCAATAGAGTTCCTTCCTGATTAATACCTCCTGACCACCACAAAGATTGAGCCTCCCCACTTCACCCCCACTAGCTGTTACCCGCTCCCTCTCTTCTTCATTCTCCTCCAGCCTATGATCAACAGTTAGTAAAGAAATTGTTCCATCCTTGGAATCCAATATACAGCGGGAATCACCCACCGAAGCAACGGTCACGGTTAACCCATCAATCACTACAAGGGTAGCCGTGGTCCCAGATGCCTCCCCTGTCATAAATCATAAAATCTCAAGTTCTCAACACATTATATCAGAATAAAATCAGTTTTTCAAGCCAAGATCGTACCTTTCCGTTGGAATTCGATATCCGTCTTCACAAAACCGGCGACCAATGCCCGTGGAAGGGCATGGAGCCACTCTTCGCTGCCAATTCCCGGCGGAATAGCGCCCATTACGTGGTCCAGTAGATGCTCCTTCGTGAAAACTGCCGCCGATACCCCATTATGTCCATCGAAGATCTAAGGCAACCGGCCGCAGCAGTATGAAACAGAATTACAGAAATTGGGAAAAAGAGGGGAAAATATGATGAAAAAGAGAATACCGCGAAGACAGAGAACGACGTGGATGGGTTCCCTGGGATACGTTGGCAGTCTGGATTGATAAGAAAGTAGTCCTCACCGCGCTTTGCGAGCCCAGCGTGGCCGTAGCAGACAAGCGGCTTCTCGTTCTTGTGTCCCCGGAGCTCTCGGCCGATAAGAGTGCCGAGAGCTATGGGTTGAGGACGCTCACTCTGATCTCGATGCTGCGTAGTGTTCATTTTGCATGAGTCCTCCTGGTCGGAACCCTAGTTCATTCCATGCAATCAAACCCTGACTCCAGCTTCACCTCAAAAGCTGCATTTTCCTCAACGTCAACGAACCGTAGGAAAGGAGATTGGAAACCTAATTTCCAGCTAACCAGAGAAAATTACAACCAGTATAGCTGGAAATGAAGAAGAGAGAGAGAGGTTGTTCAGCGTGAAAGGGAGGATCTTGAAGGTTTCGAGTTTCTTTAATGCACTGCTTATAGAAAAAAATAAGAAGTTTTACTATCATAAAGAACAAAATTATCATTCAAGTTATTTTAGAAATGATGAAATACAAAAAAAATAAAATAATAATAATTATGATGTACACTCATATTCTTTTAAGTCAAACTTATTAAATCATCACATAAGTTTTTCAATAAACATTTAATTGTCCTAACTCCATATTTGTCTTTAGGTAATTTGCCTATAGAACTCATTTACTAATCCTCTAATAATCATATATCAATAAATATAAATATACTTCTTTACTATTTCTTAATGCATCTAATCTTATGCCATGACATTGAATTGCATCTATAAATAAGGAATTGTAGGCCTTGTCATAAGTAATTTGATATATAAAATTTCATCATGTAATCTTATGTTTTTTTAAGTTAAAGTTATTCTATTGAAATGTAAAAAAAAATCTTCTAATTATTTATCTCCATTTCACTTTTCTATTTTTTTCTTTCATGCTAGATCCATACATCAATTAAGATCTTGGCACTTTATATTGATAATTATGAATTGAATATCCTAAGAAATGTAATGAGCAAAAATATGCCTATGATTGAGAGAACTAGTCATGTAATGTTTTGAAATTAGGAAGGATCTATGTATGATGGACATATCATTGTCTGTCTTTCATAAGCTGCTCATATTCACCTTTTTTTGGGGAGCATGATTTAGTTGGCTCTTTAGCCCTCCAAAATCGTAGCAATCTTGAAGAAAATATTCATGAAATGTTATATTATCAAATTTAAATTTTAAAAATCAACATTAAAGAAGATTTATTTCATTAATCACCTAAAGAAAATATATCCTTTTACGTTAATTATACTCCCAGACACCTGCAGAAGACACTCTAGTCATTCTCACATCAGACTCTTATTAGGAAAACCAATGCATAAAAGAGCTAGTTTGTATAATTATTTGGTTGGATAATTCAAAATTCAATTATGATTCAAAAATAATTATTTTAATGAGGCAATAACTGCTTTAAAGTAAGTTAGGCCATGAGGTAAAGGGTGAATTATTACAACCAAGTAGATAATCACCTATTAACATAAAAAATCTTAAATTATGATAATTGATGAATCACCAAAAATCAATAATAGTGAATGCGTTCAAAAAAAAAGGGTGTATGTAAGGAATCTAAAAAATAGATAAAAAAATAATTTGATCAACATTTCATTAATTCAACATTTCATTAATTCATCATTTCAAATGATCAAGCTCTATATCACTTAGCTATAAAAGTAGCCAACCCCGCCTGGCCATGTTACATTAGCAATTATGAATTATAGGGTTGTTTGGTTGTCTAAAAAAGGAGTGCAATGTAAAAAAAACTCAAGATAAAGTGAGTGTAATGTATTTGGATTACTTTAGATTATTTAGTTAAAAACTTTACAAATACATAAGTTTTTGTTTTTTTGTAGAATGAATATAATGTAAAGTATTTTTGTTTAGATTAAGGGTGACGATGCTGGTGGCTAGCAATAGGAGTTGTCGCTAGTGGTGGTGGGTGGACAGACGGCTGTGACAGCGGTGACTTCCAACAATCGATTGCCGATGGTGATGGCGGTGACCAACGGGTGGGAGGGATCTGTGGCAGCCGGCGATAATCGGTGGCGGCTGGCGGCAAGCAGCCATTCTGACTTTACACCAATCAATGTATTTGTAATTCGCTCAATTTGGTCGAATTCCAAATACACCAAAAATCTTCCTTTCAATGCATTTCAAATACACCATAAATACTTTGATTTTTTACTTTATATCATGTCAAATACTCTAAAAATTAAAATTCCTACATTGGATTTACTTTACACTCCTAATACATCAAATCAAATAACCCCTATGTAATTTAGAGAAGCCTTTTGATCTTAACTCATAGACAAAAAATATAAATTCTTACACAAATAAATATATCTAAAAAATATATAAATCTCATAATATTTTGAAAATAAGAAAAGCCCACATTAAAAGTGAAAGGAGACAACTTAACTATACAAGTCAAAATATCTAATTGGATTTACAATCATGTTTAAATTAGTAATGCTACATCCATATTACAATTCTACATAATAACCTAGGTGTGTTTAATTAAATCAAGATGTAGGACAATATAAAATAGAGCAAAGAGACCCCCATAGGACATATATGTTTGTAATATTATCTATTCTTAAGTAAAGGCTTTTAACTATAAACAACTAAAACAAACCATGTTATGATTTATCCATTAGTATTTTTAATACTAATAAGTTTTATCTTATATATTTTCTAAAAATCACAAAGCTAGAGATCTAATAAAAGTCCTATGACAAATGTAATTTTTATTTAAAAAAATTGAGATTGATTTTAAAATTAATTAACAATTTTGTTGAATTATAGAAATATGGGCAAATGATAACTTTCATCTCTTTTTTTGTGTTTTTTTTTTTTGTTTTTATTTATTTATTTTATTTTATTTTTGCTTATAAATGGATGTTAACTCTCATCTTTTTTTAGACTGATAATAACTCATATTCCATATTAAGCTTTATGACAAGAATCTTCCATTTAACTACCCACATCATTTCTTTGATAATCACTAACTGATATTTTTATATTTAAAGTTACTCATGCAATACTTAAAATTTACCCAAGTCTAAGAAGTATAAGGTTATTTTTTACATTTTTCATCATAAATCATAATAGGAGTGTTAGAATACAACTTAAAATAGTTCATAATAACAATGTTGTAAATTAGTATAAAAATGATGTAATGTAATGGTGCTAGTTTGAATCATAATTATCTGATTATCTTAAATTAGTGAAATAATAAATCTTTTTAACTATTATGTAGATTCAAATTAATAGTAATTTTAATTTGATTGAAAATAGCATAAGTTATGAGAAGAGCCAGGCATGTGGCTTAGAATTTCTGCCCTATTGACTTGGCTAAAACTATGAATACAAATGTGCATGCTGCTCAAGTAATACAATGAGTCGAGTATCATTATCATATAGATCTTATAAGATTATATTAAGTTAAATACTAATCTTATGTTATCCTAATTTTTATCCAACCAAGTGAAAATGTAGTAAGTTTAAAATTACTAAATATTATAAAACTTATTTTAGAAAATAGGATTTTAATTATTGTATAGAAAAATACTATGAATTTATGATCTTTTGATTGTTTATATGAATTATGTAATTATGAAATTAATTTAGATAGTTGTCAAACAAGAGCAATATTATCTTTCTCTCTATGTTTGGATCAAAAAGACCTAATTGCTATAATTAATTAGTTATATTCATACATATTAATTAAAATAAATGATTGCATTATTTTCATCTCTTTATGCGATTACAAATCTCAAATATCATATGCCTATATATATTTTAAAACTTTTGATTAATTTTTCCTAATTATTTTACTATGACTCTTTCAGTTCATCTAAATCACACTTATATTAAATTTACAATTATCAAGATCATAACTAAATGAAGCATAGAAAAAAAAACAAAATAATATATTAATTCACATCACAAAATAATTACTTCAAACTTCACAACACATTATCATAAAAAATAATATAAGGCTCCACAAACCCACAGTACTAATAATTTAGTTACTCATATAAGAGATAGAGAATATTATCATGTTATAAATGTAGAAGAACATCTGAGACAATTAAAAGTAATGAAAGATAAAATCGGGTAAAGTCTTTTAAGTTTATAATCTTATTTTTAGGGTTGCAAATGAACCGAGCATTCAACATGTTACTCGTGACTCAGCTCGATTAAAGTTCGTTCATGTTCATTTAAATTAACTAATCGAACGAGCTTGAACGCTTTTATAAATACTCGATTGCTAAATAAACAAGCTTGAACAACTTATTGTTTAGTTCATTTATGTTCATGAACATTATCATTTTAAAGCTCACTAATGAGCTCGATTACGGCTCGATTAAGGCTTGCTTATAAATAATATCATTTATATTTTTTAACACATGCTCACATGCAAGCTTGATTAAGGCTTGTTTATTTCATTAAACGAGCTACTTGTTAACAGGCTCGATAAGCCCAATCTAAACTGAGCTCGCGAATAAACTTGAACAAGGCTTTTTTAAACGAGCTCGAGCTTGAACACCATCCTAAAAACACGAATCGAGCTCGAGCTCGATAATGATAAATGAGCTTAAACTCAAATAAGTCCATACTAGGCTTGTTTGCAGCCTCACCTATTTTTGCCTCTCAATCTGAATCTCCTACTTTGGATCTTCTTCTTTTTTCAATCTTTACAATGCATAACACATTGACAATACAACATTACATCCTAACACATTCGCTTAGAGTCTCACTTTTAAAGTGATACTACACTCACATACACTATGGAACACACACACACACATATTCAAAATCTTTTTCTTTTACATTTAAGGGCCTATTTATAAGTATAACATCTTCCAATTAGTTATCCCCCACGCCTTCAACACTCTTGAATTGCCTTTGAAACTCTTTGAATTGATCACTAAAACTACTTAAAACTAATCTATTAGGTTGTAGCATCTCGGTGCCCGATCTATAACACCTAGGCGCTAGGTTTAATGTATTATGACACTGTAGTCCTAGTACTTCAATACCAAAATACTTTGCCTACCATTTTTAGGATAAAATTTAAAGGGTTATAGCACTACAGTGTTAGCCATTTAGTGCTTAGGTGCTCTAATCTCTATCTTTATGTTAAATTCAAAGGAATTTTAGTGCCATGATGTTTGCCTTTCAATGTCAAGGCTCTCTGATCTCTATTATAAAGTATTTTTTAGGCTCTTATGAGTTCTTTCAAGAGCAATAATGTTGTTACTAGCAGCACATAGGCTCTATGGTTATTATCATGCGATCTAAATCTCTACAAATACAATATCATGGAGCTCATTACTCAGTGCTTAGGTATTATCTTCTCTATTTCAACATCAAATTTTCTCAAGATAAAATGCCAAGGTGTTACTTTTCATAGTGGCAAGGTACTAACCCTTAAACTTTATTTATTTATTTATTTTTACTTCATATGAGAATTTCTTATCAAAATCACAAAAAATACAGAAAACAATTGCAACTTAACATTAATTAAGCACAAACATATAATTCTAAACTCATAAAATTCACTAAGTTCTTATGCTTATCACATATCCACCCTAAAAATAAATATAAAAATAAGTTATCATAAGATAACTTTTAATGGTGAAACCAAGCCTTTACATCACTTTTAATGGTGAAACCAAGCCTTTACATCATAAATATTTCTCCAAGCTTCTTGAAGAAAAATAAAATAAAAGAAATAAATATCAACAAAAAAATATTATAAGATTAGATCAGATCACACCAAGTAAATATAAATTTTAGCTTGCACTTAGCGGTCAAAGAAACGCTGACCATCCTTCTTTGGGTAAGTCTGGCTAGGGTTCCACATCTCCCCTCGAGCTCCGCCACCATCTCTACTTCTCTTGAGTGGCTGGCAATATATTTAGCCAGCACTGTGCCCTTTTTGGTGGCAAGGCCGTAAGGCCTCTACCTTCTACCTTGTGCAATGGAGTCTGCAACATCGCCCTCGTCAGGAAAACCCACCTCCACTCTAAACTGGAAAAATCTTCTTACATCTCAAGTCCCCCCCTCTACCACTTTCAACCTTAGTTTCATCCCCTCAACTCCCGAGGCAGTCTCATTTTCGGAGGAGAAAATTGCCGATTGATCTAAATAATGGTGTAACACGCTTGTGGGTTATGCCCTGGGCAGGAGGCCTTTTTATGACAATTTATTACAAGCCATAAAAAAAATTTAGACTCTCTGCGGTAATGTCGATCTCATTTCCCTACCTGATGGTTTCTTCTTGTTTAAGTTTAACTGTGCCGAGGATTTTGATATGGTTTTGAATGGGGGACCGTGGTTCATCTTTGGGAAACCCTTCATTTTTAAAAAATGGACACCGAATTTCACTCCCGTGCAAGAAGATTTCAAGGAAATTCCTATATGGGTTAAATTTCCTAACCTTCCGTTGTGTTGTTGGTCGGAGAAGGGTATTTCGAAGATAACGAGTAAGATCGGTACGCCACTCACTGTTGACCCACTCACGGCTAAAGGGGCTAGACTCACATTTGCTCGGGTTAGCATCCAAATTAGCACAGCCACTGTTCTACCCGAAAAACTAAAACTCTCTCTCAATGGCAGGGAAGTGATTCAACAAGTCGCTTATGAATGGAAGCCAATACCATGTGGTGCCTGTGACACTTTTGCTCACTCCCCCTCTAATTGCCCTAAATCCCCCAACTATAAGCCTTCACTTGCTTTCCCGTTGCCCCGTGTTAGAATCAAATCAAATTCTGCTAGACCCCACAACCTTTTGCTGGCAGATAGGAACCCGCAACCTATTAAACCTTTATTATTACCCCCCACCTCTCCTACTCTTGTCCCGGCCCCTGATCTCAATCTGTCAATCCAAAACCCCTCCAATAGCCTTGAATCTGCTGCTAATGACTCTGATTCCAATGCTGATAATGATGATTGCATCCCTAACCCATCATCTCTTCCTGCCCCCTCCATGTCATCGGGAACTGTTCAAAACTTATTTGCATCACTCTCCAACTCTTTGCCCCAAAATCTGAAGGATTCTACACCAAACACAGCTAGTGCTGCAGCTTCATCCTCTAAAACTGCTTCTGCGATTAATCCTTCCAAAGGCCGAAAAGGTATACCAAAAGGGGGACCCCCCTTGCTCAAAAATAATGAAGTCAATCATGAATATTGCCTTATGGAATGTAAGAGGCTTCAACAGTGACGTTTGTGTCACTGACTGCAGAAAGTCTGTGAGATCTAATAACATAGATGTTATGTGTCTTCTTGAAACCAAGCTATCACATAATACTATCTCTAGTCCCAATGATACAAAGCACTTTGAAATCTTCAAACATGAAGGTAATGTGGAAAATTTTTTGGATGCCCGAATGGTCGTATATGGATCAAATGGAACATGGATGTGACTTCCTTTTCTGTTATTTGTAAACATTTTCAATTCATTAATGACAGATTAATGATGGGTACTACTTCTAGCCTACTTATTTCTTTTGTCTATGCTCATAATAGTAATCATGATAGAAGGAATCTTTGGCAATCCCTTAGACATCTTGCTAACTCTATTGATGAACCATGGGTTATTATGGGAGATTTTAACTGCATCATGAGGGTTAGTGAAAAAGTGGGAGGCCGCACTCCTCTACTGAGTAAATTATCTGACTTCAATGATTTTATTTTACACACAGGCCTCCTAGAAATGAAAAACATGGGCCATGCCTTAAGTTGGTACAATCAACAAGTACATAACCCTATAAGATGTTTGCTAGACAGGGTTCTCTGCAATACTCACTCGCTAAATGCTTACCCTCACTCCTGCTGGAAAGTTATGACTCCTCTCACATCGGATCACTCTCCCATTTTACTTTCTACTGGTAACAAGCCGATTCTTCACCATAGATTTATGTACAAAAATTCTTGGAGTCATTGCCCGGATTTTCTTGATATTGTACAATATGACTGGAGCAAATTTGTGGAAGGGGACCCAATCTTTGCCTTTTGCAATAGACTAAAAAATACTAAGCATGAGCTTAAGGCTATCAATTGGCATTCTCACAAATATATCTCAAATAGAATCTCTAATCTGAAAGCTATGCTAGAGGAGTTACACTCTAAACTTGATTCTAATCCTCTTAATTCTGAAAATTTTAAAAGAGACACTGTAGACTCAAAATTATCTCAAGGAAGCTATTGAATGTGAGAATAAGTGGATTATGCAAAGGGCAAAATGTGCTTGGCTAAAAAGGGAAAGATGACATCAAATTTATATACTAAAGAGCCAACATTAGAAAACACAAGAATGCTATCAAAAATCTGAAAGTCAATGGTGCTGATATTTGCTCCCAACAAGGCATGGCCAAAGAGATCATAACATATTACTCTAAGCTCCTAAACAACTTCCATAAAGCCCCTTATCAGGGCTGGTTTGATATTCTTGTTGGTCCTCAAATTATAAGGCAAGATAGTCAAATACTCACTTAATCGTTCAACATAGAAGACATTAAAGGAGTGGTGTTCTCCATTGGTTCTGATAAAACTCTTGGGCCGGATGATTTTACATCTCAATTCTTCAAAGATACTTGGGAGATTACTAGGCATTCTTTAGTGGCTGCCACCCAACACTTCTTCTCCACTGCAACTCTTCCTCACAGGGTTAAACACACTGCTATCACACTCATCCCAAAAAAAAGTCATGCTGAGTCTAGCACTGATTACAGGCCTCTATCGCTTTGTAACTTTCTTTATAAAGTCATCACCAAATTACTCGCCAACAGGCTCCAATTAATCCTCCCACATATTGTTCATCCTGCTCAAGTAGCTTTCTGAAAAGGGAGGGACATAGCTGATTATGTGATTATGGCAAATGAAGTTCTGCATGGTTTTAACCATTAAAACATCCCAAGGAGTTTTTGTGCTAAGATAGACCTAATGAAAGCTTTTGACAATGTAAATCTGCAATATCTCTTATATAGATTAAGAGTCCTCAATTTCTCACAAATCTTTATTAAGTGGATTGAAGCCTGTGTGGTTCAGGTTCCTTTCTCTATGGTTCTTAACGGGAAACTATCTGGATACTTCTTCTCTTCTTGGTTTGAGGCAAAAGTCCTCTATCCTTACTTATTCACTATCATTATGGATGCTTTTTCTAGGTTACTGGATTCTCTCATTGCTTCAGCAAGCTTTTCTCCTATAAGAAAAAAAATCTGAAACTTTATCTCACCTAATTTATGCGGATAATCTCCTTGTCTTTGGCACAGCAAGCTATTCTAATATTACTTGCCTTTCTTACCTGCTTTTTATTTTCTATCAGGAATCGAACCTCTCTTCCAACTACACTAAATCTACTATTTGCTTCTCTAAAGCGGTGGAGCCTCTTCTAAAGTCTGACTTGAGCTCGGTTATGGGTTTTGAACTAGCTGACTTGTTGAAATTATTTAGGCATTTCCATTTCTTCATCCAAGCTGAAATCGATTGATTGCTCTACAATTTATGATAAAATACAGAATTGGCTATTGGGTTGGAAATGTTCCTTACTCTCTTTTGCAGGAAGATTACAATTAATCAAATTTACTTGTTGGAGCTACCTTGTATACTAGTTTAGATCTATATCTATCCCTAAGAGAGTTAGAAAAAACTATTAAGAGTTTAATATCCTCATTTCTCTATAACAATGAGTCAGAAAGGAAATTCCACACAATATCTTGGGTAAACATTGCTAAACCTACTGAATTCGGTGGTCTGGGCATACCTAGCATTGAATCTCTAAATCTGATGTGCAAAGCTAAAATTATATGGAGATTGTACAATTCCAAATCTCTTCTTGCATCTTTTTTCAATGGGCAACAATTCCTCCTTTGGGGAAAATCACCATATACTCCACAGCTCTATATAAAGAGCTTAAGTCTACGGCTGTACGTTGCAGATGATGTCTCAAGTTTCAGGTGCTAAGTGATAGTAGACTATCTTTCTTTTTTGATCCATGACTAATTGGTGTGTCCCTTGATTGAAAATTTAGACCTGCGATTTTTAATTGGTTTAACTGCTCTATAAATATGCTGATTTGTGAGACCATTACAGATAATACTTGGAACCTACCTGTTAATGTTCATACTATACAAGAATGTATTAATCTGATTCATAATATGCCCATTTTAAACAACTCGGTTAGCTGCTTATGGTTGGATAAGGACTGGTTTAGCCACAAAGCAACTCACATCTACATCTTCCAATATCACATCAAACCAAATTGGGCTAAATTTATTTGGTTCAAAGGTTACTCTATAAAATATGCTACTTTTACTTGGAGAATCCTTATGGAAGGCTTGAAAACTAAAGACTTATTAACTAAGAGAAGTATGTCGGTTAACCCTCTATGCGTCTTATGCCACAATTTCAATGAGAACTACCATCATCTCTTTTTTGAATGTTCATATGCAATGGAAGTCCTTAAAGCCTCCATACCGAAGGGTAATTTTTTTCACATGGGTTGCTCATTAATGCAACTGCTTTTTTTTTGCCGAGCAGTTAATTTGCAAGGTGACAAAAAAATTCTATTTGCTCTTTATATCCATTACTGCACATTATATTTGGATGGAAAGGAATCAACGCATTTTCAATAATATATCTCTTGAGGCTAGAACGGTTACTAGGAATATCTGTTATGCTATCAAATAGAAAAGTCTTAAATGGAAACACATTAGAGTGGAGGATATACAACAACTATACTACAATTAACATATCCTAGCTAATACATTATTTTATTGTTTGTTATTTTGGGAGGCCGAGATCACTGGTGCCATTGGGAAATTTTTTGTTGTTTTGGAGCAATGATGAATCCATCATCTTTTGGCATGGTAATGACCCTGTGTTGGATATGTATATTCTTATTTGTTGTTCCTCATGGGGCTTCTTATTTAGACATTGGTTGCCTTGGATGGAGCCGTGTTAACATGCCAATGCATTTGGAGCTTGTCATTACACTTTTCTGCAAGACCGCCTCTCTTGTTGCTACTATGGTGGTATCTCATGGGCTGCTCATTTTATTTCATGTTTCCGGTTGCCTTGGTTGGAGCCTACATTGGTTCAATTGGTTTTCTTTGAGCATGGAAAGGGCTTTATTCAAACAACACGATAAACTCTATTCTTTGCTTTTGTATCCCCCAAACTTATTTTTGCGGTCATTAGTCACTGACCTAATTAATAGTTGGTGTTCTGGATGGACTTTCGAGCTCTTTTTTGTATTCTTGCTTTTTCTTTTTTTATTATTTGTATTTATCCTTTTGACAGGATTCTGATTTGTATCGATTTATGTTGTTTGTGAGTTTTACTTTTAACACTATATTGATAAATGAAATCACAGTGAGCCCTCATTTATTCAGTAAAAAGTAAATATAAATTTTGTCACATCTCACATTAAAGCTCTGTTGCTCTACATTATCCTGAATATCATAAAATAACTAATAAAAAAAATAAAGAGTAAAACAATGAAAAAGGTTATCATGTGAGAGTGTCTAAGTCATCCTCTTCATCATACTTATACCTAGGAGGCATGAGACATTTTGGCAAAGGTAGGAAGTAGCCAAGACCTATATTCAGGTACTAGTATATCAAATACATTCTACTCCAAAAATAAACTGCCATAATATACTTAGGGTATGTTTAGGGCCGTTGTAGTTTTTTGAAAAACTTATTGTAAAATTGATGTGAAAAAAGCTATTATGTGTATTACAAATATTATTATTTTTGAAAATTCAAAAAGTAACTTTCTGATAGCTACCACACTCTAACAGCTATAGTTCTCAAAATAATTTTTTCACCACAAAAATTTCTAGAAAGCAGCCAAAAAGCTGGTAACCAAACAAAACTGCTTTGCTTTATGGATTCTTTCTAAAAAATAAAGCAGCTAGAAAGCTGTCCTAAACGCACACTTAAAGTGATTACAAATTTTTTTTTAATCAAATTAGGAGTATCATAATTTGTCACTATTATTGGATCACATGTTAACTCTCTAAACTCAAAAAAGGAAAAAAAAAAGTTATAAAGAAAAAAAAAATTAAAGATGAAAAAAAAGGAGTTTCACATCTCATGTTTTATATTATTTGATTTTGGACTTTTTGACATAAAAAGGATAATCTTAGTTGTTATATTTTTTAATGGTTTCCATGTATTTATTTTTTATAATTATTTTCCTTTTTTGTTTGAGTTATATTTTATTCAATTATTTATTTGAATCTTTTTTCTTTCATGCTCGAACTTATTAAATTATAATTAAGCAAGTTGAGTTGTCTTAGATCCCTTATTATTATTTTATTTCATTAATTAAATTTAAGCTTTGCTCTAAATATTCTAAATAGTAAATGATGAAAAAGAAGAGAAAATTATTATATAGCTAAAAATTAAATTTTGAATGTAAGAGGTTATATATAAAGTTTAAACAAATAAAAATTCAAGAAAAATAATTCTTGATTGATATATATATATATATATATATATATATATATATATATATATATATATATATATATATATATATATATATATACATAGGACTTTTAAATCATTGTAAGAAGATTATTTTTTATTTTAAATTTTACTTAAAATATGTATTAGCTCTTATTTTTCATTAAGCTCGAGCTTCAACATACTCAATTTTCTCTTATTCTCAATTTGACTAAAGAAAAATTTTCATTTTAATTCACATAACTAAGAATTCATGTAATTCTATCTCAGTATTTTAATAATATATCACTAAATTTATATAAGAATTAAGTGTTTCAAATATCTCATTTTTATTGAGTCAATTTCTTATATAATTCACGTTCATACCCTTAATAAATTTAGCCTCATAGCTACACAATTTTATTTAGGGCTCTCAAAAAAGTTTGTTATTCTCAAATAGCTCGTGTTTGGCTAGCTCATTGTTAATCGAGATCGTGAAAATATTTGAGCTTGATTTATAAAGCGAACATGACAATATTTAGTTTATGGTTTCTCGATTTGCTCAAATAAAATATATATTATATTATATATAAACACATATTTATATTATAGTTTAGCGTATTTAGTGATTGAGTTTTTGTTATGATTGGTTCAATCGAATCCTCCCTTTACTGATTTTTTGATTATCAATTTGTATCTATTTTGAACAATTCACAAAGAGTGAAATTTGAGAACATAAACAAAGTAATTTTCAAAAGAGCGAACAACAGGTTCCGCTTCTCGACTGGTTTACACCTCTAATTTTATTGGACCAATTATACTCATAACCTTGAGAAAAAGAAAAGAGGTTCTCATGTGAGGAAACCCTAATTAAGGCTTATATTGGCTTCGTCGAGCTCATCGAGTCATTGATTGTAATCCACTTCTATGAATCACTTTTGATTTATATATGTGAGGTCTTGCATATTTATTAATTAATTTTTTTAAATAAAAATTATAATTTAATAAATCCTACTTCTATCAATATGCATCTAGTAGATATGAACCCAGTAGTACCAATGTTTAATACAATAAAAAGCTTCTCTTTTTAAGCATATTTATTTTATAATCAAATGTATAATGCAACAATGGATCTGTTAAGTTTTTTTACCTTCTTTTGTAAGTTGTTTTTTATGTAATGAAAGATTGTTTCTTTTTTTATACACATTTCTATACTAATTATAATCTTCATTAAGAACTCTTAAGCAAGATAATGTCAATTTAAAATGGATTTATACAAGTATAAACGTTGCTTATACACAAACTGGTTTTATTTAATTCAAACTAGGAGATTTGAAGTTTTTAAACTAGATTAATCGGCCTTTACTATAGGGCTTAAAACAAATGTCATGTGGGCAATATGAAAAATGGGCTTCCCGACCAATGTATTTTCAAATGTCGCATCGTGTCAGTAAAAGCCCACTACCTAACGAACATCATTGTTCATAATTGGGCTGTTGTTGACGCGGGCCACTCCACAGAAAAGTCCTGCAACTCGGCAGGTGCTGCTATGATTGCCTCCATTAGTATTTTTTTTTTTTTTGAGATATTTGAACAGATTTACTAATAAATTATAGGGGGATTTACATACATATCATGCAATTTTTATGCATTTACATATTTCATATTCAAATTTTAATTTTTACTTAAGTAGCACCTAAATCTTTATTATTACATCAAAATATAACCTTTATTTTTGAGTGAAATCTTGAGCGTAGTGAAAGTCTTGGTTTGTAAATATTCAAATTTGGGTGTGAAATATGTAAATACAGAAGAATTGTGTAGTATGTAAATTTTCCTAAATTATATGATATTATCTATATAATCTTTAGATGATAATTTTCTAATAAGAAAAAGTAAATGATCAAATAAATTCGGCACATATACAATTAAGTACTCACAAATTTTGAATACATAAAAAATGAATGAAAAAAATAATTAATTATAATAATCAAGAGAGGCTTCGCCCCTCCTCACCATTGAAGAAAAGTTGAAGAATAGAGACAAATATTATATCAAGAGAAATCAATTCTTTTCCTGAATTGTCGCAAGATGAACTCTCATCCAACAAAGAATCGGATTGATTTTAACGACTCAAAAAATTTGTGAGTTAATATAACTTGACTTTCTGATTATTGAATTCTAAATTAATATAACCAGCAACTTTAATCAAGAATAATGATTTGATGACCTCAGTTGAATTGACTTTTTATTATAACAAAATAAGTCTCTTCTTCCAATCTTTAATAGAAGTCTCACATTGCATGATGATCTTTTAAGGTGCCCATATGATTTTAAAAGGAAGCTATGGAAGACTTTATATCAGCATTCTTGTCCATAAAACCATTGAATTGTTAGTACTAGCAATCAAGGTGATGATTTTAAGAGCTCACTCACCATCAAATTGCCAAAGAATCCTCATTAAAGATATGCCTATAGTATCTTTTAATATAGACTCATTCACTAAAAAAATCAAGAAAGGGGAGTTCTCTTCAAGAAAGAAGAAAATAAGATGTCAAAAATCTTAATTATCATTCAAATCTAAATTAGCATTGCATTATATTGCTAAAAAAAGTATAAAGAGAAAATTTTGAAATCAAATCTTTTTGAAATAGCTAATTGATCAACTTATCACTTGTAATGCTCGTTACTCGAGATTCACAAAAATCACAGGACTGTCCTTTATTAAATTTTTGTTATTATGTTTTTTTAAACTCATTCATTTTTTATGTAGAGATAATAATTACCTTGGCTAGGGTAGACACGAGTCCAAGCGATGGCATCATTAACTTGACTTTCAACTCAAGAATACTTGACATAGTTTCAGGGATGTCAACAAGAACCCTCATAAAGTCACTTGAGTCGCAGCTATATCAAGTCTTTATCAAATCTACTCACCCCTCCTTTAATTAGTTTCATCTTCATTGCAGTTGATTAACTAGATTTTATCCTTCTTCTTTCCATCTGAATTTATTTGCATTTCTAAAGAATGCCTTAGAGTAACTCTTTGTTGAGATCATTTCAGCTTCCATTATTAGTGTATCAACCATTTTAGCTTAAAATGAGAAAAGGTATAGAGCTGAAAAGAGGAAGAAAATGATGATAAAGGGAGCTAAGCTTCAAATATGAGGGTTTCCTTTATATTTATAGGTTATCATGAGTGCTAACATATGAAACAATCAAATCAATACTACTAGTAATGTGATAGATATGCATTATTTTCAATGAAATGGTTCATTAAAATAGTAGAATTTATATCGTTTCCTTTTTTTATTCAATAAAAGTATATATATATATATATATATATATATATATATATATATATATATATATATATATATATATATATATATATATATATATATATATATATATATATATATATAAATATAATATAATATAATATAATATAATATAATATGTAATTCTCTTATTCTTTCATTAAATAACTCTCTAAAGATACAAGAGAATTAAAGAATCAAATGTATACCTAAGTGTATTTTGCTTTTTGTTTGAATAGGTTTATATTGGCCTTAAGTCTTGTCAGCACAAAGGGAGAGGCAACAACAATGTACTCAATAGAATATTGAGGACCTTGCTAAGTTTATAATAAAATCATAGGATTATATGGGGCCTCACTAAGCATACTCACTTAGTCTCTAGTCTTATTTGTCCAAGCTTAAGGATTACTTGCTCAAGGCTAAAAGTACTCACCAACATCTAAACTAGATCTATGACTTCATCATGAAGTCGGCAACTTTACTTAGAGGATTGGCAACTTCATCGATAAGTTTATAATCTCGATTAACAAACTAATAACTTCTACACTAGTTTTTCTTGTTGACTCTTAAGTGTTTCTATGTAAATATAAAATTCTCATCATGCATTATTTATTTATTTATTATGAAGTTAAAGTATAGATTTTTATAGTACCAAAATCATCCTAAAAATAAAGGGCAATTATTGGACATGAGGTCATTAAGGGATGCTTGGGGATAATAATAATATCTTAGAGTTTCTCTCTTAAAAAGAAATTCTTTTTTTTTTCTTTTTCTACTTCTTTGTTTGAATTTTTATTTTTTATTCTATGAAACCTTATAAGTTTTGCTAATAGGATTTTGATATCACCTATGGCCAAATTTAGATTAAATATAAAACTTCATAATATTTTAGCTTGCTAATAAACCATAAGAATTTGTTAAAAGAAGAAAGTAATTATTTTAACATAATTCATAACTTGAAGGAAATTCTCTTAAAACTCAAACTACTAGAATTTGAGCTTAAAATTATTCACAATGAAACATTGCACATAGAAAATGTATAATAAAAGTGTTTTAGAAAATGGATAAATAAATTAGTAAAAGTGTGTTGTAAATTTATAAATTTGATTAAAGTAAATAATTAATAAAGTCACCCTAAAGGCATGTCCTCATCATTGATATCTCTTGTTTAATGTATTACTTAATTGGGCACTACCTTGATTCTCTTTTAAGATAGTAAATTTTTATGAGATATTTTTATCTTTTATTTAAGGATACTTTTACCTTTGATCAAATAAAAATGGATAATTGATTTATATATTTTATAATGCTCAAATTAGAGAATATGCACACTATTTTATTTTTTAAAACATATTCATGAAAATCTACTTCAAACCCAAAAACAAGTGATATAATTATATCTTCATGTATAAGAGGAATAATGTTTCATTCATCCAACTTTGGCTTTGTGCATTATTGTCATCATCATGCAATCATTTAAGTTTCTTCATTAAGTAAAAATTGTGTTAGTGTAGTTAGATATTTCATATGTATTGTAAAGTAGGTCATTTAAATAGAGATCTAACATATAGCTAAAAAGAGAATTAAAGAGTATGTTTTGATACTTGCAAAATATGTGCATGAGCAACGTCTAGACCTTGTTCATACCATACTCAAACATGGTATAAGAGTAGTATAGATTATATTATTCAATAAGTGCTAAAACAATGTTTGAACACTGTTTGATGATAGTTCAAATAATGCCCAAATATAGTTTGTGCATATAGTCTACATGAGGTATGATTATGTCATTAAAAAATCATTTGATCATATTTTGAATGTATTTAATCATGTTTCGATCATTGGCCATATGGTTAAAATAATTTTGTTTAAACTATATTTGAAGAATAGTAAAGTTATATGATAATATAGTATTTTTAAATGAGTGAATTAAGTACCAATATTTTTATATTATATAAAAGAGAATATAAAGTAGACATGCTTGACATTCATAACATAATGGTGCAAAGAAGTGATGGTACAAAAAATATTCTCTTGAATATCTCATTGATATTATATACAAAGTAAAAGTAGTTTATAAGAAATAATTTAATTTAAAATTGAAGGCGATGCTCAAATTTGGTAGAACATCATCAATATCTTAATTACGATATTAATTTCTTGTTACATAAGATATCCTTATCCATTCAACATTGAGTCCTCATATATGCGATTACTATTCCTAAGAAAATTCAAATACATTTGCTTTTATGTAAATGAAGTTGATATGATATCTATATGTTCACAATCTTTTATTGGTGTAGATGATGATATGGACATACATGGTATAGATAATAGAGTTCCACAGATGCTTTAATGCCAAAGCATCCATTTGAGATAATAGTCTTAGTTTGTGATTTTCTTGATTCTTCATGTATTTTTGGGCTAAAAATAGTTCAATTTATGGAGAATATGGATGACTCTCATTCTAAAAGGGTCAATGCTTAAAAGTACCTCTAATTCATTAGTTGTTGATATAATTATATCATGTTTAAGTTTATCTTCTATACAATTATAAGTTGGGTATTGGTTAAAATGTAAAGAAGTTAAAGTGGATGTTTTATGTATATGTGATGAACAAAGTTTTAATACAAGGTGAATAAATCTAGCAAAATGTATATATGTCTATTACACTTTAGAGACATGGTCATAGAGCTTGCGAGCTAAAAGATTAGCAAACTCAATTATGCTTGAGATAAGAATGCTTGAATTAAAACATACTTGCACCTTGGATGTAGAATTAAAAGATCATTGACAAGCTCATTTATAACTTATTGGATATATAATAAGAAACAAGCTCATATTATCTATTCCTAATATAAAGTTAAAGACAATTATTTTGGATGTGAAGATAGATTATAAAATTAATTTAACATATGAAAAAGTTTGATGTTGTTATGAGCAAACCATCACCTATGTAAGTGGATTCCTCACATCCTTTTAGAAATTATTATATTATTTGATTAACTCACAAAAAAAAAACCCTAGAATACTTATTAATCTTTAGTCTTATAATGAAGAATGCCTCAATTTTATATATTTTCTGTTGAATGTATACAAAGATTTTAATGTGTATGCTGGTTAGTGTTATTTGTGAATATAACATTTCTAAAAACACATTGTGTAGATACTTGTGATAGTGGTGCAAGATCTAATACTCAAATTTGTTTAATGGTGTTTGTAGTTAAAGACTAAAAAATAATGAATCATGACCATATTTTATGACTATACAAAGACAATTGAGCACAATAAAAAAATAATATTTATTTATAATAAATATAACAATACTGCCAATACTTAGTAAATCATTTTTTAAGGAACATCGTAGAGTTTATATTCATTATTTAGCAATGAAGATTATGGTGAAGCTTAAAATTTGTAGCTTTCATGAGGAGTGTCATTTAGCTTTCAAAGCTTATAAAAAACTTGAGTTGAGTTCTTTATGTACTTAAATATAATACAAATCAAGAACCTAACCTTGTTATCTTATCTTTATAATGAAGTTACTTTGAGCTATAGGCTCATCCTTTCTTTGTTAAAAATAAATATAGTTTAATTGATGACAATTGATATTTCAAAGTGCTTCAATAATATCACCAAGGGTTTGCTTTTATTTAGTAACTACATTATTAAAATTTAAATGCATAATGAAAAAAATGGTTCATCAAAAACAAAAGATTATAAAAAACATAAAAATTATTTTAGTAAAAAAATAAAGAAAGCAATGAGAAAATTCTTTAATAAACCTTAAAGCTTGATTGTCTATCCTACTATCAATTTGAATTACATGCCCTTAGTGGCAACCTTAGTAGTGATATTGATTTGTTAGATAGGACTTGTAAATATAGAAAGTTTGATTTTTTAGGCCTCCCATGTGAACATGTGTTTGTTATAGCTTAAAATTAAGGTGTTAATTATTATATCTTACATTTAAAGTTTTCTAGACATGAATTATGATTAATTGCATACACTAAAAATATATATCTAGTTGAAAAAAAGGAGGTTTCATATAAAATAAAGAGAGTTATTATACTATGCCCATTAGTGAAGCTTAAGAGTGATTGTTTAAGAAAAAAAAAGAAAGCCTTCAAAGGAGAAGAATGATGCAATCCAACATAAGTATAGTTGATGTAAAGTTAGAGGACAAAACCAAATTGCTTGTAAGGCCAAGTATCCACTACCTTCTTTATAGCTTTTTCTTTACTCTTCTTGTATTATAAAAATATTAAAACTTCTTGAATCAATTATAATTCTTAAATATTTTCACGATGGTTGTGCAATAATATAATGCTCATTATTTTGATGTGATATACATATTAGTTGATTATTTATTGTAGCTCATATATTACATCTAGTGTAATTGAATAAAATTGTACCATAATTTTTTCAAATCCTATAAAAGCCTTTCAAATAATATTTGAACTTATTCAAAACCTATTTGAACCTATTTTTGAATGTAGGTTTGAATAAGATTTAATTATAATTTGAATAAATTTCTCATCTTGTTTGAACTTTATTTGATAATTATTCAACTTTTTCTTTAATTAAAATTGATTGTGGCTAATTTAAATATGTACTTTATAATCAAAAGTAAAGTATTTTGATCTAAAATGAATTTTTGGGCATATTTTTCCAAGAAATAAAATATCAAGTATATTTCTCTAATTTCAGATGACACATAGAAAGTCAAATTTTTATTAGCAAAGACAAGCTTGTATGTTAGATATAAGTAGTTATTTTCTAAGGATAATTTTTGTCTCTTGCCAAATAAAAAATAAGTGTCCCAAGAGTAAGATTATAACTTTTTAATATAGCACAAGTGGTTATTTATAGACTTTATCAAACAAAATATTTATTAGAAAATTGATGGCTAATTTTTTGGTTGTTTTAAATTTGTTCTAAAAAAATAACTAAAAATATTTGATAATCAATTTAAAAGTTTAAAATTATTTCATTTATTTGTTTTTTAAAAATCATAATTTAAAAAATAGGCAAAAAATTAGCTTAAAACTAAAAAAAAGTACATAAATTAAAATAATTAAACTTAGTATATTGGAGGGATCAACTGCACACTTTTGGATAGAAAAAGTGAGTGACTTGCTTTATGCATTATTCATAAGATTCTAGTCAACACCAAAATATCACTCTTAGAATTTATAAATAGACCATAATTCTTCAAAAAATTTAGATTTTGAATTATAGAGTTGCATAAAAGTTTATATCTTTAACTGCTCTTAAAACCTTCAATGGATCACTCTAGTAATAAATGATCATCTATCATTAGTTGGTCGATTAAAATTGGAAAATGTCTATAATTTTTGGATACTTTTCATCTAATAATTAATCATCATTTGTCAATCATCCATCATTGCTCACACATACAATTACTAGATGATTGATATTTGTTGGTCTCACTCTTTCACTTGATGTCCATAATTTAATAGTCATCAGTTATGGTCATTTCACCTTACTTTGCTCAATGCCAATAATCAACTAATGGCAGTCTTCGCTCCATGCTATATGCATTTGTTTGATAAGTAAGTCCATCCCTATATATTCAATAAACGGTCTATCTTGAGAGCATATGATCATACACCACTTTTATTCATTCATCCACCCCTACCTTCTCTCCCTCCCCTCCAGGAGGACTATCCTAGTCATTTCCCAACATTCTCATCATTTGGTCATCCAATTCACCTCTCTATCTTAAAAAATGTTATTGGTTATCAACCTACATTATCCTTAACATTAAGATGTTCAAATTCTCTAATCCCCCACAAATAGAGGTTATTCTACTTAGATTAGTTATATATATTGTATTTATGCATTTTCTAACTTTGGGGAGGGTGGTTAAGTATAACTCAAGGCATAAATTAATAGAATTTTTGACTAAACAAGGTTTTTGAATTATCCCTTTTATGAAAATTTCATAATAAAAAATAAAGTGTTTCCTCTCTCTTTTTATTTATTTATAATAAAGTGTTCCCTCTTTTTATTTTTATTTTTTAATGGTATGTAGATCATTATTTATGCCTATCAAGTTAAACTTACTCTCTATCAATAATACATTATAGCATGAGATAAATTCCATCAAAATATTTGAACAATTAGGATATCAATGACAGTTAATTTGTGGACAACTGCTTCAAACTCTCTTATTTCATTTTATCATGTGTTAATTGTTATGCTATGCTTTGCTTTATTCACTGAAGTATGCAAGAGATCTTACTAAAGAGGAAAAGTAAATGTGATAGTTTATAAAAGAGATATCTATGCCCCGCATATAGAGTTTGAAAGATTGAATCTATAATCTAACAAATCCATATTATTTCTTGAGGTAAGGTGCCATACAAATAAAGCTATAAGCTTGATATTTATTTAGGTAATGTTCATTTGTGATCATTTATTTATATAACTAAATAAACTTGAACAGAATTTTAAAACCTCTTCATATTTATGAACAAATTTGAACATTGATTTTCTTGTTCATTTATGTTCTCAAACATGATCATTTGTTGCATAACAAGCAATTCAATAAAAATATAATAAAATGTTCATTTAATAATGATTTAATTTTTTTTATTTAATGACTTAATTATATGATATTGTGCTAATTTTTTTTAATAATTTATATGCCACAAAAATTTTGTATTTTATTAAATGTATATATTTATGATGAAAATGTCAAATACATAATTAGTTGGGTAGATTTAAACCTTTTCATTTTAATATTTAAACTTCTCCAAAATAATTTAAATAAAACATAATGAATTATGCCAATTTTTATTAATTTATATAAATCCATTCATATCTAGTAATTATATTGCATGCTTAAAATTTTTAAATTAAAAACATAATTCATTAAGCTTGTTTAAAGCTTGAATTCAACTTGACCTCCATTAATAAGCACACTCAAACAAAATTTTAAAACTCAAACCTCATATTTAAGCTCCACTTAAACTCTATATACAAAATAATAAATACACCTGAACAATACTTTACTCACTAGACTCAGCTCATTCACAACCCTACTTACAAAGAAGGGCAACCCCACATATTAGAAAACTTGTGTGGATGATTCCACCCAAAGCTTTACAAGGAAGCTTGATCCATGAGTACATGATTAGTTAAAAGCTTTTTTCCCATCACTGTTCAATTAAAAAAGTAGAGTAATGATGAAATAAACCTTTATATTTGCTGGGGACTTAAAAACTGAACTGTGTTCTTTCTTGCCATCTTATGATTCCAATAGCTGTAATAAAAAGAAAGGCAGGCAATAATAAGATCACTAATTAATGAAAAATCTTGAAAGGAGAAAGCCAGCTCTAGCCAACTAACAAAAGTTGCTCTCTTTGATTAGTTGTTGAATCAGTGGCATAGCTAAAGCACTGGTCCAGGAAAAAAAAGAGAGATTTATTTATTTATTTTACTAGGATGGATCCAATTAACTTCAGTATATGATCTGCAAATGTAATACAGCAAAAATAAAATTATTGGTGAGAGTTTTTCTACGTAAAATATAGTTTAGACTGTCTATAGTATTACTGAATTGGACTGTTTTATATAGAATAATTTCATTATTTTTATATAAATATGTGCGAAAAATGCTATAGTCATAGAAAAAAAATCAATATTTTGCCTGCTGTCACATAATGTTGAAACAAAAAGTGACACTTTTCATTTTGATTGATCTACGTAAAAAAGGTAACCCTAGTGTATTTTTCTGTATGCAGTTTATTCAGTGGAGTGTAACAGTACTCAACATCTGATTTAAAACGCCAAGTGCTTAAAATATTTAGTAATTGAGATCTAAATTAAAAAAAAATTGTTTTAATTAAGAAGGTTTTAGTCAAGTACAAGACAATATATCCTTATAATGTCAAAGACTTTGTAGTAGCCAAATTGTTTCTTCCATTAAGAGCTAGTGTTTCCAAACCCGAATGGCATACTGAAAATGGTCCTACGAAGCTAGCAGGTAAGCTGTCGATTTTTTTTTTTTTTTTGGTGAGCTTTTATGATCATTTGGTGGTTGGCGAGTTATGTAAATGATGAATGACAAAAATTGCATGCTAGAAAATTTAGGTCTATAAAATAGAGTTTTTACATCTTGATTTTGCATGAGGAACCAACACATAAAAATGAGTAAAAATAACACTAAGAACACTAAAATTTTTACGCAGAAAATTATAAAGAAGAAAAACCCTGGGCTTGACCTTTGTGAAATGATTTTATTAGAAGAGTGTTGGTTAGAAATATTTACTTGTCCTTCAAATTGAAAAAGGCCAGATTATAAGATTAAGTTACTGGTACAAAAATGTCATGGTTAGTAAGAAATATTTGAAATAATGTGGAGTGACAACGGCTTGAGGTTTGATGAAGTGACAACAATTTGATGAATACGACTGTGGTTCAGTGATGGAGGTTGGGTGGCAGTCAAATGACAATAATGGTTCGGTGGTGGTGTTTCGAGATTTTTCAAACTTCAAAGCTCTTTTTACTCTTAAACAAAGGATCATTTCATGTGGAGAATGATGGTCAATTTATAGATTTTGGTAATGACATTCTCTATAAATATAGAAAAAATTTGAACCACTATATTGGATGGCTCATAATGATTCCATCAATCATAAGATATTTCTTGAGCATTTGAGTGCTTTAATGATATCACAATTTTGTGATCTTAAGCTCATTGTATTCGTCTTGTTTAGACACTCAATTTGACTATAAAAATGCCAATTTTTTTTAGACTATTAGTGATCCAAATAATGTATCAAAGTTTTTACTTACGCTTCAAGTGTTTTTTTTCGGTTTATTTGGACTTAAATTGAGTTACTTTTGGTTTGGTTGGGTTCATCTCTTAGAGACAATTAGTTTGAATGTAAATTTGCTAAAATTTGAGTTCCGATGGTCCTGAATTTAATTTTAAAATTTAATCAATTGCATATACATCAAAATTTATGTTGATGACATGTCACCCGTTCAATAATTTTTTCGTGTCGAAGTCTTTGTTTCTTAAGAAGCATTTTTTTGTTTCTAATGTCCCTCTTAGGGGTGCCTACTTGGTGAAACTTTGAGAATATATATCGTGCCCAACACGTGACACTAAGTGGGACAATAAAAATAAAAAACTATTTTTTTTTTTTGAGAATCATCTATTTGATTTCTGATGCTCCTCTTAAGGGAGCCTATTAGGTGGGAACTAGCAAAGTATATAGTGCCCCTTCTCCAACAACAACAACAACAAGCCTTAATCCCACTAGGTGGGGTCGGCTACATGAATCCTTCGTCTCCATTGTGACCTATTATATGTCAAATTCTCATTTAAATCAAGTATACTAAGATCATTTTTTATACATCTTAACCAAGTCTTTTTAGGTCTACCTCTACCTTTTTTAACATAAGGAAAATCTAATGCATCTACTCTCCTAATCGGTCATGGGATGTAGGCTTTATGTGGCCAAACCATCTGCGACTCTCCCTAATCTTATCTACCACTAGAGCTACTCCAACTTTTCCCGAATATACTCATTTTGCATTCTATCTCAGAGTAAAGCCACTCATCCATCTAAGCATCCTCATCTCTGTAACACTTAACTTATGCTTCTCTTTTATTGGCCAACATTCTGCACCATAAGTCATTGCAGGTCTTACCACTGTCTTATAAAATTTTTCCTTAAGTTTAAGTGGAACTTTTCTATCACATAATAGACCAAATGCATCCCTCCACTTCAACCATCCTACTTGAATTCTACTAATAACATTACCATTTATTTCACCATCATTTTGAACAATAGAGCCTAAATATCTGAAACGCTCACTCTTATTAATGACTTGTTCACCTAATGTCACAACACTACCACTATAACTTCTACAACTAAAATTACACTCCATATATTCAGTTTTAGATCTACTTAAATGAAAACCTTTAGACTCTAGAGTTGACCTCCATAATTCAAGTTTTGTTGGACTCCCTCTCTAGTCTTATCAACAAGAAGAATGTCATCAGCAAAAATCATACACCAAGGTTCATCTTCTTGTAAATGCCTAGTAAGAACATCCATAACTAAAGTAAAAAGATAAGGGCTTAAAGCTGATCCTTGATGTAATCCAACTGAAATAGGAAAATATTTAGTCAATCCTTCTTGTGTTTGGACACAAGTGACAGCTCTAGTATACATATCCTTAATGACTTGAATATAACCAATATTAACTCCTTTATATTCTAGAACTCTCCAAAGAACATCTCTTGAAACTTTATCATAAGCTTTCTCTAAATCAATAAATATCATATGTAGATCCTCCTTACTTTCTTTATGCTTCTCCATCAAACCCCTTAACAATGTATGCATCCCTAGTAGATCTACGGCATGAAACCAACTGAGAAACTTACGTATCACATCGTATATCTCAATTACTCTCTCCCATAATTTTATTGTATGGAACATTAACTTAATTCCTCTATAATTCGCACACTCTTGTGCATCACCTTTATTCTTAAATATAGGAACCAACAAACTCTTTCTCCACTCATCTGACATCTTTTTAGTATTTAAAATAACATTAAAAAGATTTGTAAGCCAAGAAATTCCTTGATCTTCTAAACATTTCCACACTTCTATTGGAATATTATCCGGTCCTACTGCTTTTCCACATTTCATTTTCTTTAAAGCTTCACTAACTTCAGATTTACTAATACGATGATAAAAATGAAATTCTCTATTTTTGTTTAGGGTATTATGGTTGATAAAATCAATTGTACTTTCAGATCCTTCATTGAAAAGTTTATCAAAATACCTCATCCACCTATTTTCAATATCCTTTTCTAAAAAAAGTATTTTATTATTTTCATCCTTAATATACCTCACTTGAACTATATCTTTACTTCTCTTATCTCTTTGGTTTGCTAACTTATACATATATCTTTCACCTTCTTTGATATCTAATCTATTGTATAAATTACTAAAAACTAAATTTTTTGCATCATATATTGCTTTCTTAGAATCTCTACATGCCACTTTATATCTTTCCCAATTCTCCGAGTTTTTACATCTAAACCAAGTTTTATAACAATACTTATTTTTTTATCTTTTCTTGCACTCTCTGACTCCACCACCAACTATTCTTATTAAAAGAAGTTTTTCTTTTTGATTCTCCAAGCATATCCTTAGCAACTTGCTTAATTTCACTTGCTATATTTTTTCACATAATGTTAGCTTCCTCATGAACATCCCAAATTCTAATCTCTTGTAGCTTGCTCTTAAAAATATTTTTATTTGTGTTCTTTAAGTGTCCCCATCTAATTCTAGGATAATAATTTGGTTTATTTTTTTCTTACAACCTTTCATCTTAAAATCTAAAACTAACAATCGATGTTGGGTACTTAGATTTTCACTTGGAATGACCTTACAATCTTTACAATCTAAATTATCTATTTTTCTTATCAAAAAATAATCAATCTGTGTTTTACTAAATCCATTTTTATAAGTAATAATATGTTCATCTCTTTTCTTAAATAAAGTGTTAGTAACTACAAAATCATAAGCTAAAGCAAAATTTAATATAGTCCTACTTTCTTCATTAATCACTCCAAATCCATAACCACCATGAACACTTTTAAAATCTTTTACCACTCTACCAACATGTCCATTTAAATCTCCTCCAATAAATACTTTTTCTGTGGAAACCTAAGTAGGAAATTACTATGGAGCCTCGCCAACTAAAATGTTTTTTGTATGAGTGTTGGTTACAAACATTTGTCTGCTCACAAAATTGGAGATGGAACTATTACAAGAGTGAATTTTTGATGGAAAATATTATAGAATTTGTAAGAAGTGTTGTTGACCTCACATTTAGAGTGATGATTCAATCTTCTTATCTTAGATCTCGGAGTCTTCTAGACACTAGGATCTTCTTAATCATAAGACACTTCTAGTGACTAAGTGAACACTTAACCTAAATCTACGGAGTTAGGAGGACTTGCCATAGGTTTAGGCTTTATCTTAGGATCTAAAGAAGCCTACCCATCCTATGGCCTAACCCATGACTTATGCCTATCCCTTTAGCCAAATCCAATCATACGAAACCAAACCTCAATTCAATACAACCAATCCCAATTGAATCCCAATTCGTATCCAAGCTCCAAGCAAATGGATCAAATCAAACCCATTTTAATCTTATGATTCAATCCTATGGACTTAACCAAAATTCCTTCAATCAAACCTCAAATCAATACAACCAATCCCAATTGAATCATAATTCATATCCAAGCTCCAAGCAAATGGTTCAAATCAAACCCATTTTAACCCTATGATTTAATCCTATGGACTTAACCAAAATTCCTTCAATCAAACCTCAAATCAATACAACCAATCCCAATTGAATCCCAATTCATATCCAAGCTCCAAGCAAATGGATCAAATCAAACCCATTTTAACCCTATGATTCAATCCTATGGACTTAACCAAAATTCCTTCAATCAAACCTAATTCAATTGATTTTCACAAAAGTACTCCAACCATTCAAACCTTCATTCCAAACTCCACCGAAAGCTATAATCAAACAAATTGAGCCAAGTCAATTCAATTAACCCAAGCTAGCCCATTTGAATCCAAAATGTGCAAATGAGCTAAAATCCAATTTAATTCAGATCAATTGCAATCAAAGCCAACAATCAATCCAAAATCAATTATCAAACTCGACTCAACACTCAATTATATCAAATCAACTCAATTGATCCATTTGGCTCACTTGACCCAAAGAGACCTAAAAGACTCATTAGAGACAAACTCCAATCCAACTCAAATTGGATTAAACCAACCCATCCAAAATCTTCTATAATGATTGTTGATCAAACTTGATTGATCAATTGCAATCAATTGGATCAAACCAAGCCAATTTGATCACTTGAATCAATTGACCCAATTAGCTTACATGAGCCAAATTGAACCAAATCCCATCCCAATTCAAATTGATTAAAACCAATGGTTCTAACCAACTTCAAATTAATCTTTGAACATGACTTGACCATCAAATATGCCAAACCAAATCCAATTGGCCCTTTGACCCAAGTTGACCCAATTTGACCTAAAAGGGCCAAATTAGGCCAAATCAAATTATAATCCAAATTGAATGCAAAAAGAACTCAAATCTATTTCAAATTGATCATTGAACATGAACAAACCCTTAATCGAACTCAATTTGGTCAATTGAACCCAATTGACCCATTTAGTCCAAATTGACCTAAAGGGGTCAAATTGGTCTAAATCATTCCCAAATCCAAATTGATTGAAATCAAAACCTACAATCATCTTAAAATGATCAATTGAACCTAAGCCAACACCTAACCCAAGCCAATTTGGCTAATTTGACCAAATTGGTCAACTTAGCCATTTGCCCTATATGAACCCATATGAGCCAAATTGAAATCTAGTTAAAACCAAATCAAACCAATTGATCCTAAACATCCAAAGTCATCATTTAAACTTGACTCAAGCCTTGATTTGACCCAATTTGACCAATTGGCCAACCTAACCCAACCTAGCCCAATTTTACCTATATGGTTCAAATTGAGCCAAACCCAATCAAACCAAGCCCAAACCCATTCAAACATGGCATAACCCATCATTGGGTCACCATGAGTCAGCCCAAATCAAACCCAACCCAAGCCCAACCCAAATTGACCCATAATCCATTGGGTAAAGCCTTCCAAATGGGACAAAGCTCATATTTGGATGATCAAACTCACTCTCCTATCCTTGGCAGCCACCCTAAGCTCAAATTGGACAGGACCACTAGCTCACTTGACACAAAGCTGGTTGGGCTAGCCATGAGCCTAGTGGAGTTGAGCTAACCCACCTCCTCCCATTGGCACACATAGGAAACCAAGGACAAGCCACCTAAGCCTTTGGTAGCCCACCTCAGGTTCTTGGCCACTCAAACTGAGCCACCTCGATGATTCCCTGAAGTCCCCTGCTACCTACGTCGGTCGAACATCTGCATCGGCCGGACGTCAGCCCATGGCAAAATCAATCCAAACTGTCAATTTGGAGGGGGAGGAGAGTATACTCCTCCCCATTCAATTCAAACAGAGATGAGAGCATTCCAAGAGCACGAGAGAGCTAAAACAAATCTCCTAGAGCTTCTATTGAGTTCCCCTAGCCTCCCCATCACCAGTGACAATGAAACCGAGTGAAATCGAGGCTTATCCCTGTCCAACTCCAATCAACCTCAACCAAAGCCAAATTAACTTCGCCCACATGTTCACCAAGCTTCAGTGAGGTGAAATAAATTGATTCTTGATCAATTCGAGTGCCGGAGACCCATCCAAGACTAACTCCGACAAGGATTTCGATAGTATTTGGTCCACAAAGCAACCGATGAGGAGGTAAGGTGCGAGCTTCTCAACAAAATTTTTTCTCTTTAAGATGAAGCTACCTCAATCGGTTAACGATCAGTTCTGAGCTCCGATGAGGTAAATTCTAACAAACCGTAAAAATAGCCTTAGGTGTTGGTTCTTTGTGAAGGATTTTATGATCTTGCGTGAATCCCACCATTAGATCCCTTTATATATCATCTTTGAACATTTTGGAGTCAATCTCGAGCCTCCACGAGCTTCGATGAGCTTGTATCGAGCGAAGGAGGGCGGACGGTGTCCATCTTCTATCGCTCTGGGGACGACAGATCATCCACCGTCTATTTCACATGATCGGAATGGACGATTGTGATTAATCTGTTAGATTATCTTTATTTAATCCTACTAGGAACTGCATCATTAATCCCACCGATCTTATTGGAAGGATTGGCGAAGGGCAGCGGCGTCAGCCACGTCGGCCGACATCCCGTTTAAGAGGCCAATCCTGCGGTGCCACGTAGAAAGTGTTGCATGTCAACCGCCCACGTGGCGCCGACGGGATTAGAGATTATTAGGCTTAAAAATATGATTAATTAGCTGAAACTTTATAAAATCATAACTAATTATAGAAAAATCTAAAAAATACAAATAAATATATTTTGGAAAGGTTAAACAGAGGAGAATCTAATAAAATAATTTCATTATATTTTGAATAGTAATTAAGGCTTAATTAAGGTTTGAATATTTTCTTAATTAGCTTAATTAAGCCCTAATTATTTAGGCAATTAATCTCAAATTTGATAGGTTGATTTAATTGGATGATCTCTACCTCTCATGATTTTATTGAGATTTATTGAATATGTAATTAAGGGAATTTGAATTTCAAGTCCTAATTACCCTCTTAATTAATCTAATGATAATTTACAGCTCTAAATAGTGAAAATTAATTATTTTTAACTTCATTAATCATTGATTAATAGTGAGATGATGAAGGAGAGTGATGAGGACCTCTTCTCCTAATTATTTTTTCAAATTCATTTCATTAAAGAGAATTAACTAAAGTGGGGTTTAATTAAGAGATTAATTAATCATTTAATAATGAAATTAAATTAAATGAAAATGCTAATCACACCAGCTAATCTATTTTGGAATTAAGGGTTCCGCTTTATGTGTTCAATAATATGAAGACCCTTAAGAAAATTATGATTAACCCATAAGTGCGAAAAAATCATAAAAATATTTAATTAGATTCTTCAACCTAATTAATCTCTAATCATGAGCCAATTGCATTAGGTCCCTTAGGAGCATTGCAATTTTAATTTTTCTCATGTTCATATCATTTGTGGCTCATGATTAAATGGATAATTGAATTAAAGAAGCATAGGAAAGGGTAATTAAATGGATTGGTTAATAAATCTAACTTAATTAATTCATAAAAATCATATAATTAGCTCTTCTTAAACACATTAAATCTCCAATATGGAATGGGATAAAAACATCAAATGATCTCCCCTCTTTAAGTTTAATCAAAATCCAAAATCAAATTAATAAGAAGCTTTGGTTTTCTTTAAATAATTTTATTTGATGTGATTGTCCTTAGGAATTAGTGTAGTTGAATGAATTATATGGAAATGTTTGGCTATTCTTTTTCAATCACTTTAAATGTCGTAAGTCATGTGATATAATACACCCATATTTTTCAAAGAAAAAAAAATCAAATGAAATTTATGTAAAATTGCATGTATTGACTTAATCTTATTATATGTGTGGCTATTATCACTAATACATTTAAAATTATTTTTCAAAACTTATAAATTGATAATAACATTTGGAGTGATAGTAGTTATGAATATATGTAGGATTTGCATGTGATTATAGCTTAAGCATGTGGAGGAAATGCTCTCTTTCCTATGTTCATGTATGTATTTACATATATTTGAATGATGATGGGTATATAGTCTAGACATCTCGGGAATATGAGACTTTAAGTAGCCCCATGGAGTTCATTTGATTATCTCACTTCCCTGGTAAACAAAGGAACATACTCACTTAATTTCATTTATATGTATATAAGTATATTTGTATTAGAACTTGGATAGAGCTTTAATTTACATGTATAAATAATTCAATAAAATAAAAAATAATCTTTTGCATGATATTCACTCTTATAGTTGGATATACATTTATATGTATTTAAGATAACAAGTATATAGTCTGGACATCCTGGGAATATGAGACTTTAAGTAGCCCCAAGGAGGTCATTTGATTATCTCACTTCCCTAGTTCAACAATGGCATGCACTTGCTTAAAACTTTTATACATGTGCATGTGTATTTAACTAATGAGTGAAGATCCCCTTTTCTAAGAAAATAATATGTGCATCCATAATCATCTAAGTGTGCCAAAGTATATCGCATGTGTAGGTATATTAAGCCTTAAATTATATGCATGTCATGGGTGATGAAAATGAATGGTTTAACATAATCTATATAATAGTAATTCAATTACATTAGTCGTAATATGTTTTTCATGTTGAATAAGATTATTTAAGATTAACCCAACCTTAGGATTAATAAAATACTTAATAAGTCATTCACTAAAACAAACTAAATCATAAAGATGTGCATTTAGAAAATAATTTAAGATAGGGATGAAGAGATTACATCTCTTTCTTCTCTTTATAATAATTAGATGCTAAGTGTATGCCAAGTAAAACAAAATAAAATACAAACTAAAATTAGAAAATCCTTTAAATAACTTAAAGTGAAACTATCCATCAGGATAAATTAAATAATTTTCCAAAACTTAGAAAACTACAATTCAAAGTCAAGCTAAGACATACCACACTAAACCCAAACACACACATTAGAGTGCTAAGTCACCACTTCTAGCTTTAGGTTAGCACGGTGTATGTGTGATGATGTGTTTTATTTTGTGACTAGATGTTAGATCGCTGATAGTCTAACATTATTTTTTGCAGAAGATTGTACTTAAAGGGGCTGCTGTAAAAGTATATATAAATATTTTACTTGTAGATTGCTCATGCGCCTAAGCATAATCTACACTAGGATATGTGGGCTTGGTTACCCATGTGCAGAATGCTAAGTCCAAATTATACAATATAACTGCTTGAGTTTGTATGCATATTTAGCTAACATCTATTTTACAAGTATAGTTAGATTTATTTTTTTCATAAAAAAATATAATTTTATAATAAGAGTTAGGATTAGTGCTATGAGAGATTAGGATGAGCAGTTGCTAGAAGGCTTAGTCCTAGGGTGCCCTATGATGCCTTGGAGAAAATCAAATAAAAATAAAGAAGAAAGAAGAAAAAAGAAATAAAGAATGAATACCCTCATAGCATGTATTCAATTTCAATTATAAATATTATTTTGTAATTTGGGTTGTATAAGGGTAGAGCTCAACTACCCATTCTTTTCTCTTTTTCAGGGTGTACGGTGGTACCCAGCCGCACCGGCCTCTTACTCTTTTGCGATAGCCTATAAAAATAATTGTTATTGTGTTTAGCTTATGTACTATAACAGTAAGATTTTTATAATTTCTTTATGATTGATGTTTGAATGTATGACTTGGATGCGGTAGGCTCTTAGGATAAATTTAATTTTTCAACACAATTAACAACTTATAACTAAAATTTAAAATAACTCTCAACTTCATCATAAAGCCTAGGATATAAATAAAATAATTAAAAGATTTAACAACCCTTTAGGTGTATGTTGTATGTTGTACGTCTCACATTATACATATCATATTGAATCACTCTTGCAAAAATGAGGGCCTCCATTTTAACACTTTAGGGATCGTTTGACTTATGAGAGCAACCCCTTATGATGGAATTTCACCCTCTTTCTCTTTTGATTTGGCCAATAACCAAATTTCATCATACATTTAGGCATAAAATATCCTAAATCCTTTGTCCAAATGAATGCGTCAAAATAACATAAAAATTATAAAATTTTATATTTTTAGACTAAATCATATGCTCATGCCAGTCATGATCTAGTCTCTTAGGGAGTGAGTTTAGGACTCTAGTCTCTTTTCAAATTAAATAACAATCCTGGCCATCTTATAATTTCATAAGATCAGACTACATGGATTTGAATCATATGAGGTGTTAGTTGGCGGTCACTCTAAGCGGTTGTAAGTCTAGAAGAGTCAGAAGGGTTTGTCCTGTCTTGTGGAGGTAGACCCTTATGTCCCCTTTCCATTTAGATTTAAGTCATGCTTTTAACTTGTGTTAAAGCTCCCTAGATTTAGGATTCGATGTTACTTATTTTCTTTGGCCTACAAGCATAAATCCTCACCTCTTAGGTATTTCCACAATCTTATGTTGATGGATTATAAGCCATAGCAATCTAATAAAATTTCAACTCAAATAAAATAAATCCTCTCACTTTCTAACATATAAAGTCTCACCATATGATAGGTTGAAATGCTCACTAGCTTCATATCATTTCTTACTTATTTTTCTTTGGATTCTAAAATAAGTCTTCCAATTGAATAATCCCATTTGATTTACCAAATAACCAATCCTTTGATAGTCTTAATATTGAAATCTTTAGAGACAATGATTGACTACTTTAATCGAGAGTTTTCTTAGAAAATCTCATTTCCTAGGATGTAATTAACTATGGAGACTTGCCTCCATAAAGAACTAAAGAACATGCTTTACTTTTCCATGTAAAGCAGGTGAAAGATCTATGGTATATTAGAAGACCCATCATACCTTAGGAATTCTTATTGGGTGATTAGGCCCATTGTAGGGTGATATTTCTATCTTTTGAGATAATATATCATATCTTAATGTCATACCCGACCACTTCAATAAGTACCCCATAAGAACTATGTGGTGTCCACCCAACGACATCCAAATTAAAATACCACAAGTATTTAAACTAGTGTGGCAGAGTGAATGACTTGATAATGTAGGTTGAGTAGCTTTGATCTGCTGAAGGAGATGATGAACTAATTAAGATGACTATGATATGGCAGTAGTAGTAAGGAGTCGATTAGGCTATGCCGATCGATTAGTAGTTCAATGATGGTAGATGGGCATTGATTTGACAATGGATTGAGTGGCTACAATAGTGGCCTGTCGGGCAATTTTGCGAAAGTAGATGGGAGGTAATTTGATGGTGACTATTAGGTGATGGTCCAATGAAGTTCACTAGTCAATGATCCAATAACAAAAGTCGAGCAAGAGTTTGATAATGGATGGTTAGATGATGGTGTTTTGGGATTCTTCAAGCTATAAAGCTCTCTAAAATCTCAAGCTAAAGGCCCTTTTATGCGAAGAGTAAGGACCAATTTATAAAATTTGATAGTGACATTCTTTGTAAATTAAACATAATCTAAATCACTCCATCAAATGATTAATAATGATCCCCTTAATTATAAGATATTTTTGAGCATTTCAGTGCTTCAATAATATCAAAATTGAATAATCTTTGCTTGTTGAATTCGTGTTGTTGACATGCTCAATTTGATTATGAACATGGCAATTTTTAAAACCATTTAACGGCTGAAATAATGTCCCAAAATATCTAATTATGCTTCATTTATTGATCTGGCTCATCTATATTTGAATCAGGTCATTTTTTGTGAAGCTAGTTTTGCCTCTTTGAGATGATTAGTTTGAGTTATAAGTTTGTCAACATCAAAGTACAGATGTTTTATAATTTAATTCCAAAAATTATTTTATAATATATGTATTTATATTCGTGCATGAATAACTAAATTTTTTTGATGGCATATCATAATCATCTATTTTACTAACTTAACTTGGACTTTATTTGTTATGAAATGAATGTCATTGTTCTAGGTATTACTGTCATTTTTTTTCTCTTTTTTTGTTGGGGTATATATTATTAATCGTATAATGCTTGATATAGATAATATATTCAATTTTGTTCTCACACCACATCGTTCAACTTGGATGTGGAAATCAATCTAAATCGCTATGACTGCCATGAACATTCCTTTGAGAAAAGGTGAGACCCTATAGGAATTTGTAGGGTTCTAAGATTTTGCCTCACTAAAGTTTCATATGGAAAAGATGAAGCTTTTTGTAAACTCCTTACCAATTGTTATACACACGAGCTTTGCAGCCTACACTCATTTACCTGGTGCTTTTTGAATCGACAAGCCATGAACATGAATGGATTTTATTTTAAAAACTTTCAATTTCATTAGCTCAGAAATTGTGAGTACTTTTGATTTCAAGCAAATAAAAAAAAATTGTGAAGTTCACTTGCCCTCCTCTTCCCAGTAAAAGATTTTATTTTAGAAACTTTCTACTTCATTAGGACCTCACTCACTTATTACAGTGTATTAAATCTCTCATCAAGATAAAAATTTATATAACTTTGTCATCTTATTATTGAGCTGATGATGGCATAACTTCTTTGATAACTTGATGAAGGGTAATTCCAATAATCACCATTCATGTTTTCTTCCCTCTTATGAAATAATAACTCCTACCAAGGTCTTCGTGCATGAAACTATATTACTAATTAAGTTTCTCACTATGATCATGATATCCTAAATCTTGGTCTATGATACCAATTTCATATGTCCTAAGGCTCAACAAAGTTTTTTTTAGATAAATTTAAGAAATAAATTACTCTCCAGACAATCAAAACATTGTTTTAGATTTTAATCTTCTCATGAATTATAAAATCATACAACTAGTGATCAAAGTGAACACTTCAAAAATTATAGGAAATAAAACACTCAACCTTTTATTCATCAATAATATAGAAAAAAATATGGTTCATAAGATAAATCCCTAAACAATGATACATAATTCATTACTTATACACACTAATGCTAACACATTTATTCTTAGACTAACCATATAGCTTGATAATGTTCTAAGTGCCATAGGTGAAAGCACCTTATCTACTTCTGCACAAATAGCTAGAATTTTATTTTTCTCATTCTCCTTGTATGAGTTACACATATACCAAATAAAATAGGCTAAAAATTCTCAAAAGTAAACAAATGATAATGTTCTTACATGAATTTGTTAAGATATGAAGATAAAATTATTATTATTATTACAACAAAGAAAAGATTCAGTAGCAGCTAAAAGGGCATACAATAAGAGTTTAAACCGCCAATAAAATCACTATAGTGGTTTTATAATCGTTAAAGTTTTACTATGGTTGCTATTCACCACAAAGATTTTTTTGCAATAGTTTAGGAACTGTCATGATAAACTTGCAGAAATGAAGCAACTGCTATATTTCTGCATCATTTATAGTAGTATAACCGCTACATTTCTGGGAAAAATCTGCTGCTTGCACTGGTTTAAACCCCTACAAAGTTGCATATTTTTTAAACAAAAAATAGCTAATATATTGAGGTTGGCTCAACAAAAGTTATAGATTATATATATATATATATATATATATATATATATATATATATATATATATATATATATATATATATATATATTAAAGTGACCAATGCAATTGTAGCTTGACCATTTAGACTATAAATTCATTCATCAACTTACAACACATAAATGAGTCATTAAAATAAACTATTAATTAATTTGCTACATAAAGTACATTACTGAAATAGCTAAAATAACATATAGATGTTTCATCAGAAAATACAAAATGATAATATATAAATTCAATTTTAGTCAAAGTAACTTAACACTTGTATACCTTCAAACATTCCTCTATAAACTTAGGCTAGAAAATAATGAAAAAAAAGGTGGAGCTGCACTACATCAAATCTTTGTCTCAAACTCAATGAAGCCAACATGATATAAACCCCCGCAAAAGAAAAATTGACATCACTTCAAATTCATAAACTAATAACAACTAAGGACATTAGATATAACAATCACACTCAATATATCAAATATTAACATATCAATGATCATCAAAAAGAGATTACATGAATAAGATAATGATGTTTTGTCCTCTCTCCTTCTTATATCACTCTTCTAAAGATTGTTCATTATTAATAAGAAAAACTAATAATATCCATTTAAGTCTAACATCCTTGAATGACCAGGATCCATTATTTTGTGATCGATTGACTCTCCATAATTATAATCCATCATAAATGGATTGCATAATATAGTAGAATAGAAATTAGTAAGTATAAAAAAAAGATAAATGATAAATTATCTCATACAATCTCTTTTTATCTTCTAATGGAGCTAACATGACTTATTGTGTGAGGGTAGATTTATTTCCTTATATTTTCAATATTCTTTGCTACTCTCTCTTGTAATAAAAATGGTTAATTCTTGTACAATTAATGATATTTAACATCTATAAGGTACTAACATGATCATTCGATTACGATCATTAGATTGCAAGTTGATACCACTACATTGCATTAACTCCTACTAAGACAGTCTCCATAATCTCTTTAATTGGTCTACTATCCTAACATGTGTTGCCTCTAAAATGGATACATTTATTTGTAATATTTGTAATGCACTAGAACACCAAGTTTAATTTTTTCGATTAAGTGAACTAGTAAGTGTACCATAATTGTGAAAGGGGGGGGAGGAGGAAGTATTTTTTTTTCATCTAACATAAAGTCAAAGCTTCTTCAACTCACTTGGATACCTTAGCATATACTAATTTCAAAACTGTGATAACTCAACAACAACACTAAGAACTCTTTTTGATGGTGTATAAGATTTACGTACAATTTAAAGAATATCTTCAATAAGAACATGACAACCATAACTTTTGAGACCTTTAATTTTGCATTCATTGATATTAATAGATTTTGATGCATATCCTTTAGGAAATTTCATATTTTTAATGTTTCACATAACACTTATCTTTTTTTCTTTGACATTATGAAGCAGGCAAGTGTTGAAGTAAACCTGCCATCCTTTATAATATAGGGATGTAAGGCTCTCTTCATGTTGATATCAGTCAAATCTTGTCAGGCCTATAAATTATCTTTGAATTTATCAAGATCTAACAATGCACATATAAAATTATTACATACATTCTTTTCCCTATACATGCCATCCAAAATGTGTGGCAAAATATTATACTCACAATAAGATAAGCTAAAGAAATAATTTTTTATTCCTTTCCAACACATCATTAGATTCTATTATGATGAAGCTTGCATGCTTTCTTTTATGACTTTGGACTTCCATATTAGCTTTACCAAAAAAATACATTTTAGAGACTTGACTTGTGATAAAATATGACTTTTAGGTGTAGATCTATTTTTTTTCAATGTTATCAAAATAGTACTTCTGTTGACAAAATATATGTCTAGGCAACAACTAATGTCGATGGCCCAAGTAAGATTTTTTTTTTTACTTTTATACAACCATAATGATTCAATGTTTTCAACATAACATGGGCAAGCAATCTTTCTTTAGTACTCCACTTAGATAACATACCATAAACAAGGAAGTCATTGATAGTCCATATTATCACTGAACGTAGTTGAAATTAAATTTGACTTATTGCAATATCATAACATTGAATTCCTTGCCATAGTTCATATAACTTCAATTAATGACTGTAGATAAACATCGATATAGTGTACCTAACCCACACATGCCTCTACCTACACTCTCTACTTAACTTATATGAATTTATTACTTATCATCTTCCACTTAATAATTATATTATGACACTGACCACTAATTATCAAATTAATCTTAGCTTCTTACCTAATTATCTAATTAATTTTAGCTTATTACCTAACATCTCTGAGCACTATACAAGAGAATGATTTCATTATGTTAAAATATCACATAATCAAAAGTAAATAAGAATAATAAAGAGAGATAGGAGTGTAAATAAATGATAAATCTTAACAGTTGATAAAGACTTGACCTAAAAAAAATGAGTTTGAATTGACTTGAAAATTTTAAGGTCAAATTTGTGTCTAGAATTTTATATGAATTTGACTTAGTACATTTAGCTAGTAATCAGGTTGAAGATATGTTGGGTATGTGTTAGAGTGTTTTATTTTATTTATTAAATGAGTTAGGTTTGAGTCATACAAATTCTAGTTAGGTTAAATTTTATGCTTTAATCCATAAAAGAAAGAAGCTCTTATAGTAAAAGAGAGAGGAGAAGAGAAAAGTTCTCATAATAATAAAAAAATAATAATAGTAATAATAAAATCTTTTAGTCATATTTTTTTTCAACAAATGGTTATGTTTCCTCTCAAATTTTAATATAGAGAAAGTGGTGTTTCTATTGCTATATTTAAATATATAAAATAAAACTTTTAATGCGCACCTTTTTAAAAACTTAATGTAATACTTAATCCCCATGTGATTGGATGTAAGTGAATATCATTAAACTAAGAAAAATTGTGTTCACCATTCATCTTCATTTAAATTTGTTCAAAATTTTATAATTACCTTAACAATTAATTTTATATCTTTTATTTAAGTTAAATAAAATTTTGATTAATAAAAAAGAAATGGGAAATATTGACAAATTTAATACTCAAGACTTGAACTACTAAAAGATGAAAAATAAAATATTATTCTTGTAAAAAAACATATTCAACTTTTATAAGAGTTCAAATGGATAACTTCAATAAGAGAGTAAGCAAAAAAAATTGGCTTTACAAATTAAGAAAAAAATTTAATAGGAATCAATAATTACTTATGCATCGGCCACCTAAGTTTAGAACTTAAATATTAGGGTATAAACCCCACCTACAACCCAAAATTCTATTGAGGTTGATTGATTAAGAGAATAACTTTTAAAAAACATGAGAACACATACACCCTAGAGATATCCTTTGAGAAAACCCCCTAGAAATGACCACCATAGAAACCATAAGGTTTTGAATGAGTTTATTCAAAATAGTTTAGGTTAATGCACAAACCTATGATAGAGTCCATGGTCCAAATAAGTTTTTAGATTGGCTTGCCTAATAGATAGATGACTACCAAAGAACCATATTGGCCAAAATAAATTTTGTATGCCATGCTAAAATCTATTAGAATAATATTTTACTTAATGAAGAGGGGCTAGGTAGAAACATCTTTACTTAGAAATGAAGCAGATGCTCAAGGATAAATATTATCTTAGAAATTATGAGAGAAAATTGAATGAATAGTTGATAACCTTGAGACCAGGAAATATGCAAGTGGTTGTGTACATTAATATTTTTGAGGATTTGATAGTTAGGACTAATTGTACTGAATAAGAGTGATAGTTAGCCAATAATTTATCATTGGTCTTAAGAGTGACATTAGGAAAAAGAGAAAGTTACAAGACCCTCAAACCCTTAAGGATACTTTTCACTATATTTTTGATGTAGAATATCATGAGGGTTTAAAAATTAGAGCTTAAGCTCTATTTACAAGATCTCAAGCTAAAGCCTAAGAAAATTCAAGAAAGCAGAAGGCTTAGCCCATTAGCCTATTAAGACCCATTTTATGATTTCATCTTTTTTGATTTATATAATTTTTAATTTTCTTCTAGAAACTCCATGTTTGAAATTTTGTATTTAAAAATTCAAAGCATGACATGTGAGGTGGTTGAATCCACATAAAATAATAGCATGTGAAATGGGTGGATGACATAAAATAATGAGATAATTTAATGCTTCACATGAATATGGCCACCCACCTTTCCCTCCATATTTTGAATTCTTTTCTTTTGAAAGATGCTTGTAATGGCTATAAATAGCCCTTATTACTAGAATGAAGGAGATCTTTTGGCAATTACAAATTATTGAGTTATTCTTGTGGTTTGAGAGCTTGGTGGGCAAACCTTAGCAATCCTTGGTGGGAGCACTAGTTATCCAAGATATCTTCCTCCCTCACCTCCAGTACCCAAGTTCTCTCAATCTTATCAAAAGAAATAACGCTCACCTCCATTAAATTTGGTATCAGAGTGAAACTTGGAAGGAGTAAATTTGGTCAAAAGTTTGCTTCAATAAAAGGAGCATCTCAAGTGGTGGACTTGTCTTCAAACTTATGAATTTTTCTTAGACTTGTGAGGTTAATTAATTTTCTTTTATATGATAGTTTAAATACATATTAGTAGCTTGGAAAGATATATATTTGCTTGCAAGTTTATGGTGATTGTATAAAATTTTAATTAGTAAGCTCCATTATATATTTTAGTCATTTTTCAATTGTGTAAACTTACACCCCCCCACCCCCAAAAAAAAAAGAAAATAAATTTAAGAGAGCTCCTTAGTGAGGTAGTGTTTCACCCTTAAAATAACCTAGCCATTAGTGCAAATCAAAATATAATTACTAGCTTTATTATTTTTGCTATTATTTATGGTTAATTTTAGAAATTTCTTTGATTAACTTATGATAACTTGCTTTCTTAAGAAAAAAAAAAGAGGCTTGATAAATTTGAGCATTTTTTTCATTGCATAAAAAAATGCATGTATAATAATATAAGTGTGTTAAACCTAGTGATTTTGGAAGCTAAATAGAACTTTGTCAAAAAGACCTAAAATTTCTAAGGAGAGCTTGGGATTTAAGTGGTCTTGTACCCCCCTCCTCACCTGGAAGTTCTCTTAGCCTAAAATTTTACTTTGACTGCACAATTATATTATACTTGTTTATTTTATTTCAATTTTTTTCATTGATCCCTTTTCATATATATATATATATATATATATATATATATATATATATATATATATATATACTTTTTCTTTTAAAAAAATCTCATGGCACCAAAATCTATCTCACAAGATCAAGTTAAAAATTTGACTAGATTAGTTGATGATCTTAGGATCCATGAAAATGAATTAAAAACTCAATAAATATTAGAAGAAAGTAAAAATCAAATGCAAGAACTTAAATAATAAATGCAAACTCTTATAGCTCATGTACAAAATAATAGACTACCAACACCTCCTCCAATACCTGCTCAGACTGTGCCAATAGGGTTAGATGAGGAAGATTCATATCCAAACCATAGAGAAAATCAACCACTTAGAAGACCATCAATATCTAGAAATGGTGGAAGGGGAGAAAATTATTTTAAGACTATATAAGACTTTAATGATCCATCTCGAAGAGTTAAAGTAGAAGCCCCAACTTATGATGGTATATATGACCCAAATAAATTTCTCGATTGGTTAGTTCAAATGGATGACTTCTTTATAAAATGGATGATTACCAAAGGGTTACTTTTGCTAAAATGAAATTGATAGGGCATGCTAAAATATATTGGACAAATACTTTATCTAAAGAACAAAGATTAGGAAGGACAAATCTCACTTGGATAGAAATGAAAGAAATGTTAAGAGCAAAGTACTATCCTAGGCATCATGATAAGAAGCTACATAGTCAATTATTAATTTTGAGATAAGGTAATTATCTTGTAACTGAATACTTGAATACTTTTGAAGATCTAGTTTCTAGAATTGATTGTGCTGATAATGATTGAAAATTAGCCAATAAATTTGTTATTGGACATAAGACTGACATTAGAAATGAAGTTGAATTATTTGACCCATAATCTTTAGAGGAAGCATTTCATTATGCATTATTGATTGAACAACAAAAGAAATCTGCCTCCCTCTCTAAAACTAAAAGTCAAGTACCTTCCATTTCATCCCATAGATCTATTGTTAGACCCGCTCATCCAAATGGCCTAACCCCTTTTCCTAAAACTTTAATTGAAGGGAGCTCTAAGAACACTAGGGAAGTAATATGTTTTAAATGTCATAAAAAGGGTCATATGCAAAATTAATGTAAAGCTCAAATCTTATTTTTAGAAGAAGTTGAAAATCCAATAGATGATAATCTAGAAGAAGTTTATGATGACACCCCATTATCTGATGAAAAATTAAAATTAACTGATGACCCTCATGTTAATGTGATGAGATGTCTTACTGTAATTAAAAATGAGATAGAAGATTGAATGAGAAAGAACATTTTTACCATTAATGTTTTATGTAATGAAAAGAGATGTAGGTTAGTTATAGATGGAGGGAGTGCTATAAATGTCATTTCAACACATATTAACTGGAGCCAACCTAAAATCTGAACCTCACCCTGAACAATTTCATATTAGCTGGGTAAATCATACATCTTTTCTCTTCACCAATCGATGTTTAGTTACAATTAAAATAGAAAGCTTGAGAATCAAATTTGGTGTGATGTTCTCCCTATGAACATTGCTCATATTCTCTTAGGATGACCTTGGCTGTATGATATGAATGTTATTCACTATGGTAAGAAAAATACTTATATTTTTAAACATAATAATAAGACTATTAAGCTCCTACCAATAAAGTCAATAGAAAGAATACCCTCCATAACACCACACAAAATAACTTCTGACTTGCAACCTAAGCCTCTATTAAAGAAAAATGCCAAACTTCAATTAATTATCATAGAAAATCCTACTATTAGGTTTAATACTATCATTTCTGATTCTTACTTTAAAATATCTACGCTTCCTTCTTTGACCTCAAAGATAGAAATAATATATTTTGGAGCTTTACGAAAAGAATTTTCTGATCCATTTCTACTTCACATATTACATGTAAAAGAAGTCATTCTAGACTCTAATGAGATTCACATACATGCCGTGGTCTCTTCTCTTTTTTTTTGATTTTAAAGATATTGCACCCAATGAGCTTCTTGATGAGCTACCTCCTCTAAGATATATTCAACATGCTATCGAGTTCTTACCTTGTTCTCAACTTTCTAATCTTCCACATTATAGGATGAACCCTACTGAGCATGTTGAGATTAAAAGACAAGTTGAGAAATTATTAAAAAAGGGTTTTATTCAAGAGAGTCTTAGCACTTGTAGTCAAAGATTATTAACTCCAAAGAAAGATGGAACGTATAATGTGTGTTGATAGTCGAGCAATAAATAAAATTACTATCAAATATAGGTTTCCTATTCCCCGATTAGATGATATATTAGATTTAATCTCATGAGCAAATTTATTTTCAAAGATTGATCTAAAAAGTGGATATCATCAAATTCAGATTAGATCAGCAGATGAGTGGAAGATGGCTTTTAAGATCCTTGATAGACTTTATGAATGACTTGTCATTCCATTTGGACTTTCAAATGTTTCTAGCACATTTATGAGATTAATGAATACTGTTCTTAAACCATATATAGGTAAATTTTTGGTGGAGTATTTTAATGATATTTTGATTTTTAGTCCTAGAAAAAATGAGCATCTACAACACCTACAAAAAGTCTTTGAAATACTTAGACAAGAGAAATTATATTTTAATTTTAAAAAGTGTTTTTTTGCAAGCCATGGTAATCTTTTTAGGCTTTATTATATCCACTACGAGGCTTAAATTTGATTCTTCTAAAGTGAAAGCAATCTTAGATTGGCCATCAGCTAAAAATTTTACTGAAGTTAGAAGCTTCCATGGTTTAGCCACTTTTTATTAGAGATTTATCAAGAATTTTAGTACCATTGTTGCTCCGATAACTGATATACTAAAATTAGATAAACTTTGTTGGACTCCTATTGCACAAAAGGCCTTAGAGCAAATTAAAGTTCTTATCACTTCTTCACCAATCCTTAGGCTTCCTAATTATTCTAAAGCCTTTGAAGTGACATGTGATGCTTAAGAAATTGGGATAGGTGGAATTTTAAATCAAGAGAATCATCTTATAGCATTTTTTAGTGAAAAGTTAAATGAAGCCAAACAACGATATCCCACTTACAATAGAAAGTTTTATGCTGTAATTCAATCCTTAAGACATTGGTGACTCTATCTCTTACATAGAGAATTCATACTTAATTTTTATCATCATGCCTTAAAAATCATTAATAGTCAATGAAAATTAAGTCATAGGCATGCAAATGGGTTGAATTTTTACAAGACTACTCTTCTGCTCTAAAGCATAAGCTTGGAATTGAGAATAAACTTGCTGATACTTTATCCAGGGTAAACCTAATAATTTCATCTTTAGAATTGAGAATCTGAGGATTTGATAAAATTAAAGATGATTATATTATGTGCCCTGACTTTCACCTAATTTATCTTGAACACCTATATAAACCAATAACTTTACAAGGGACATTCTTGATAACAAATGGATATTTATATAAAGGAAAATAACTATGCATTCCTAGATGTTCTCTTAGAGAGTTCCTTATCACTGAGCTACATGCTGGGGGTGTAGCTAGTCATTTTGGAAAGGATAAGACCATATATTTACTAGAAAATAGATTTTATTGGCCTTCATTAAAATGAGATGTTCAAAAATTAGTGGCTCAATGTTTAATTTGTAAATAAGATAAAACTATTCCTTATAGGCCTTGGGAAGACCTATCAATGGATTTTATTCTAGGATTACCTAGGACAGCTTGAGGACATGATAATATTTTTATTGTAGTGGATATGTTCTCAAAAATGGCTCATTTCTTACCTTGTTCAAAACAAATGATGCTTCTTATATAGCCGAATTATTTTTAAGGAAATAGTGCAACTCCATGGTCTCCCTTTAACCATTATTTCTGAAAGAGATGTTAAGTTTGTCTCATATTTTTGAAAAATATTATGGAAATTATTAGGTACCAAATTAAAATTTTCTCTTGCCTTTCACTCACAAATTGATTGACAAACTAAAGTAGTTAATCCTACCTTAGGAAATTTGCTTAGATGCTTGGTAGGTAAAAGTTTAGGAAATTGAGATTTATATTTACCAACCTTAGAACTTGCCTATAATAGTACTATTTCTAGAACTACAAAAAAATCATCATTTGAGATAGTCTATGGTCAAAACTCATGACAACCAATAGATGTAGCAAACCTACCATCTCATGTATTTTATGATACAACATTCTCATTTGCTAAAGATTTTCAAAGCCTCCATGAAGATATAGGAAAGCAAATTACTATAAGTAATGAAAACTATGCTTCTAAGGAAAATCATAATCGTTCAACAAAATAATATAAAGAAGGTGATTATGTATTGATTCGCATTCGACTTGAGCGTTACCAAACCACTAGATATAAGAAATTACATGCACAAGCTTGTGGTCCATTTAAAATTCTTAAAAAAATTGGAACTAATGCTTATCAACTTGATTTACCTGCTGATATGCTCATTCATCCATTTCTTAATATTGAAGATATTCTATCATATGAAGAAATTATCAAACCTTCACTTGGTCATTCTAACTCTTTAGCAGGAGATATAGCACCGTAATTTCAGAAGCCCTCTTCCTTTGAAGTTGACTATATTATCACTGAGGAAGCACCCATTAATCCAGCTTCTGAACATCATTTTCTAGTTTGTTGAAAGAATAAGCCACCAACTGAAGGCACATGGTTGACCTATACTGATTTGGAAACTTTAACCCCACAATTAGTAGAAGACTTCTTAGATTTTAACTCTACAGAGCAGAGTTCAATTGTGCCCAAGGGAGTTGATGTAGAATATCATGAGGATCCAAAAATTAGAGCTCAATGTCCATTTATAAGATCTCAATTTAAAGCCCAAGAAAATTCAACAAAGAAGAAGGCTTAGCCCATTAGCCTACTAAGACCCATTTTATGATTTCATCTTTTTTTATTTATGTAATTTTTAATTTTTTACTAGAAACTCCAAGTTTGAAATTTTGCATTTAAAAATTCAAAGCATAATATGTGAGGTGGTTGAATCCACATAAAATAATAGCATGTGAAATGGGTGGATGACATAAAATAATGAGGCAATTTAATGCTTCACATGAATGTGTCCACCCACCTTTCCCTCCATATTTTGAATTCTTTCTTTTTGAAAGATGCTCATAATGGCTATAAATAACCCCTCTTACTAGAATGAAGGAGATCTTTGGCAATCACAAATTATTAAGTTATTCTTGTGGTTTGAGAGCTTGGTGGGCAAACCTTGGCAATCTTTGGTGGGAGCGCTAGTTATCCAACATATCTTCTTCCCTCACCTCCAATACCCAAGTTCTCTCAATCTCATCAAAAGAAAGAATGCCCACCTACATTAACTTTGTTTCTATAAAAGTTTACTAAAGAAGCATCTTTATTTAGATCGAAAGATCCAATTTTTTCTTATCAAGCATCCTTTTATCCTAACCAAAAGTCTAATAGACTTAGAACTTTATCTTATAATACCCATCCTCATAAAAAATGCCATTAAATCTTCTTTAAGGCTGAGAAATATAGCATGTCTTAAATGTTATAAGAAAGGACACATGCAAGATTAATTTAAAGCAAATATTATGTTCTTAGATGAGATTGAGGAAGAAGGAAGAATATAGAATAAATAATGAAGCAGAGGAGATCCATAATGACACCCCTCTTTTAGATGATGATGTAGACTAAGTGGGAGATTAGGTGAATGTTAGAAGGTGTAAGCTAATAGCTAGAGATAAAGTTTAAATGAGAATAAATATTAATTTTCATTATGTATATGATTTGTAAGGAGAAGATGTGTAAGTTAGTAATAAATAAGGGTAGTGCTATGAATGTTATTTTTATACATACTCTTTTTAGAGTGAACATTAAGCTAAAAATCTATCTTGAACCATTTCATGTGAGTTGGGTGAATCACACATCCTTATATAATGCATTTAGATGCTTTGTGCTTAATTAGATAGGTAGTTATGAAGATCATATTTGGTATGGTGTATTACTCATAAACATAGCACATATCTTATTAGGAAGATCTTGGCTTTATGTGTTTAATGCATTTCATATAGTGAAAAGAGCACTTATGCCTTTAAACATAATAAAATAAAATAAAATTATTTATAGTAAATCCATTAGAAAAATAGACTCCTAATCATCTTCATGATAAACCTAATTTTGAGAACCAACTAAAGCTTAATTAGAAGAAGTGAGCCAAGCTTCAATTAATTATATCATCATTCCCTATTATAAGAGAGACTACTTTTGATCTAGACTTAATGACTCATTCTTCTTCACATTGTTCCCCTGGACATCAATTAAAAAAAAATGTAGGATTCAACACCATGTTTAAAGAGTTTTTGATCTCACATCATGCTACCTACTTCATATAAGGAAAGTTGTAGAGAAGTTACTTGAGTATCACATTCCTAATATTATTTCTTCCCTATTATCTGAGTTTAGTGATCTATGCATAGATGACCTACTATAATGGTTTGCTACCTGTTGACCTCACTTTTAGTGAGGTTGACAACCCTCCTCTTACAATTAGGATTTGATCTAAGAACTTAGGTTTTGTTGACCTCAAGTGAGATTAATAATCACCCTAATTTTAGTAATTAGAATATCCAACTTTAGATTAAGAGCTTTATAATTAGGTACTTAGGATATTATAATTAGTAACTAAGTGTACAACCTAAACTAAAGTAAAAATAAAAATAATAAATCAAAATGAAACTAAATATAAAATTAAAACTAAATTAAGAAGCCATCACATTAAGAAGAAAACCTAGGGTATCTTAGTAGACCTGACTTAACCCAATTAGATTAAGTGAACCCACCTAAAATCTAAATCCAACAGAACTCAATAGAAATATATATCAAATATATTTGAATTGAAATCTAAATTCAACTGAGCATGAATTAAGATAATTAATGTTGACCTCACTTTTGGAGTGAGTTCTCAATCTCCTCATCTTAGATTTAGGAGTCTTTTAGACACTAAGACTTCTTTAATCATAAGACACTTCTAGCATTTAGGTGAACACTTAACCTAAGCCTAGAGACTTAGAAGGGTTAACCATAGGATTAGACTATGCCTTAGGACTTAGGAAAATCCACCTACCCTATAGCCTAAACCCAATCCATGTTCACCCTCTTAAAATCAAACCTCAAATTCAATCCAAATCCAAATCCAAATCCAAATTCCAAGCCAAATGATTGAAGCTCTCGATCAAATCCAAACTGAAAATCAACCTAAGCTCTATGATTTTATCTTATGGACATAGCCTTAGCCAAATTCAAAGAGATCCAAAACCAATTAATTTTCTCATAATCAATTTATACCTTCAATCATCTTCCTAAATACAAATCAAATCCACATTCAAATGATCAAAACTAAATCAAACTAAATCAAATTAAATCAAGATCCTTCCTAAGCCATATGAATTAATCCCATGAGGCTAGCCAAACCCTAACCCAAATCTATCCAAACTCAATCAATTTTCTTATAAATCAATTATTCCTTCAATTATCTTTTGAAATATAAATTAAATCTACAATCAAATGACCAAAACTAAATCAAACTAAATCAAATTAAATTAAGAACCTTCTTAAGCCATATGAATTAATGCCATGAGCTTAGCCAAACCTTAACCCAAATTAATCCACAATCAATTGATTTTCTTATAAATCAATTATTCCTTGAATCATATTCCTAAATATAAAGCAAATCTACAATCAAATGATCAAAACTAAAGCAAACTAAATCAAAATCCAAACCTAAGCCATATGACCCAACTCCACGGACATAGCCAAATTCCATTCAAATTCAAACCAAAACTAATTGATTTTCTCATGAATTAATCATTCCATCAATCACCATTGCAAATATAAATGAAACCTATGATTACCAAATTAAATCAAAATTAACTCAAGTCAAACCCAACCAAGCCCTTTTGACTTGAGATTTTCAAATGAACCAAAACTCATTTGAGCCCAAACCAATTGCAATTGAATTTATATATAAATACCAAATCCATATATAAACTCAACTAAATCAAACTCAACACAAAATCAAGCCAACTAAACCCAATTGGCTCACTTGACCCAAAGTGACCAATTTGACCTATTTGAACCAAAATCCAATTCACTCAGAACCAAAGTGAATTAAGACAATCCACACTTCATAACACTATTATTGATCATCCTAGGTTGATCAATTATCATAAATTAGGTCAAACCAGGTCAACCTAGCCCTTTAACTAATTCAACCCCTTAACCCATATGAACTTAAACTAGCCAAATTGCAACCTAAGTCAAATCTCTTAAAACTAATGATTCATACCAACCCAAAATCAACATTTGAGCATGACTTGACCTTCAATTGAGTCAAACCAAATCCAATTGGCCCTCTTGACCCAAGTTGACCCAATTTGACCTAAAAGGATAAATTGGGTCAAATCAAAATTTAAATCAAATTAATTACAACCAATGGCTCAAGTTCATTCAAAATTGATTGTTGAACTTGACCAAAACCTCAATTGAGCCTAATTGAACAACTAGATCCAAATGACCTATTGAACCTAACTTGACCTAAAGGGTCAAACCCACCTAAGACCCAATTAACTCCAAATTAAAATCAATTAAAGCTTACAACATATTCCAAATGATCAACCAAATCTAAACCAAGCCATGGCCCAAGCCAATTTGTCCAATTGGGTCAAATTGGTCAACTTGATCCATTTGACCCAAATAAACTCAAATGAACCAAAATCAAATCCAATGCAAATCAAACCAAACCAATAATACCAATACATCCCAAATGATCATATGAACTTGACTCAACCCTTGGTTTGACCCATTTTGACCAATTAGTCAACCTATCCTGATTTGACTTAATTTGACCAAAATGAGTCAAACTGAGCTAAACCTAACAAAATGAACTTCAAATGACAAGAAATTTGGCCCAACCCACTTTTGGCTCATTCCAAATCTGTCCAAATCAAACCCAATTCTAAATGACCATTCTACCCTTGGGTTAAGGGTATCACATAAGATAAATCACCCATGTAAGTGGTCATTTCCATTCCTTGGCTACTTGACACTCTCCCATTGGTCCACATTGGCTCCTAAGACTCTTCCCAACCTAACCCAAAGGTGGTTGGGTCAGCCATGACCCAAGGGGAGGTGAAATCAACTCACCTCCCCCATTGGTGCACTTGAAACACCAAGGACACCTACTAATCACCCTTGACACTCACCTCCCATGCCATGGCCACTCACACCAAGCCACTTAAGGAGATTCTCTACCATTCCCAACCACCACTGGTGGACAAGCATCCACAAAATGCCAAACTAGCTTGAGTTGTCCAATCAAGAGAAAGGGTTGGGAACACCTCATTTTCACTCAAACACACAAATTCATTCCTCAGAGCTTGAGAACCCTAAGATGAGCCTCCAATAGGTTCCTAGAGAGTTCCCAAGCCTCCACAAGTTCCTTATTATTAATTTTCTTCAAGCCAAAATAGGAAAACCTTCCTCTCATTCCCATTTCCTCAAGGCTCAACCAAAGTGCAATTAACTTTGCACACACCATCCTTGGAGCTAGTTGAGCAAGAACGAATTGCCTCACGAGCACTCTGATCACCGGACAATTGATTTTGATCAATGTCGACCACCAACGCGTCAGGTATTGGCCTTATGGGAAAATCACCTCAAATTGGAGCTTGTGTTGATTAGTAGAGCTTCGTCTCCACTAGTTGAAACTTCCTCAATCGAGATTTCCACCAGACTTAAGCTCCGATGAGGTATACCATTGAAATCGATCCTTAGGAAAAAATTTGTTTGAGTTTTTTGAAGAAAACTTTTATCTCACGTGATCTTAGCTGTTGAATCCCTTCGAATTCTTCTTGTGAAGGTGTGAGATCGATTTGAGATCTATCCGTGCTCAGGTGAGCTTGGATCGATCGAAGGAAGGTGGACGGTGTCTATCTTTTGTCGATCGATAAATGAGGGATCACACACCATCCATTCTGCATGATCGAAACAGATGATTATGATTAGATCCGTTAGAGTTAACCTATTTAATTCTTTAGCACCGCGAGATTAATCATAGTCATCCAATCTTAGATTGGATGGCGCACGAGAAAACACGTTCTGCCACCGCCACGTAAGCGCTTACTCAGATTATTTTTAATAACCAATCTCGTGATGCCACATGGAAAGCATGCCGCATAAGCACGCCACATCGCGCCGACGAGATTAAGAGTTAATTAGGCTTAATTACCATGTTTTAATGGTTGAAACTTTTAAAAATCATAACTAATTATAGAAAAATTATAAAAATGCAAATAAATACTCATTTTAAGGGTATTTTAGAGGGGAATTTATTAAAAATAAACTTAATTAATTTTGAATAATAATTAGGTCTTAATTAAGATTTAATTACAAAAATTAATTAACCTAATTACCCTTTTATTACTTAAACAATTAATCCCAAACTTGGTGAGCTAATCTAATGAGGTGACCTCTGCCTCCCATAATTTTTTTGAGATTTATTGCTGAATTAAATAGGGAAATTGACTAATTAAGCTTTAATTGTTCTCTTAATTAATTTTAAATAGTAATTAGAACTTAATTATAAAATTAATTAGCTTAATTACTCTTTAATTACTTAATTAATCAATCCTAAACTTTATGTATTAATTCAATGGGATGATCTATGCCTTCCATAATTTTCTTGAAATTTATTGCTTACTTAATCATAAAAATTAACTAATTAAGCTTTAATTACCCTTCTAAGTTAATTAATCATTAATTAATCATATGAATAGTAAAATGTCCATTAATTAAGTGATTAATCACTATATAATAGTGAATGAACCTATGTGATAAGGTTATGACCCCCCTCTCCTTAATCTATTTCCCTAAGTTCATTCCTTTAATTAAACTAATTAAGGCTTAATCAAGTAATTAAGTTACTTAATTAATTTTAAATTATAATCTTATCAAAAATTAATTAGTTAAATCTTGGGTAGATCTTTAGGTGTTGAATAACCTAAAGGAGTTTAATGAAATTATGATTAGTCCACATGTGTGGGAAAAATCATAAGAGTAATTAATTAAGTTCCTTAGCTTAATCAACCATTAATTGTGAACTAATTACATTAGGCCCCTTTCCTTTCTTAGGATTATTGCTCATTTTACTTCTAATACATGTGCATACCATGTTGGCTCATAATTGTTTGGGTAATTATATTAAGGTAACCTATGAAAGGGTTAATTAATGGATTTAATGCATATTATAATTTAATTAACTCATAAAATTAACTTAATCACATTTCATTAAACCAAATTAATTAACAAATATGGGAATGGGTTAATATTAGCAAACCTTTCCTCACATCATCAAATCAAATCAAAACATAAAATTAAAAGTAGCATTAAAAAAACTTTGGTTTATTTTAAATGATTTTATTTGATACGATTGTCCTTAGGGATTAATTTAATTGAATGAAATCATGTGTTTATGTTTCTTTATTCTTTTCCAATCATGTTAAATGTTGCATGTCATTTGAAATCATGCATTCATCTTTTCAAAGTTAATTAAATCAAATGGTTTTTTTTTATGCAAGCTTGCATGTGTTGGATTAAATTATAATATATGTGTCTATTATCACTAATAAATTTAAATTACTTTCTAAAGTTTATAAATCCATTTCACTAATTGGAGTGATAATAGTTATGAACATATATAGGTTTACATGTGCTTATAGCTTAGACATGTGAGGTAAAGCTTTCTTTTTCTGAATTCATATATACTTTTATATATACTTAAATGCTAATAAGTATATAGTCCGGACATCTCAGGAAAATGAGGCTTTAGCTACCCCCAAGGAGGTCATTTTATTACCTCACTTCCCTGGTTAACAATGACATGTACTTATTTGATTTCATTTACATGTATTCTTACATTAGAATTTTGATGTAATTTTACTCCATATGCATAAATGTTTCAATCAAATAAAAATACAATCTTTGCATGGTTTTTCTTTCTTTATTTATGTATACATCCATATGTATTTGAGAAAAGAAAGTGTTAGTTTGGACATCATGGGAATAAGTGACTTTAAGTAGCCCCAAGGAGGTCATTTGATTACCTCACTTCCCTGGTTAATAATGACATGTACTTACTTATGTCTCTTATACATGTGTGTGTGTATTTAATTATGGAATTAGAACCCTCTCCTCCTATCAAGGATGAATGCATTCCATAATCATCTATATGATTAGTGTGTGTTATATATAAGTTAATGCTCTCTTTCCTATGATTCATGCATACAAATTTACATATGTTTGAATTCAAAAGGGTTTATAGTTTGGACATCCTGGGAATACGAGACTTTAGTTAGCCCCAAGGAGATCATTTGATTACCTTACTTCCTTGGTTAACAATGACACGTACCAATTTAATTTCATCCTTATGAATTTTTGTATAAGAATTTAGATAGAGCTTTAAACCAATATGATTGAATAATTTAATCACATAAAAAGATATAAATTTCAAGTACATGTTGCATTCATCATATAAGTGTGCCAAAATATATTGCATAGATACACTTAGGATTAAATTATATGCATGTTAGATGTATTAGAAGGGAATGATTTAGCATGTGTCATGTGATAGTAATCCAATTAGATTAATCTTAATATGCCTCTCACATTGGATATAATTATTTAAAGTGGACCTAAACCTAGGATTAATTTTTAAAAAATGTATAATAAATTATTCACCAAAGAGAATCAAATCAAAATAACATGCTTTAGAAAGTGGCTTAAGGTAGGGATGAAAGATGAAAATCCTCTCTTATTCTCTTTATAACAATTAGTTTCAAAGTATAATCAAATGAAACAAAAGAATAAACAAATTAAAATTCTTAAATCAATTAAATAACTTTAAGAGAAACCAACCTACTGTGTTAAATTGAATCTTTATACACTTAGAGAATACAACACTAATGTTTAGTTGAAACACACTACACAAGCATTAACACTCACCATTAGAACTAAGTCACTATTTCTAGTCCTAAGTTAGGATGGCGTATGTATAGTGTATGTTTTGTTTTGTGATGTATTATTCTAGACAGGATGTTAGGGTGTATGTCTCGTAGACTAGATGTTAGGCCGATATTAGCCTAATCATATTTTTTGTAGGGGATTATGCTTAAGGTGTGCTTAAAAATAAATATCAATGCTCTCTTTACGCGTTGTTAAAATCGGTAAGCATAATCCAAGTTAGGACAGGTGGGCTTGGTTACTCATGTGCAGGGTGCTAAGTCCAAATTATAAATATACCTGCTTGGGTTGTATGTATGTTTAGCTAACATCTATTTTGCAGGTTTAGTTAGGTTAAGTTTTGCTATTTTTAATATAATTTCACATTAGGAATTATGATTAGTGCTACAGGGGATTAGGATGAGCAGTGACTAAAAGGCTTTGTCTTGGGAGGCCCTGTGATGCCTTTGAAGTAAGCACATCCAAATCAAAGAAGCAAGGAAGAAGCAATGAATACATGAAGAATGAAGAAGAAAGATCCCTCCTCCCCCATAGCATTTATAAATTGTAATTATTATTTTGTAATTCTGGGTTATAAAGAAAGATCCCTTCCTTCTTTCAAACCAAATTTCAAATTCAAATCTCAAATCAATTGCAACTCAATTGATTCTCTCAAATCATAAATCAATTCCCAAACTCAAATCTTAAATCAATTCTAACTCAATTGATTTTTTTCAAATTTAAATCAACTTCAAATTCAAATCTTAAATCAATTCCAACTCAATTGATTCCCTCAAATCATAAATCAATTCCCAAACTCAAATCTTAAATCAATTCTAACTCAACTGATTTTCTTAAATTTAAATTAAATCAATAATCTTTTCTAAGCCCTTTGATTTCATCTTATGGACTTAGCTCAAACCAAATCTTAAATCACTTCTAACTCAAATGATTTTCTCAAATCATAAATCAATTCCAAAATCCAAATCATGAATCAACTCCAAATCAAATAATTGAAACCCATGATCAATTCCAATCTAAAATCTTATCTAAGCCCTTTTGATTTCATCTTATGGACTTAGGTCAAATCAAATCCAAATCACTCCGAACTCAAAAGATTTTCTCATAACCCATTTATATTCTCGTTTATATTCACAAATATAAATGAATATAAATTCAAAACTAAAATCCAACGTAAATCCAACATATCTCTTTCAAGTCAAATCCTTGAACTTAGCCAAATCATTCTGAAATCAATCCAAACCCTTCCTTCAATCACATACAAATATAAACATAAACTTCAATCACCAAACCAAAATCAAACTAATTCAAATCAAACCCATTTTCAACCTTTGAACTTAGAATTGTCAAATGAATCAAAACCCATTTGACTCCAAATCACTTGCAATTGGATTTATATTTCCATCATAAGTCCATATGTGAGTTCAACCAAACTTGAATCAAGCCTTGATCAAACCAATGGACCCATTTAGGCTCACTTGACCCAAAGTGACCTAAAGCACCTTTTGAGCCAAGTTCTAATCCAACCCAAATTGGATTGAACTAAGCCCATCTAAGCCTCACATTGTGAGCAACAATCATCCTAGGATGATCAATTACTCAAATTAGGTCAAATTAATTCAAACTTAGCCTTTGACCAAGTCAACATTTATCCCAAATGAAACCCAAACAAGCCAAAATCCACTATATTCTAAATTGATTGAAACCATTGATCTAAACCAATTCATAATCAATGATTGAACTTGACCAAGACATTAATTGAGCCAAATTAAGCCTAGTTGGCCACTTGACCTAAGTTGACCCAAGTTGACCTAAAAAGTAAAAATGGGTCAAATCTTGCTCTAAGCCAAGTTGATTGCAACTAATAGATCAAATTCATTCTAAATCACTTATTGAACTTGACTAAAGCTTTCATTAGGGGTGTCAATTGGTCTGGTCGGTTCGAATTCAAAAACGCGATTAAAACCGACCCGGTTTGAACGGGTCAAAACTTCCGGACCCGACAAACTGATTGACCAACCCAACGATTTTGGGTCAATTTCAGCCAATTTTGGGTCAATTTGGTCGATTCGGTCAAGTTCGTCAATCGGGTCATTTGGTCAGGGTCAATTTGGGTTGGAGGTCAGCGGCAGGAAAAATTTTCAGTCAATTTCTTCAACGGGACCAAAATTTTTGGGTCAACCAGCTTACGAGTCGGGTTAGGTAATGAGGATGTGGTCAATTGTTGACACCCCTAGCTTTCATTAGGCATTTAGCCAACCTAGTAACCATGACTTGCTTGACACAAGGTCGTCAACTTGATAATAAAACCAAACTAAAATTTATTGAAACTAAAGCTTGCAATACATTTCAACGATCAACCAAGCTAAGCCAACCCATGACAATTGGGTCAAATGGGTCAAATTGGTCAACTTGACCCATTTGACCTAAATTCACCTAAATGAACCAAAACCAAATATAAACCAAATTGAACCAAACCAATGATACCCATAGGCTCCAAATGATCATTTGAACTTGACCTAACCCATAGTTTTACCCAATTTGACCAATTGGTCAACCTAATCCAATTTGACCTAAATGGGTCAAAGTGAACCAGTTCAAACCAAATGAACACCAAATCACTTGAAATTTGGCCCAACCCACTTTTGAATCATTTCAAATCTGCCCAAATTAAAATCAAGGCCAAATGCCCACTTTACTCCTAGGTCAAAGGGTATCCTATGATCAAATTCACTTAGAATTTGGTCATATTCTTTCTTAAGGCCACTTTGCATCCTTCTAGTGGTAGACTTGGATAGCAAAGGAGGTGGTGAACATGACCCAATGACCTTGGGTCTGCCATGCCCCAACCCAAGGATAAACTGACTCTTCCAATGAAAATTAAACACTTGGATTGCCCAATACACTTACCTAGCATATGGGAACTCACTCTCCTTCCCTCCACTAGCTAAAATGAATCACATGGGGGTGCTTAAATGGCCAAACTGACCAATCAATCTCAGCAATTGAGCTAAAATGACTACTCTACTCTTCACTGTCCGATCGAAGGAGGGGGAGATATAATCCCCCTCATTCCCACTCAAATGAGAAGCATTGAATTCGACTGAGCTCTATGAATCGAAACCAAGCATTCCTAAGCTTACCAAAGCCATTTCTGAGCTTCCTTTATTTCTCATTCTTAGTTTTGTGCAAAGCTAAAATAGGGGAGGTGAAGTGAAGAGCCAACCCATCCAATTCTCCACCAAACCCAAATTAATCTTGCAAGTACCATCAAGTGACCTCGTCGAGCTCAATCAAGTTTTTTCCTAAGTCACCAAGCCACGGGAAGGAGGACTCCGATCAAAATTGATTGCCATTGAAGGGGAGCTTGGTCAACCGAGCCATCCACCTCAAATCAAGACTCGATACCTTCAACTTGGCTTTGTCTCTACTAGACAAAGCTACCTCCTCCGTTGAAAGCACCGGTGATAGCCTCCAGTGAGGTATTACTCAAAACCGATCTTAAGATAAAAGTTGCTTAATCTTTTGTGAAGGAAATTGTAATCCCTTGAGATCTTGACCATTGGATTCATTGCTTGTGCTTCCGAAGGTGTGGGGTGAGTTTGAACTCCATTCGAGCTTGGGTGAGCTCGGATCGGACGATGACGAGCGACATCTCGCTGGAGGAGGATCAATCACGCCCATTCCCACGTGATTGGAATGGGCGATTGTGATTAAATCATGATAGATCTCCCCACGATTTAAGCTTCGCAAGATTAATCACCATCGATCTTAGATCGGATGACACTGGAGAAAGCGCATCCACTGGCAAACTAACGATGTGATAAATAACCTATCATCCGCCACATGGAAAGCAAAGCACACGCCGCCGCCACATGGTCTAGAATATGGGGTTTAATTAGCTCTAATTAATCTAATTTTAATGAGAAAACTTCCAAAATTCATAATGAATTGTAGAAAAATTCAAAAAATATAAACTCAAGTTCATTTTAAAGATAATTCAGAGAAGAATAATAAAAAATTAAAATTAATTAATTTTGGATAATGGTTTTAACTCAATTTGGGTTTTATTGGAAATATAATTTGGCTAATTACTCCTTAATTATTTCAGTAATTAATTCCAAACTTCTTAAGGTTAATTAGTGGGATGGCCTCTGTCTCCTATGATTTTCTTGGAATTTATTATTGGATTAATTAGGGGAATTGCTTGTTTCATCCCTAATAACTTTTTTAATTAATTAAATAATTAAGTAAACTATTAAATAATGATAAATTTAATAATTGAACTTGCTAATCATCATGAAATAGTGAATGGACTTAGGGAATGAGATTAGGATTTTTTTTTCCAATCTTTTCCCCTAAGTTTATTTCATTTGGATATACATGTAATTAATTTGTAAATTGATTAATGACAACCACTTCATTAAATGGCTTAATTAACCAAACTCAAATTCAAATTATTCCAGAACTTTATCAACTTAATATTGGGTAGATTCTTAGGTGTTCAATAACCTAAGAGACTTAAAAGAAAATTATAATCAAACTACATGTGTGGGATGGTTATGAAAGAACTTAATTAAACCCTTTAGCTTAATTAATCAATAATTGTGAGCCAATTTCATTAGGCCCCTTTATTTCTTAGGTGCATTACTGATTTAAATTCCATGTGATTGCATGTCATATGTTGGCTCATAATTGTTTGGTTAATTATGTTAAAGTGGTGTAGGTAATGGGTAATTAATGGATTTAATTCACACCTTAACCTAAACAAAACATAAAATCAACCTAATTATTCTAAAATTAAATTAAATCAATTCACATATGGGGGAAATGGGTTAGGACCAACAAACTCTTTCTCACATTTTCTAAGTCAAATCAAATTAAAAAAAATAAAAATTTTCTTAAAGAATTTTGATTCACTTTAAATGATATTATTTAATAGGATTATAGTGAATGAAGTCATATGCTTACATCACTTTATTTATTTCCAAGCATGCTAAGTATTGTTTGCCATATGAAACTATGCATTCATATCTTTTGAAAAATCAATTAAATAAAATGTTTCCTTTTATGTCAAATTGCATGTTTTGGCTAAAGTTAGGAATATGAGTGGTTATTATCACTATTAAACAAAAAATTATTTTCAAAACCTATATATCAAAGATTATAAATGAAGTGATGCTACTTATAAGTACTTATAAGCTTGCATGTGATTATAGCATAAAATGAATATTATTTTATTCTCTTCTCTTAACATGGACTTGTATAGAATTTGCAAAGTGTATAGTTCATTTGAAAAGAAAACAACACTTGCTTAAATCTATTCCTATGCACTCCTATGTTATGACTTAAGAAGGATCCTCACATTACACATGTAAATTATACAACCAAATCAAATATGTAAATCTTTTGCATGATTCATCATCCATTTATTTCTTTTTGTACATTCACATGTATTTAAGAAAAGTGATATATTAGTCTGGACATCCCGGGGCTGCAAGGCTTTAAGTAGCCTTAAATAGATCTTGTACCTTACGTCCATGGTGTAGAAAATAATGACACCATACTCACTTATATCTTTTATACAAGTGGATGTGCGTTATGTTAAAGGATAAAAAATCTCGCTTTTGTCTACATAATAAAAACATGCATCAATGGAACATCCAAATTTTCAAATCATATCTCTTAGCATTCATCATCAAAGTGTGCTAAAATTTGCATTACATGTATAGCTATGCTTAGGATTATTCGTATGCATGGTATACATGGTGGAAAGAAATAAATTGTTGGGTGTCATGTGGTAGTAATCCACCTTAATTAATCTTAAGATGCCTTTCTTATTGAAGGGCTATTTAGAGCAAATCTAAACTTAAGATTAATTAAAACACATAATAGAGTATTCACTGAAGAAAAATCATTAATGAACCTACCATAGAAATTACTTAAAGTAGGGATGAAAGAGAAGTTCTCTTCTCTTTTTTCTCTCTTTATTTAGTAAAGTTCATTCAAACCAAATCAAATCATCAACTAAAATTAAAAAATTAACTAAATCACTTAAAATGAAATCACCCTCTAAATTGAATCCTTCACACTTAAAAAATTTTAACCTTAAAGCCTAGCTAAGACATGCCACACAAGCTTTAGATGACACACACATTAGGCTAAGTCACCATTTTTAGCTCTATGTTAGGCGGTGCATGGTTTGGTGCCTGATTTTGTTTTGTGATGTAATGTTTTTAGACTGGATGTTAGAGTGTATGTGTGTAGACGGATGATAAAATGATCTTAGTCTAATCATATTATCTACAAGGGATTGTGCTTAAGGGGTTCTATAATAAAAATATAAATACTTTTGCTGTGCAGGTTGCTTATACTCCTAAGCATAACCCAAATTAGGACAGGTGAACTTAGTTACCCATGTGTGGGGTTAAAAGTTCAAATTATTCATATAACTACTTATGTTGTGTGATATGTTTAGCTAATCTCTATTTTGCTGGTTTAGTTAGATTTATCTTTTCCATTTTTAATGTAAATTTTGCAATTAAGATTTGGAATGAATGTTATGGAAGAATTAGGATGAACATTGGTTATAAGACCATGTCTTATGTATCATGTAAAGCCTTGGAGCAAACTACATCCCAAGTCAAATGAAGAAAGAAAGAAATGAAGACAAAAGAAATGAAGAAATAAAGAATGAAGAATGAAGACCCCCATAACATGAATTCTTTCTAAATTATAATTATTCATTTGTAATCTAGGTTGTATAAGGGCTGAGCTCGACTACCCATTTTTTCTTTCGGGTTTATACGGTTGAACTCGACCACATTAACCTCTTATTCTTTTGTGCTAATTTTATAAATTGATTGATATTTTGTTTATGATTGTGCAATTAGGATGGCATGATTTTGCTAGTTTCTTAATTGCTTAATGGTTGTTGAATGGCCTAGATGCGATTAGACTCTTAGGAAAAAATAAAATTTTTATTCAATTAATCAACTCAAAATTAAACTAATTAACTCATAACCTCACCTAAAGCCTAGGATATAAATCAAAATAATAAAAGATTTAGTAACCCCTTAATTGGATGTTGTATGTCTTACATCATGCATAAATCATATTGCTTCACTCTTGCTAATGGAAGACTTCCAGCTTTGTTAGAGAAAATGGCTTGACCTTTAAGAGCAATGGTGGAAACACACCTCCGTCTTTCTGATTTTGGCTCATAACTAATTTCTCATGCATTAGGCATATGAAATCCCCTAGCCCGTGTCAAATAAAAATATCCAAAAAATGAAAATAAAACTTAACAAAATTTGCATTAGATTAAGTCATTTATTCATGCCCTTCATGATCTAGTCTCTTAGGAGTGTGTTTAAGGACTTAGTCTCCTTTCTAAATAAACAACAGCTTAGCCATCTTGCAAAGCATAAGACTTGCCTACATGTATTTAAAATCATAGGAGGAGTTAGTTGGCGGTCACCCCCATGCGGTTGTAAGTCCAACAATCGGGTGGTTTATTCTCTCTTGTGGAGATAAACCATATACCCATTTTTCACCTTAGATTTTGGTTGTGCTTTGGCCCTCACCAAAGCTTCCTAGATTTAGGATCTGAGGTCACTGTTTTTCTTTACGAGCTACAAGCATAAATCCTCACCTCTTAGGCATTTCTACAATCTCGTGTTATGAAATTGTAAGCCCTAGATTTCTAATAAAAATTCAACTCAAATAATTAACTCTCCTCAAATTTTAAAAATATAAAGCTCAAACATAAGATAGTTTGGAATGCTCACTAGGTTTTCTAGTATCATGAGCATCCCCTACTCATCTCCCTTTAGTTTCGATAATAACTCCCTCCTTTTGATAAATCCCACTTGATTTTTCAAAAATAATCAATTTGTTGATAGTTCTATCTTTGAAATATTTGGAGATAATGATCATTTACCTTAATCGAGATTATTCTTAAAGAATCTCATTCCTTAGGATGTAATTAGCTATTGGTCTTTCCTCCATAGGGAAGTTAACAAACCTAGTATAAAGAAACCCCACTTTACTTTTCCATGTTCGAAAGATCTGATTATGCTTGAGTCCTTTTAGGTGATTAGGTCCATTGTAGGATGGTGACTTCTATCTTTTAAGATAGTACATCATTCCTTAATGTTGTACCCGATCACCCTAATGAGTACATATGCGGATCTATGTGGTGTCCTAACAACATTTTTTTTTCAAATTCCAAGTTTGAGGAAAAAAAACACCACAGTTACATATGATGGAAAGGAATGAGTTAATATATGTCATGTGGTAGTTGTTCAATCAAGTTAATCTTATGATGCATTTCATATTGAATAGGATCATTTAAGGTGAACCTAAACTTAGGATTAATTAAATTATTTAATAAGCCATTCACTAAAGAGAACTAAATCAAATTAACATGCTTTAAAAAGTGGCTTAAGGTAGGGATGAAACAGGGCATTCCTCTTTCTTCTCTTTATAACACTTACTTGCTAAGTGTAATCATATGAAACAAAAGAAAACACAAATTAAAATTCTCAAATCAATTAAATAACTTCAAGAGAAATCAACCTTCTATGTTAAATTGAATCCTTCTACACTTAGAAAATTACAACTTCAATGCCTAGCCAAGACACCACACAAGCTTTAACACACACATTAGGATTAAGTCAGAACTTCTAGTTCTATGTTAGGACGATGCATGGTGTGGTGTATATTTTGGTTTCGTGATATATTATTTTAGATTAGATGTTAGGGTGTATATTTTGTAGACTGGATGTTAGGTGGTGATTAGCCTAATAAGATTTATGTAGGAGATTATGCTTAAGGGGGTGCTTAAAGTAAATGTAAATGCTCTCTTTATAGGTTGCTTAAGCCCTTAAGCATAATCTAAGTTAGAATAGGTGAGCTTGGTTACCCATGTCTAGGGTGCTAAGTCCAAATTATAAATATAACTGCTTGTGTTATATGTATGTTTAGCTAACCTCTATTTTGTAGGTGTAGGTAGATTTACTTTTCCTATTTTTATTGTAATTTTGAATTATGCATTCGGATTGTTGCTATGGGGGTTTAGGATGAGCATTGGTCAGGAGGCTTTGTCCTGGGGTGTTATGTGATGCCTTGAAACTTACCAAATCAAAGAAGCAAGGAGGAAAGAAATGAAGACCTGAAGAATAAAGAAATGAAAACCCCCATAACATTTTATATAAGGGTAGAGCTCGGCTACCAATGTTTTCTTTTTGGGTTGTACAACTATACTCGACCGCACCAGCTTGCTTATTCTTTCACGATAGTTATAGAAATTGATTGATGTTATGCTTAAACTATGCATTAGGGTGTCATGCTCTTTATAGTTTCTTAAATGATTGATGCTTTAATGTGTGGCCTGAATGCGATTAAGCTCTTAGAATAAAATAAATTTTCTACCCAAGTAATCACTCATAACTGAAATTTTTTTCAACTCATAACCTCACCATAAAGCCTAAGATGTAAACCAATATAATTAAAAGATTTAGCAACCCCTTAGCTGAATGTTGTATGTTTCACATCATGCATGCAAATTATTTCACTCTTGAAAATAGAGAATTTCCATCCTTGCACGATAGAGGAATGCTTGACCTGTGAGGGCATCACTTGTGGTGGAAAACACCCCTTCTTGCTAATTTATCCAACAACCCTATTTCATCATGCATTTAGGCATCAAATCCTATAGCCTTTGTCTAAATGAAGTGTCAAAAATTAAATAAAATTTGAAAAGATTTGCATTTATAGATTAAATCATTATTTAAACCACTCATACTCTAGTCTTTAGGGAGTGAGTTTAAGGACTTTAGTCTCTTTCTAAATTAATAATAAGCCAACTATATTGTAATTTCATAAGACCAAACTACATGATTTTAAAATCGTAGGAGGAGTTAGCTAGCAGCCAGTCCAGGCAGTTGTAAGTCAGAAGTCGCATGGTTTACTCTCTCTTGTGAAGGTAAATCTTATGCCCATCTTCGCTTAGATTTAGGTCGTGATTTAGCTTATGCTAAAGCCCCTTAGATTTAGGATCTAAGGTAGCTATTTCCTTCAGGCTATAAGCATAAATTCTCACCTCTTAGGCATTTTCATAATCTTGTATTGCTAGATTATAAGCCCTAGTAATCTAATAAAATTTTATCTCAAAACATATAAGTCTCTTCACTTTCAAAATTATAAAGCCCAATAATAGGATAGATTAGAATGCTTACTAGGCCTCTTAGTATCATGAGCATTCCCTGCCTATTCCCTTTGGACTCCAAAATAAATCTTCTTCTTGAACTTTTCCAATTGATTTTTCTAAATATAACTAATCTTTTGATAGTCTAGCATTGAAATCTTTAGAGATCCTAATCATCTACTTTAATCTAGGGTATCTTAGGGAATTTCATTCCCTAGGATGTAATTAACTATGAAGGATTGGCTCCATAGAAAACTTTAGAACCCGATTTAATATAAACCATGCTTTATTTATCCATGTAAAGTAGGGGAAAAATCTCTGGTATATTCGAAGACCCATCATGCCTTAAAAGTCCTTATTAGGTAATTAGGTCTATTGAAGGGTGATGCTTCTATCTTTTGAGATAGTACATTTTACCTTAATATCATATCCGATCACTTCAATAAGAACATCCTACGATCTTTGTGGTGTCCCCCCATACACATCCAATAATAAACACTACAAATCTTTCTGGCGACTCTGCTGGGAGGGTTCCTTTCTCCCTCTTTAGTAGACAATTATTGTATCCAAGCATCGATAGTGGACTTATATTTTATATAAGCTCAAGGCTATCTTTCTTTCCGTTGGCACTTAGCTTATTTCATCCTTAAGCAAAGCTAGCCAACATCTTTTAGGTTTAAGGACCTCACTCCATGTAGGTCTTAACCCCCTATTGGGTTCCTTAATAGATAAAAATAAAATAACTAATAAAGGAGATAACTAAACTTTGAACCTCTTTACCACTAGCTTGGTAAGGCAAGGTTCATCTCATATTTAAGAAAGTTTTAATAAAACTCAAACTAAATAAGTAAAGTCTTTTGCAAAATTTTCAAAAGCACTTTTTATAAATAAAATCATTTTGAAATACACTTCACATAACATAAAGTTTGCAAGATATAAAACTCTCAAATCTCTTTTCAAATAATAAAGATAATCAAACCTCATTTAACATACTTAAATTTGTTAAATGAGGATCCTTTTCAAAAAATCAAAATTAAATATGCATCATCAAAACTTTTTTTATAAATTTTCAAAAGCACATTTTTCAAAACAAAATCATTCAACCAACCAACTCCATTTAACATACCCAAATTTGTAAATGAGAGTTCTTCAAAATATTTCAAACACTTTATAAAAAAAAATTAACCAACTCCACTTAACATACCTAAATTTGTTAAATGGAGTTCCATTTCTAAAATCAAAACAAAACCAAAAAAATCAACATATCATCGAACCTCACTTAAAATATCCAAATTTGTTAAATGAGAGTTCCCTCTTTTCAAAAGCAACATCATGCACAAAATCAAAAACATATCTAAACTCCATTTGACACACCCAAATTTGTCAAATGAGAGTTCCTTCTTTCAAAATCAAAATAAATTGAATTATGTTTAACATTCTTACATTTGTTAAGTAGAGTTCTCCTTTTCCAAAATCATGAAAAATCTAATCACATTTGAATTCCATTTAACATACCCAAATTTGTCAAATAGGAATTCCATCATCAAACAACACATAAAAAAAATTAAACTCTATTTAACATACCCACATTTGTTAAATAAGAGTTCCTCTTTTCAAACCAAATCAAAACAAAATATCAAACACACTTGAACCCTACTTAACATACCTAAATTTGTAAGTAAGGGCTTCATTTTTGAAATCAAAACCAAATATCAAACACATTGGAACCTACTTAACGTACCTAAATTTGTTAAGTAATGATTCCACTTTAAAATCAAATCAAACAAATCAAACATATAATAACAATTCTCACAAACAAAAATGTTTTCAAAGATTTTTAAACACATATTTAAATCTCATTTAACATGCCTAAATTTGCTAAGTAAAGATTCCAAAATCATGCAATCAAACAAAGGATAAATAATCAATTAATCTCCAAAGTCTCTCCAAATGAATGAACCCCACTCAACATGCTTAAATTTGTTGAATGTTGGTTCTAAATCAAAATCAAGTTCTATGGAAAAGTCTTTCCTCACATTCTAAAATCTCTCCAATTTAATGAACCCCATTTAGCATACCTAAATTTGTTAAGTGTGCGTTCAAAGTTTAAGTCAAATTAAGAATCAATGATTGAAAGTAGCTACTAAAGAAAGGATTTGATTCAGTTCTATTTTCAATAAATGTAGAGATATCAGTTCAATCCTTCATTCCCTTCTTTAGTCAGTCTTTCAACATGTCTTCTAGAAAGATGATCCGCTCCTTCTCGACCGGTGTGGATTTGGCCTTGGATCAGGCCATACTCACCACCACCACCACCACGGATGTCATTCAATTTGGGCTTGTCTTCGAGGCTATTCGATTCACCTACGAGGGTCTATCCCTTATGACTGTCAATAAAGAGGAGGTGGAAGGGCAGAAGCCACTTTTCTATTTTGAAATTCCATTTGACTCAGAGTTTCCCTCATAAGAGGAAGGTCGTTGAGGTTCCCATGGCAGTGCTACTTACAGTTTCAATGCCAGTTGTCACAGTGCCCCTCGTTCAGTCTATTGTTGCTCCCACTGTAGTCCCAATGAGGGCTAGCACCTCCTCACTAGTTTCCCCCATTTTAAAGAGAAATGCTATCTTGGACTTGATATAGTCTCCCCTACCTTTGAGGTAGGTTCTAGCTCCCGCTCTGCCACTTACTAGGATGTAATGCCATAATAAGAACTAAAAGGTTAAGCAGCATTATGAGCACGAGGCTAGTTAGGTAGATGCTACCTCTCACATTGCTGAGGAGGGTTCCCCTCATGAGACCTCTCCATTCTTGAGTGGTAGCAAGTTTCACCCCCTCTCGGCTTTGGATGGAGAGGAAGACTATAAAAGGATTGTTGTATTGCCTCCACCACTAGCATAGTTCGAGATACCAGTCAGGGAGACGAGGAAGCCCTATAGTGGTCTACGATCAATTCTTCGCTAGGTTGGTAGAGCCCATGATGCTTGGAGTTTGGTACATTATTTGATTTGAGGAATTTGATCCCTAGAAGTGTTAGGGATCAGATATGCAGGGAGAATCCCTTAGAGGCTAAAGTTGCAGCCCAAGCGAAAGAAGAGAAGGAGGTATGCCAGACAGTCGGTGACCTCCACTTTGGTAGATTTCTAGGATCGTCAAGCTACCAAGGCTGATCATATCGACAACATCATCCTTACAAGCACTAACAGCTGCAGGAGGAGAGCTCCAACAAAGAGGCAGTCAGTGTCTCCACCATCACACTGCTCCACTCATCACCCGCCATCACCTACCCAAGTCCCTCCTTCCACAATCCTTGCCAAGGTACATAAGTTTGCATTTGGAGAGAGGACATCTCCATTGGTGATCTGGCTACGGCCTAAAGATCCCACTCCACCTATCCTACCCATTGAGGTGAGGCCGATTTCTCCTATTCGACCTTCTACCTTAATCATTGTAAAGAGGGAGTGATGATCCAAAAGCATCATAGTCACTCCACCATAACATCTAGTAGTTGAAGAAGAAGGAGATGCCAGTGTAGTCCCCATGATAGTTGATCCCCCTAGGGAGAGCACTCCATTAGTAGGCAGTGCCTGATATATAGATTTAGATGAGCACATTCCTACATCCAATCGTGTGTTTATGCAGTTGAAGGCGGTAGGGATTGTTCACTAGATGATATCATAGAAGACTACTTTGCTGAGAAGAAACAAATTCTTGGAGTGATCATTCTAATTGAGAAGAGGGTAGAGTAGATTTTGACCCTGATGAGGATGACCTATTTGAGGATTCAACAGAAATCCACATGGTCGATACTTGAGGATCCCTCCATAGAGATCATCAAAGTCAGGAAGATATTGTGATCAAGAAAGGCGACACCTCTCACTCGACCCAACACCTCCTTCAGCAACTTAGGTAGAAGGATGAGTAGATCAATAGGATGAAGAAGAGGGTCAAGGACTTGTTAGCAGTAGTTCTAGCACTCTAGAGCCATGCTCCAGTTTTACAGCCCAGTCCCATGGAGGCCGATTGGCCTGAGCTCTTACATGTCTTAAATCCTCCCAAGAGTACCTCTCCTGTGGATCAAGATAGTGGTAGTTTGTATAGGAAGATAATAGATAGTACATCCGTGCATGAGAAAGACATTAAGAAGATGGTGGAACAATAAGTGAAAGAAGCGTTAGTACAAGCTCGGGGGAGCTCATCCATTCTAAATGGTAGACATTATCTGGAGAAATTTGATATAATCCAATACTCTAAGGGGTTCATGCCACCATCCTTTAAGAGTTTCAATGGCAGTGGGAACCCACGACAACACATAGTACACTTGAGTCGCTTCTTTGTAATGGTGATAGACGCTCTTCTTTCCTCTTCTTCATTAGTAGCTCATCGTGGTTACATTTGATTGGTGCGTCAAACTGCCCAATGGTTCGGTGAAGACTTTTACTGAGTTGGAGCAACTCTTTATCAAGTGATTTGCTAGAGCCTAGCAAAGGGTAATTGTGGGTGACCTCATTATAACAAAATAAAATCCCAACGAGTCCCTTATTGATTACATTCTCATGTGGCATAACCTGAGTATGAAATGTGAACCATAGCTATCTGAATGACATAACATTGAGATTCTTCTTATGAATATCCATGGCCCTATCATCTTCATGCTCAAGGGCTTCACAATCAAAACCTTTGAAAAATTAATCAATAAGGCGGCCATGCCAGTCTACAAGAGGAAGCTAAATAGTTACCTTTTCAAGACCAATCAGTCAAAGTCCAAGCCACAGAAAGTGTTTGAGAAGAGGCCAGGGATAATAGTGTTAGTGGACAGAGGGACGCAGCTAGCCAGAGTTCAGTTTGAGAGACCACGAGCCCAGTAACCACCTTTGCCACCTCCTCTTCCACCTCCTTAGACATCGTATCGGCCACCACCGCCGCCTCCATAGTAGTACACTTAATAATGGTATTCATATCTATCGCCAGGTAGCTACTATCCACCTACTCTTCTGGACAAAATAAATAAGCCCTATTCATTCAAGAGGAAGGTAGTCAGAAAGATCTTTAAAAATATCATAACAAAACTTGATTTTCATCTACTAAAGCCTAAGAGGCTGGAGGAAGTGGGTAAGAGCGATGATCCTAACTATTGCCCCTACCACCACATGTTAGGCCATGTCTTAGAGGATTTCTTCACTTTCAAAGACTGGCTTAAGCATAGCTACAAGTCGGGTGCCATTCTTATCCTTAAGGAATACTTGTTACAACAACCATTTAGTTTTGTTAGAGTAATCCTTGGGGATACTTGTGATCCTCTTAAGATAAAAGAAGGATGGTATATTTTCTTATCCTAAACCTCTAAAAAGATCATTTCTATGGTTAAAAAACTTTCCTTGCAGGTGCCTGAGGCAGCTCAAACCTCCAATACCAATGAGGGTTTTCAAGTTTCCAAGGAAAACTTGGGGAAGGTAGGAGCTCAGCAGCAGTAGTAGCAGTCCACACTTGCTCAGGATAAGCCAGTAGTGCAACCACGGTCCAAGTCCAACACTCCCTCCACTGTTGCAGCTACCACTCAACTAGCACTTCTTCTACCTGCAAGAGTGTTGTATCTATGGACAAGGGAACTAAATCCCTCGCTCTACTTACTATACTTGATTTCTATTATGTAGTTCCACCTAAAAGAAATCAATGAAGAAAGTCGATTCCACTATATCATCTCTACTTTTGATAATCTTGATGATCTCATTCTAGTTGGAAGCTCTTTAAATCTAAACAACAATAATATCACAAATAATTTTTAATCCTTTCTCTTATGATTCAGAATCAGACTTTCCTTTTCTGAATTAATCAGGTTCACCCATTGAGATTGACTTGGAGTTGACCTACTCCGAGGGTCCCATAGGAGAAGTTGTAGGTATGCCCGACGAGCAGGTAGAACTTTCCACCAACCTGCCACATGAAGTCAATGAAGTAAACCTACGTAGTGGTAAAGTTCTACCTCTTAAGGTAGCACCTCAAGATAAGGGTAAGTAAGTCATTGGTTCTAGTGAGCAGATAGCCCCTCCACAGGATGCTTCACATATGGATATGCTTATGGAGGACCAAGCCAGAGCTGATTATAATGTCCTAGCTTATCTTAGAAAGTTATCGGCTATACGATGCCCTTGTCTTATCCAAAGAGATGAGGAAATCTCTTATCAAGGTTTTACTTGATCTAGAGATATATTTAGCTCAACTAACTATTACTGAAGAGAAGGCATGCCACTTGAAAGATATCTTAGGAGTTATATTCAACGATGAAGACTTACTTTTAGGGACGATCGAGTACAACCACCCTCTTTACATCACAGTGAATATGGGCAGATTCAGGCTATTAAGAGTGTTGGTTGACCCAGGTGCATTAGTCAACATTATGACTCTAAGTATCCTTGCCTACTTGAGGATCAACATCTCCAAACTCCAAAAAGAAAGGGTGATGTTGAGAGGATTCAATGATCAAGGTGAGAGGACCTTAGGCTCCATAATGTTGCCCTTGGAGATAGATGATTAGAAGACTGAATCCAAGTTTCATATTATAGACTTGGATAAATATTTTAATGCTTTGCTTGGGAGACCATGGATACATGAAAACAACACGGTTCCATCCTCTCTACATCAGTGTATGAAGTTTATTATAGGTGGAATCACCTACTGTGTCAAAGGAGATCTCAAGCCATTTACAATTCACGAGGTTGGCATATATGAGGATGCAGCTTATTACCTCCCTTAAAATCAACAAGTCTATTCTCGTGAACTTGGCCAAGATTCAAAAATAAAAGAAAAAGAAAAGAAAAAGAAGAAGGAAAAGAAAAAGAAAAAGAAAAATAAAGAGAAAATGAAAAAGAAAATAAAAGGGAGCGAGAAATAGACTTGGTGGAGAAGGTGGAGCCTGACATTAGATTCCATCCACAGTTCATTACTCCATTCATACATATGGGTAGGATGACCTGACCTCCACCAAGCAGAGGAAAAGGTCAATTCAGAGGTAGTCCCAGGGGTGGAAAACCTCCTTATTGGCCACCCAATAAGAGATACGTTCCAGCTACTAGGAGTACACCTATTATCCATATAGACTTAGAATCTAGTTCAGAGGATGAGTCTTATATGTTTTGCATGTCGACAAGCTCTTCTCATCAACAAATTCCCTTTGAGGTGACACATGAGCCATATAGCGATGAAGATTGGGCTCCAAATCAAAGCATACGTGTAGACAAACCTATATGTGAAATAGTTAGATGCCAGTTGGGAACCTTAGCTCTAATCCCACTTTTCTCATAAAAAGTTGAGGATTTGGTAGTTAAGGAAGCCTCTAAGTCATCCTCAAATGTGAAGACTCAGAGGTTCTTTCTGGGAGCATCATCCTCAAGTCAAGAAGTTGATGTAAAACCTGAGGATGATTCATATAAAGATTTAATAGAATTACCTTTTGATTGGTACTCGCCATGTGTTCATAATCTAGCAAAGAAAGGGTTAATCCCACATACTTGGTCAAAGCACAAGTCAGGCTACTTTGAAAGAAAATATAAGAGAAAATACAAAAGCTCTCAATCAGGATCAGGGCTATGATACGGTACAGTGGGTCCAGTCGATGATGACGATTACTACTTAGTCATCACCAATCTTTTGTAGTCTGATAGGTTCTTTTCAAATCATATTAACTCATATGAGAAGGTGTGGTTAGACACTTCAGATGCTCTAGATGATTTTAAAGTCAAAGATGCACCACCAGAGTTTGAAGAGAAGATCAGGTCAACCATCAACTAGCTCAAAGAAATCAACTTAGGGACTGAAAATAATCCACATCCGACATATATCAGTTGCTTGTTCAATGAAATTGAAACCAATGACTCAATCAGACTATTGACTAAGTTTAAGGATTGCTTTATATGGAGTTACGAAGAGATGCCCAGTTTATCTGCTAACGTAGTAGTCTATAAACTAGCAATAGAGCCTAATGCTAGCCCTATCAAGCAAGCTCCTAGATGCATGCGATTGGACATCGAATAACAGGTCATTTTTGAAGTCAAGAAATTGATCGATGCTAGTTTCACCCGAGAAGAAAAATCCCTACCTGGTTGGCCAGTGTCATCTTAATTAAGAAGAAGAAAGGCAAAATTTGCATATGCATCAATTTTAGGGACTTAAATAAGGAGTGTCCAAAAGACGAATCTCCACTACCAATCCCAGAACTGATGGTGGACATTGCCTCATCTCATATAGTCTTCTTCTTCATGGATGGCTCATATTGATACAACCAAATAAAGATGGCTATGACTCGAACCTTTGATCCTATACATTGTTGCATTAGATGACTCCCTTGGAGTTTTGTTGGCCTAAGCTAATGATGAAGGAAAAAAAGTGCTTTACTACATTAGCCGTCATCTAATCTCTTATGAAGCAAACTATCCACCCATTAAGAAGCATTGCCTAGCTTTAATCTATGCATCCTAAAAGCTACAACATTACATGCTTTCTCATAAGGTGAACTTGATCACTAGAATCAATCCACTATAACATCTCATGACATGACCGATGCTATCTGGATGGTTGGCACTTTGGTCCATGATTTTGTCATAGTTTGACATTACTCTCGTACCCCTCCATGCGGTAAAAGGACAAGCACTACTAGATTTCTTAGCAGCACACCCACTCCTTGTTGACTCTCTGCTTAATGATGATCTCCCTGATGAACAAATCATGAACATAGGGCACACTAGCATTCTCTGCTAGGAGATATACTTTGATGGTGCAGCTTCCTCTCAAAGAGGAGAAGAATCACAATATACTTTTCCAAGAAAAGTGGGGGTAAGGGTAGTTCTCCTAACTCGGACTGCGATGTGATGAGATTTTTATATCATCTGTCCAATCCATGCACCAATAATGAAGCTGAATATGAGGCTTTGATTACTAGTCTAGAGTTAGCCATTACTCTAAGCATCCAGAACATAAATATCTATGGGGAGTCTTAGCTAGTCATCAATTAAATCGTGGGGTCCTATAAGGTTTTAAAGCCTAAGATCCATCTCTACCACAAGTATACTATGGAGTTGTTGGCCCAAATCTGAGAGGTTACCATTTATAAGATTCTTCGAGAAGAAAACACCGTAGTAGATGCTTTAGTCAAGCTTGCCAAGGAGTTGGCATGTCCAAAAGAAAATTTTATATCTATAAGGGTCCAAAATAGACAAGTCTTATCCCTTATTGATACTGAACTTATCGAAAAGTACTCTCTTAAAGGGGAGGTTATCGTTGCCAAAAAGGACGAGGAGTTGGATTATAGGCAACCATTCATGGATTACCTAAATCTAGGCAAACTACCTCAAGAAAAGTCCCTATCACATGAGGTGAAGAAAAGAATGCTTTCCTACACTTTTGTGGATGACACCCTATATCAGCGATTCTTTGATCATATGTAGTTACATTGTGTAGACAAACACGAAGCCCATAAGGTCATGATCGAGGTACATTCAGGATTATATTGAGCTCATCAATCCGATATGAAGATGAAAGCCAAGATCAAGAGACTAGGATACTACTGGTCATCGATGATCACATACTGCATGAACATAGGCTTCCAAGATCAAGGGGGTCTCTGATTACCTCACTTTCCTGGTTCAATAAAGGCATATACTTGTATAAATTCAATATACTAATGTGTATGTATATGTATAATGTATAATTAAACCATTTTCTTCTACAAAATTCATGCATCATATATTAATTATTAATAAAAATATTTTAAATTATTCATGCATTAAGCATGGAATAATCTAATAATATATATCCATGTATTAATTAAATGTACTTATTCAATTTAGTATGTTATTTAATTAAATGAATATTATAAGATGATGAAGAAAGATCAAGGAAAATATCATTAAATTGGCCATGATTTAGTTTTATAATTTTAAGGTGTCTTTCATGTTTAGATAAAATCAGTTAACCCAAATCCAAACACATAGCTTAATAGAAAAATTTATAACACTTCATTAAGATGATTAAAAGTCATAACATTCATCTTTATATTCAACCTATGATTATGGATTAAGGTGGATCTCACTCTTCCTTTCTCTCTTTAAAATTCTAAGTTTAAATGAAATAAAATAAAAAAAATAATAAAAAAATTAAGATGCAAGTTTAAATTCATCTTAAATAATTAATTATTTAAAAATGACCATCATTTAATGAGGAACTAGAACATTCATCATTGGATAAATTTAAATATCAAAGCCTAACTTTTTCGTACCACACTAAGCCATAGCATACACACTAGAGTGATAAGTCACCGATCATAGTTTTAGGCTAGGCATATCCTTTATTGTGGTGGATTGATGTTTTATTTTGTGATGTAATTTTTTAAATTGAATGTTTGAATTATTTGTACATAGTTTGGATGTTAGGGTGACATTAGACTAATAATGTTCTTCTATAGGAGGTTGTGCTTAAGGGATCGATATAATAAAAATTATAAATGCCTCTTGCTTGCAGGTGCTGCTTAAGTCCATAAGTATAATTCATTATGAGAGTGGGCTTGGTGACCCGAGGCATGGTGCTAAGCCCCAATATATTAAATATAATTATTTGGTGTAAGTGTATATTAAGGTAACATTTATTTTGTAGGTGTAGTTAGATTTATATTTCATAAAAATATAATTTTTGTAAAAAGATTATGATTAGAGCTATAAGGTTTATGATGAGTAGTGACTAGAAGGCTTAGACTAGCAATGACAAGAAGGCTTAAACCTAGGAGGCCTTGTGATGCTTGGAGTTCTTATTTCATGAAGTAGAGATGAAGATGAAGATTGAAGACCCTCACATCTTTAATTTTATTTATAAATAATTATAATTTAGGTTTTATAAGGGTAAAGCTCAACTATCCAAAATTTTATTTTTGGGGTGTATGATATCCACGCCCGATCTTTTATTCTTTTATGTGATTAATATTTGATTATTATGTTTATATTGATTATACAATAAAGATGACATATTTTTCATAAGTTTCTTAAAATGTTAATGTTTGAAGTGTGGCTTGGATGCGATAGGCTATTTAGGAAAAAAATTAATTTTTCTATCCCAACTAATAACTTTAATTAAAATTTTAACTAACTCATAACCTCACCATAAAGCTTAGGATTTCTAAGCAAGTAATAAAAGATTTAACAATCTCTTAGCTGAATTATTATATGTTTCAACATCATGCATACATATTATTTCACTCTTGTAAATATGAGATCTCTACTCTTGCACGATAAAAGATAAGGCTTGATCTATGAGAGCAATCTCTTGTAGTGGAGAACACCCTTTTTGCTGATTTATCCCATAACTCAATTTCATCATAGATTTAGGCATAAATCTTCCTAAGCCTAAGTCCAAAATTAATGAGTCAAAATGAAATAAAATTTATAAATTTTATTACATTAGTCTATCATAACTTTCATACTAATCATAATCTAGTTACATAGAGTGTGAGTTTAGTACTCTAGATTTTTTCTAATTAATAATAACTTAGCTATCTTGTATTTACATAAGATTGACCAACATGAGTTTAAATTATAGGAGGTGTTAGCTGACAACCACTTTAGGCGATTGTAAGTCTAGAAGAGTCATGATTAAATCACTTTCTTTAGTAGAAGTGAACCATGATATCCCATTTCTTTGAGTAGAATTAGGTCAAGCTCATGGCTTATACTAGAGCTCTTTGGATATAGGTTCATAGGCTTTTTATTTCTCTTTTGCTACTAGTGTAAGTCCTCATCTTATAGGCATTTTCACGATCTCATGTTGTCAGAATTAAAGTCCTAGTTTTTAATAAAATACTTACTCAAATAAATAAATATATATTTTCAAAAATATAAAACCCAAGATAGATTGAAGTGCTCACTAGGCTTCATAGTATCATGAGCACTTTCTCCTTTTCCTTCTTTGGAATCATTGAGAACTCTCTCCACTTGAGCTTTCCCAATTAATTTTTGACATTTACCAATCCTTTGATACCAAACTTTGAAATCTTTAGAGATGGTAGCCAATTACTTTAATCGAGGGCTTTTTAAGGGGATTCATGTCCCCTAAGATATAATTAATTATGAGAGCTTGCCCCTATAGAAAACTTATGAACTCGACTTAAAATAAATTGTGCTTTACTTTATCCATGTATAGTAGAGGAAAGTTCTCTGATATATATAGACCCATCAGCTTTAGGAGTTTATTGGATAATTAAGTCTATTAAAGGATGATATTTTTATCTTTTGAGGTGGTATATCATTCCTTGATATCATACTCAATTATTTTAATAAGTACCCCCTAAGATCTGCTTGGTGTCCCTTTCCATCACATTTTTAAACACACCACCACCCATCAGAGATATTCAACATGCCATTGATTTTATCTTGGGTTCTCAATTATTATTTATAATATTATTCGATGAACCCAATAGAACATGCTGAAATTAAGAGACAGATAGATAAACTACTAAGAAAATGTTTTATTCAGGAGAGCATAAGTTCTTGTATAGTTCTAGCACTATTGACACCAAAGAAAGATGGTACATTGAGAATGTATATTTATAGAAGAGCAATCAATTAGATCATCATTAAGTATACATTTCCAATTCTTATATTGGATGGTATGCTATATCGTATTAGAAATTCAATCCACTTCTTAAAGATTGATCTGAAAAGTGGGTATTAATAGATTAGGGTTAAATTAGAAGATGAGTGGAAAATAGCTTTTAAAATTTTTGATGGGTATGAATGACTAATTATGTATTTTATTCTGTTTAATACACCAAGCATATTCGTAAGATTGATTAGCAAAGTCCTAATCAATTAAAAAAAGCAAAATTTTATATCAATATTAAAAAAATGCTTCTTTTGTTAGCTAGAGGTTGCCTTTCTATGATTTATAATGACTATTAATTGCTTGAAGGTAAACCCTACAAAATCTAAGCTATATTTGATTGGCAAAATCCTATAAATTTTATTAATGTATGTAGTTTTTATGGCTTACTCATATTCTACAAAATGTTCGTTAGGAACTTTGGCATGATTGTAACTCAATTACATATATTTTGAATAAGTATAGTTTTTTTTGGACTACATCTATATAGAAGGCCATATAACAAATAAAAGTCTTTATGAACTCATCATCTATTCTTAAACTTTTAGATTTTTAATAAAATATTTGAGGTCATTTATTTTATTTCTAGTGTTGGTATAGGAGGTATGCTAAGTCAAAAAAATCACATAATAATCTTCTTTAGCAAAAGTTGAATGATGCAAAATAAAGGCACTCTACATATGATATAGAATTTTATGTCATTATTTAGACTTTAAAATACTAAAGGCATTACCTACTACATAGAGAGTTCATTTTTAACACTTATGCATAATGAATAGAATACCTTCAAGATTTCACATTTATTCTTAAACATAAGCCTAAGGTAGAGAATAAGCTTGTAGATATACTTTTTAGAGTCAATTTTGTAATCACATTTTAGAATTTTAATTTTTGATATTTTAAAGAATATATAATGATTATTTGGTATACCCAAAATTTTATTTGATATATTTAGATCATGTCCAAAAAGATTTATCTTTTATAAGTTTAAGTTATGCAAGAATTGATGGATATTTATAGGAAGCGAAGATATTGTGCATCACTAGGACTTCTTTACTGACTTTTCTTATCTTTGAGTTGTATTTATAAGTAGTAAAAAATATACCTACTTGAACATATATTTTATTGGTCATCTTTGAAAAATGATGTATAAAGAGTGGCAAGCTAACATTATATTTATAGGTAAGATAAAAGTGCAGAACATGTTCCATTCAATCTTGGGATGATATTTCCATGGATTTTGTACTTGGGCTTCTTAGGGTACTTAGATGACATGAAAACATATTTATTATGATAGTCTATTTCTCTAGGATGATTCACTTCTTACCTTGATTAAAATCTAATGATGTATCTCATATAATAATGTTATTCTTCAATGAGATTTTTAGATTGCATGGACTCCCTTACACAATTAGTTCTTATAGGGATGTAAAGTTTATATCATATTTTTAGAAAATATTGTAGATGCTTATAAGCAAAATATTGAAATTCTCTTAAGCTTTTCATTACCAAATAGATGACCAAACTGAAGTAGTAAAAGAAACTTTTAAAAAGTTTTGAGAAGTTTGATGAACAAAAATTTAGGAAATTGGGACATACATCTCCATACAATTTAGTTTGTATAAAATAGTGCTGTCTTTAATGTCAAATAAGACACTATTTGAGATAGCCTATTGCTACAATCCTAAGAAACCCATTAACCTCACTAGCATTTATTCACTTCCATTTTATGAGTTTGCATATACATTTGTAAAAGGTTTCCAAAGACTTTATGGAAGGTGTCAAATAATAATTAAGAGCTACTAATATAAAGATAATGAAATAAAAAATCAAATAAATTTTTTTAAAGAGTTTAATAAGAGAGATCGTGTGTTAATTAGAATTCTTTTTGGGAGGTACCCATCCACTTAATATAGAAAACTATAAGCTTTGTGAGCATTTTGAGATTGTTAAGAAAATTGACACAAATGTATATGTTCATAAAAGACAAATTTATTGACCCAAATTTTAATGTAGAAGATCTAATACCATTTAAGAGAATTAGCCAACCTCCAAATGCACATGATGATTTTTTTGCAGGAAAATAAAATCAATCTTTGTAAGTGACAACCTAGCATTCATTCTTTGAGGTGAATCATATCATCACAGATGGGTTAGACTAGAGTGGAGATAACATGTTTCTTATTTGGCATATGTAAAACTAATAAAATTCAGTGAAATTCTCTATGTTTATAGTATAACTTTTTTTGTTTTATTTACAAGTGTTAATTTATATTTAACCCTACTATTTTCTTAACTTGTATCAAATCTAAATTTATTTCAACTAATTGGCCAGAAATATTTTGCGATGACCAGTTTAAGAAAAAATTCACAAAAATAATCTACACTCAATGAAACTTAATGAAACTTTTTGGATTATAAATAGATATCTTTACTTATGAGTTGCCTTTGATTTCATATAAATTGGAGTTGCAGAGAGAATTTTGATTATTTGAAGTTGGGTATCCAAATTTGATTTTAATCTTTATTTGGGGTTGTCCAATCGGAATTACTTGTGCAATTTTAACACCACTCCAAACTAAGCCATACTAGGACCTTCCTTGCTCTTCTAAGCATTTTAAGAGAGCCCCCATCCACCAATTTGATCAGTCCATTCGACCCAAATACAACCAACATCACATGTTCATATGTTATGCTATGTGGTCTTGTTAGCTGTATATGTGTATTTGACTATGCATGTTCCAAACTCACATACCATTATTACAACACAAAGATACACACATAATTGTGAGTATGCACTTGCATCTATCAAATATTATAGGCATTTAATAGTAGTTTGTCTTATCTTATTTGGAATTACAAAAGATGATACCATTCATCCAATGGCTAAGGTCTTACCCATGAAGTTAATGGTATAACATGTACTTGTACACCCAAGGTATACTCAGTTAACTTTGCAAATTATGAAATTAAATATGTATAAGTCACTATTTCCTTAGTGACTAAGGGATAGCACACAACAATCTAGGTTCAACATTCGATAAGAAACTCACCACCTCATCAAAGACCTCATCACTGAACTTCGTCAAATGAACTTTGGAAGGAACTACTCCAACTACTCACCCAAGGTAGATCATCTTCTAAAGGGCACCTTCGAATCATCTCACTCCAAGATTAACACTCATAAGATACAACACTCTCATTTTCACCTAAGTGAACTAGTCTCACAAATAAGATCTAGTATCACTCATGTATAATTTTGAATCTAATAGCATCTATGATGGATATTTCAATACATGAAATATCCAATAAATATGTGATTATATCCATGCACTCGATTAAAGGAAACAGAGACAAAAATGTTTATTGCTTTTTATGAACATTGAATAGCCCATATAGTAGGTCATAATAAAAATCATAAAAGATCTTGTTGAATGAATATAACTAAAGAACAAAAGGATGAAACTATATATATTTTTAATAAAGATAAGTATCAATATTAATTTATTATAGGCAAAATTTAAATTTGATCATTTCTATCAACTAAAAAAAATTTACCCTCGCGAAAAGAATAAGAATTAGACATTTGAGGCAATACAATCTCTTTCAAGGCTACCAAATAATTAAAATAAAAAAATAACAAATAAATAATATTTTATTTTAAAATATATCATGCAATGATTCGATTTAATTATTGCAACCTAATAGTCTTACATAACATGATTTATCTTAGAGAAAATAGTTTTGAATCAAAAATAAAATAAAATAAAATTATTTTAATCATCCCTTCAGCTTGCCTCATCACTATTTAGATTTTGTTAGTGGTAATTAATTAAATATACTAAACTTTAAAATGTATAAAATAAATAATTATAACGTGCCTGGATGACGGTAGAGGGTAAGATTACAACGAGGTTTTTTTTTTTTTAGAATGAGTATCCATCTTTTTTTTTTGGAAGAATTTGAGAGCCTTAGCTCAATTATATTCCAAAAGAAGAGATTAGTACAAGGTTACAGAGTGAATTCAATAAGTGAATTCAACAAGCAACACAAAACAAAAACCTATAAGGAAAACAACAGAACAAACAGAAAAGGAAAAGCACATTACAACTCTTCCCAAAAAAAAAAAAAAAACTGATGCAGGACCAAATGGCTTACATACTAGATAATGCACAGCACCAACAGCACCCAACAGCACCCAAAACAAAACTTACAGCAAGTGAGTAGTGTTATATTTAACTCTGGACTCAGACATCGATCAAAGCCAAGATAGCTCCAACCCAAAAAAAAAGCAGCCAAGGCAACGCTGCGGCACCCTCACAGCCATCCAGTTGGCAAAGAAAGAACTCCATCCAAGGTTACTGTGTTGTGCAACCAAGCTGAGCCAAAACAACCAAAAACTGATTGGTAATATATAAGTCATCATCGTCCAGTATCCCTATACGAACAACCCCGAGAACCACTTTGGCAAATCAAAAATGAATCCTGTTCCTCCAACCCAAAAAAATATTCAGAACACTTGCAGGCCAAAAGTCCTTGACTTCCCATCTAGCAACTTTAAAAGCAATTCGATCCATAATTTGATCGATTAAGACAGTAAGAGAAGAGGCTGAGTAAGAGATGAGTCTTTTATTTCTTTCCCGCCAAATACAGTAGACTAAAACAGCAACTGATAAATAGTGAAGCCTTTTAATAATTTTGTGCAACTTGGGTTCCAAACTATTCAAAACTTGTTGTAATGTAGATTGCATTAAAAAAAATTGCCATTAGGAAGAATACTTCTGATCAAATGCATCAAGAAGGGGCACTCAATGAAGAGGTGAGAGTGAGATTCAGATTCTCTAAGACAAAAATAGCAAGAAGTTTGTATACTTATCCCTCTTTTAAAAAGTAAATCAGATGTCTTTAAACCCCCTAAATAAGCCAACCAGCAATAGATAGAATAATTAACAGCACAACCTTGATACCAGATACCTTTATACCAATTTACCGAAGGCATATTTTCAAAGAGAGACCCTTTAAAGTCTCTGGTTGTAGGGGTACGCTTTAAATCCCATGCAATCCAATCCTCTCCTCCTGCGATAGTAATAGAATCAATAGTAGCAAATAGCAATGGGAATTCATTGGCAAGCTGTGTAGGCATTCTCCATTGGCCCTCCGTAATAAAAGAGCTAAGCTTAGTATCATTATAAATAGACAGGAAGTTTCGGTCATTGGAATCCAAAGATTCAATCATTGTTTTATTAACACACCAAGGATCATATAGGAGAGAAAAAGTATTACCATCCCCAATGTGGTAGGATATTTTGTCACGAAAATGGTTTGCATATAGTTTCAATTCCTTCCACATAGGGGAGATTTTGTGAATGGAATTACTCCAAATGGATCCATATTTCTGATTACACCAAATTGCAAAGAGAGAATCCTGCTTAATAGTCTTCCACATGGTTTTGATATTACATAAAGAATTAAGGGAGAAAGCCGAGAGGATTCCAATTCCCCCTTTTTCCTTGGGACGAGAGGTTCTGTCCCAAGATATAGTAGTTAGTTTATTAGAATTCCCATTATGATAGAAAAAGCGTGAAGTGAGAGAGAAAATGCTCTTTAAAACACCCTTTAGAATCATCATAGATCGAAACCAGTATGAAATCAAGTTGTTAATCGAGGATCTAAGTAATTGCAACCTTCCTCCAAGAGACAAAAATTTGCATTTCCAACCAGCAAGCCAACTTTGAAGTTTATCAAATAAGCTAGAGAAGTTTATTAGTTTAGGAGATCCCAAGGTTAGGGGAAGACCCAAATATTTGATTAGAAAAGTACCCTGAGATATATTAAGAATGTTGCATAGACTTTCCACTTTCCTAGAGCCTTTTGAAAAACAAATGAGAGATTTGTCATAATTAACCACAAGTCCAGTATATTTTTTTAAGCTTTCAAGATAAAATTTCAGAGATCCCACAGAAAGGCTATCAGCAACACCACTCACAAGAAGGTCATCTGCAAAAAGCAAGTGAGAAATTTTGCATGTCCCAGCAGTAAGAGGTCTATATCTAAATAAATTGACCTCTCTGTCTATTAAGCAAGAGAACGTGTTAATGGCTAAAGTAAAAAGGAAAGGTGATAAGGGGCAGCCTTGTCTAAGTCCATGTTTTGAGGAAAAGTAGCCTTTAATTTCCCCATTTAGAGTAACTGAGAAAGGGACATCTATAATACATGCCTTCACCCAATTAATGAATCTAGGGGGAAATCCAAATGAGTGAAGCCTATGCAGAAGAGCCTCCAGGTTAATAGAATCAAATGCCTTCCTGAGGTCTAGTTTAGCAAGAAAACCACTAGGAGAGTGATTGTAAAACAACTCATTACATATTTCATAAGCCATAGTTATATTGTCTGAAATATCCCTTCCTTTAATAAATGCGATTAATTAAAAGGAAGGACCTTCTTAAGTCTAGAAGCAAGAACCTTAGCAATTACTTTATAAAAAGTGTTGCAAAGTGATATAGGTCTATAGTCAGACAATAAATTGGAGTGCTTAACTTTAGGAATTAAGGTCAGAGAGTGTTTCATCCGATTCAGAATCCTTTGAGTTTTGAAAAAGTGGTGTGCTACATTTAAAAAAGTTCTTCCTGTAACATCCCATGAAGCAGAGAAAAATTTGGAATTGAAACCATCGATCACTGAGTTTTGTTCTCGTCTGTTTAATCTTGAATTTCCTGGTCACTAATATCAGCTTCCAAGCTCATTGCAAGATCAATCGAGAAGAGTTCCCGATGGGGAAATCCTACAATATAAAAGAATCAGAGGAGTTGCTATTGAAGAGTGCTGAATAGTACCTGCAAATTTCCTCAGCAATTGAATCCTGGTCATTTAAAATTCCTTTGTCAGTAAGGAGCTCCCTAATGCAGTTGGAACTTCTCCTTTCTTTGATTGAGAAATAAAGAAACTTGAGATCGTCATCAGAGGAAGTTAGCCAATGAGCCTTTGCTCGTTACCCAAGCATTTTCCATTTGTAGTAGATTAAGGTAAGAGTCTTTAATTTCCTTGGCTTCAACCATAAGATGGGTATCATTAGGGTACCTTTCTAGCTTTTCAAGTATGTCATTTTGATTCCTTTTAGCTTCATCAATATGGATTTGCAGGTGAGAGTAACTTCTCATAGAATCTTTGAGCGCTCTTTTAACATTGGATAGTTTATTAGTAAGAACAAAGATAGGATCCCCTGCAACATAATTCTTCCAAGCAACTTTAGTGACCTCCAAGAAATCAGGTGAAAGAGACCAATGATTTCTAAACATAAAGTGGGAAACCCGAACACTCATATGGTTTAAGAAGATAATGAGGGGGGAATGATCCGAAGAGAGAGGGGGTGGAACTTTGTAATAAGAAGTAGGATATTTTTCCAACCAACCAACATTACATAAAGCCCTATCTAATTTGGAGAAAATGGGGTTATTAACTTGCTGATTAGACCAAGTGTAAAATAAACCCATATAAGGAAGGTCCAGTAATTCACAATCTTGTACACAGGTAAAAAAAGATTGGGTGTTAGAATGAGACAGAGGATTACCTCCCATCTTTTCCTTACTTGAAAGACAGCAGTTAAAATCACCCATCAGCAACCAGGGATCCGAAATGCCAACAGCAAGTTCCCTTAGTGAATCCCAGAGAGAATTTCGAGATTGAGAATCATTTTCAGCATATATGCAAGTTAAAAAAAAAGATGGGTTGCCATTAAAAGAAACAGAACCATGGATGAACTGATTAGAAACTACCAGAGGCTTAAAGTCAATTCGCTCAGAGCACCATTTAATCCAGATGCGGCCGCCAGTCGCCACATCAAAATTGGAACAATAGGATTCAGAAGGGAGCATCAAAAATTTACGCAAAAGAAAGGGATTAAGAGATGCTTCAGAGTTGATCTTAGTTTCCAAAAGGCAAAATAGATCCAATCTAAATTCCTTAATAAGTCTCAAACAATCCAATTTACCCTCGCAAGGCCCCTAACGTTCCATAATTTGGAAGGGTCATTGAGAAGAAGAAGAGGAGGGTTTTTACCCTTTTATGTTTTTTCTAATTGGAATATGTCGTAATAGAGCTTACTTTCAAGTCTTCTACTTGGGGTTTGGCTTGGTTGGAGAGTTAGGAATTGTTCCCTTAATCTGACATTGGGATTGCTTGGGAGGAAGTAGAAGATGGTGCAACACTCACCAATGCAGGGGTCGTGAAAAAAAGACTGACCTTCCACAATATTTGTGTCCTCATAGATAGGTAGATGTTCTGCTTGCCCAGGAAAATTTTTTGGTTGGGGAGAAAGAGTGGGAGGTTGATTAAGATCTGTAGAAAGAATAGTTTGTGGGATCACAGCTTCAACCTCAGTCTCCCTAGATACCATTTCATCCTCTAGAATCTCACCTTCCTCGCCAAGTGAAGTTATTTGGTATCACAAGAATGGCATGGACGACTTCTTCTGGGACTCGATTGGAATTTGGTTGTTGAGGCAAGGCTTTACCCGAGAATAGGTATTATCATTGTGTGTGAATGTTTTGCACTTGGAACGCGGTTTCCAATCACTCAATTGGATCAATTTTCTTCCCATTCATGTTAATAGGAATTGAGTCAGTAGAACCGAGGATGTAGAGATCTACACCAGAGCAGCAAAGGTAATCGTGCTTTGGAAGCCATAAGGTTATCTACTAAAGGGACTCCAATCATGCTTGATTTTGAAAAACCTTTTCGCTCCAACAACATAATGAAAAATTTGGTAGCTTGATCCATAGAGGAATCTCAGTCACCTGATCCTTGGAAGGCCGAAAGTCCCAAGTCCATTTTTGAAAGATGAATGGCCGACCATTGAGAAAACAAGGCCCGTCATTCCAAACAGCATCGTAGTCTTCCATACATGAGAACTTAAATAAGAAGAAGTCACCTTCGAGAGAGAGCAATTCAAGTGTCCCCTTGAATCGCCATTTCTTTCTAACGATAATAGAACCGTAGTAAGGGCGCTTTCCTATGGCATGACCAACTAGAGACAAATTCCACTCCAGGTGACCTTCCATCGATCTTACTCAAAATAATACGGAGAAACCGGTGGAATAAAGGATAAGGAAATCCCTACTTTTCTCATTTTGAGCAACAACTCTTTCAGGACATTGACCACGGGATTCCATGAGGCATGACCAAGTAGAAGGGGAATTAGAAGAAAGAGGTGGGAAAAAATTACTTAGGGTACCCATGTGGATGCGGGAAAAGCAGGAGATGCGACCCGGCTAGAGCGAGGTCGAGAGAAATGGAAGTGGAATAACAGAAAAGGAAGAGGTTGGATGTTAAGGAAGTAGGGTGAGGAGGTAGGCGCCGGCAAGGAGCTCAAAAATCGGGAGGAGCCCTAGCCACATTCAGGAGAGTCTAAGTAATTGAGTATCCATCTAATACTTCACTCATTTTATGGGTGGGGATGTCATTATAGACTAATCCCATGAGGGCCTAGCACCACATTTAACATCCACATATATCAGGTCTCCACATACTTTCCTCATTATTACACATAGACGTCTCCGCTCTGGAGAGAAATCAAACTCAATTTAGAATAACGTGGTCAGTGGTCCTTACATCTACCGGTCAGATCTCCTAATCACAAGCTAATGCGGACCCACGTGGATGCTCAACGGGGCCCAGCTTAAAAGGACCTGTGGCAGCTGGCGTATCGCTAGTAAAAAAAGTCCATTGTTTATTAAGAGTGGGAGTGGGCTCCACTTTAAGGATACGGTGGTTAGGTCTGGGTGGGCCCCAGTTGTGTTGATCTCGATCTACCGGACCCCGGACCTTTCAAATTTGAATTTTTGTGAACGTTGGGGCGGTATTTTTAGGGGCCGTATGTCGTAAACATGTACCTTTTGTCTCAAAAATATATATAAATTAAAATTAAATTAGTATTCATTTTATTCTAATGACCCAATGGAATATAATTGATAAAATTATCCTTAAAGCTTATTATTTATAAAATATTTTTAGTAAAATTGTGACAATAAGAATTTTCAGCAAAGTAATGTTAGGTATTATACAAAACTTGATGCATATTTATATTTGATTTATTTATTTTCTTATTAATATGATTAAAATAAAAAATAATAATTAAGTAAAAATGATAATAAGTATGAAATGGTTATGAAAAATAATACATGCATATGTGAAAAATATAGATTAGATTGTTGTTTTATACTATTTATGGTAGTAGGAAGAATTTTTCATGATAATGTTGTAGAAAGACGTAACACATATATAGATGTAATAAACTTAGAATAATTTATTCAAATTTTTTATCATAAAATCTGGAAAGAGAAAAGATTGTGAGGTATGATGCAATTGAAATGATTCTATTGTAGAAAGCTGTATCACATATATAAATGCAATAAAGTGAGAGTAATTTATTCAAAAATTTTACAATAAAATCAAGAAAGAGAAAAGATTGTGAGGTATGATGCAATTGAAATGATTCTATTGTGGGGGTTTAGGATCTCCATATTCCAGACTCTTGAGTCTCCTTCATGCCATTGACCATATGTCCTATCATTCATAAGATTGGGCTAGAGTCTATTGTTGTGCTATCTAAGAGACTTGGAGAGCCAAAAATAGCAAGCAACATGAAAGAAACCTTAGGGCACCTACCACCATTGTAGCCATCACACACCATATTTGAGTCTTTTACACACACTGATGCCTTCCCCTTCTAGGAGCTCCAGGGCACCTCTCAGCCTGATGAGTTGCAACCTTCTCTCTTATGGAGATGAATTATGATGAATATGAATGAGTACTCTCTTCTACCCACCAGGCTAGTGCGTATTGTTTTGAGGGGGATAATGTAGAGGTCATTTTGGCGAGAATCGTCCATCCTTTATCGAGACTTAGCAACTGGTAAGCTTGCTCTCTTCATTAGTTAGCTGATTGAGCCTTATATGTGGGAGATAAAAGAGGATTATTATGAAGGAGACAACAAAAATGTGATCACTCGCCTCAATCAGAGCATCCATGAGTCTACCAACCTCAAATTATTACACAATTTACTTTTCAGTTATAGTTTAAACAAGTATTTTCTACTTTGTTCATAGGGATATCAACAAGTTAGCTAATTTTTGTGCCCAAAGGGTTTTGCAATATTCTTTCATTTGGAGAGATAGTGTTTTGGACCATCCCCCCTCTTTTTATGATATTATAAGGGTGAAGAAAGATTGTTTTATACCAACTTAGTGTGATTCTTTGTACTTTTTACGTTTTATAAATGAAATGCATGCTTAAAAAAATAATGAATTGATTCTGCTAATGTATATTTTAATTTTTAGATAATTCCCTTTCTTACAATTCAAAAAAGTATTGATATAATGTAATATACACGAGCCATGGATGGATTTTTATGATGAAATTTGATCAAGTTTTGATGCATTGTAACTATCATTGAAAGATTGTTGGTGATCTATTTGACTTTTCTTTTAAGAAGAGAAGGATTATACATAAAAAGATTATAATTAAAGCTAGAGTCAAGCATTAGAGTTGATATTGATGATAGACATAACCCTTGTTACTAATGGCCTATGGTGATGATAATATTGACATTGTGCATGTACTTTGTTCATGGTGGTGAGCATCATACTTGAAATTTGTGTGATATATTAGCCTTATTGACATATAATAATATGTCATAATATTGTTGTCATTGACTGACATTAACCTTTCAAAAAAATAAAATTAAATTAAAGAATAATAATTAAATTTTAGATGTTATAAGAAAAATTTCACTCCATACCATCCTTTCAGCATACAAATCCCATCCCCATCCCTCCAGGATGAGGAAAAACTCATACCTCAATTTTTTCCTTCCTAGTGAAGCCTTTTTTTTGGGAAAAGAGATTACATGTTATCTTATATTGTGATGCATGATTATCTCTACATTTATAGGCTCTAATATTCTTCTTGTAAAAGGATTAGAGGTTATCTTGTATAAGTGGTGTGCATTCATCCTTGCTAACTCTAGTGCTTCCAAGCTAAGAGTCCTAAAGTATCTTGTATTGGAAAAATTATGAGTGAGACATGATATTTATAATTTCTTTAGCAAGGCTCCAATCCTTATGTTAGAAGATGAATGATTGTTCACATTTAGGTGGATTAGATTTAAGTTGAGAGATTATAATATAATTCATCATCTCATCCTCAATATAGCTATACTAAAATATTATCAAATTATTGATTTCCCAAAAAAAATATTAATAACTCATATGGTACTTAGATTTTCTCATTTTTAGTGATTTTTCTACTTATTATTATACTATCTCTAAGAATTTTAGTCTAATTTTTTTTCTAGAATAATAATGTGCATCTATAAGTTTGCCTAAAAAATTATTATAAAATTTTCCATTTTAAAATTTTTAAAAATATTTTTTGGATGTTTTGATATTAAAATTATAATATCTCTATTTTTGGCAACTTTTTGTAATCATTATTAAAAATTGTAAAATTTTTTATTAAAGTATTTTGGGCTATTTTATATTTTTTATTTAAAAATACTATTATTTTGGATAAAAAAATTCATGAATAAAAACTTAATTATGAACATTGAATCAAAATTATGATCAAATAAACCTTTTTAAATTATGTATCACTAATCAAGCTTTAAAATGGGCCTAATCGATGACTCTCAACACCCTACATCTGTCCTTATCCAAACTTCTTAATTGCCAAAAAATGCTATAGTTAGTTACCATTGCATGCGTTAACGAGAATCAAAGCAAGAGTTGGCTTTCTATCAAAGCATTACATATATTCCTCATCATGGATGGATTATCCCACAAAAAATAGATAACTAGCTGAACAAACTGAACCCTAAGTAGGTGATTATTATTTAACTGATTATGTGTTATAGACTGTGATGGATGCTCCCCTCCCAACTTCTCTCATCCTTCGTTTCTAAGGCACTTCTTTGTCTCTTTACAAACAACCTTGCTTGCAGTTTCAATAATATTTCTCACTCTTACTGTGCAACTCTTCTTCTTACTGCAATAGACTTTTCAACAAAGAAAGTTAAATAATAATAATAATAATAGTATTTTTTGTAGTTTAATAATATTTTTAATTATTAAAATAGAATGGATTCAGAGGTGGCTCTAAGTGTATTTTTCACATAAGAATCTAGACTTATTAAAATAAAAATTTATGTGATGTGTTAAATTAATATATTATTAAATAAAAGATGTTTGAGATTCGAAGGAACATACAATTTCTGGTTTGAACTTTGAAAACTTATGTTGAATTGTATTAGACAATTAATAGTTAAAAATTTAATTTGATATTGTGGATATGACTTTAATAAATAACTCATAATGAATTACAACTACTCGAATTCATCGAAATTTATGCAAAGTAATAATAATAATGATGATGAAGATTGTATGGTGTTTATATTTAATTATGTAATTTAAATCATGATTAGTAATCATTCTAGTGATTAGGACTAGATTATATCATTTGATTTAGATCTTTAATGGATAAGAATAGCCAATATTGAGTTGCTAAATTGGAATCATCATTAGAACCATTCTCAAAGTTCTTTGTATAGGTATTTACTCATGTGTCTTCTCTAGCACAATAAGAATGGCATGGCTATGCACAACATATCATACTTTTCAAGAATCAAAATACTCTTGATCGAGGGTTACAAATCCAAGGTACTTTGTATGGCAAAAATTTTTAAATAATTTTAAAGCACAAATAATTTGGATGATTTGAATTGACTTTGGTTATAGGTTTCAATCATTTGGTTTGGAATTTTAATTTGGATTTGATATGTGAACTTAGGTGAATTGAATTTGAGGTTTGGTTTAGGCCAATGAGGTAGACATAGATTGGGTTTAGGCTATATTGGTAAATCTCCCTAAGTCCTAAGGCATAGCCTAATCCTATGATTAACCCTTCTAAGTCTCTAGGCTTAGGTTAAGTATTCACTAATTTAGAAGTGTTTTATGACTAAGGAAGTCTTAGTATCTAGAAGACTCCTAAATCTAAGAAGAGGAGATTGAATCCTCACTCTAAAAGTGAGGTCAACAAACATTATAAGTGTCTAAGTTGTTTACTATAGATATTTATAATTTGTGACGACTGACTATCATTCAAATATCAAACTTTATACGATAAGGTGCCAATTTTTACATACCTCTTAAACTACTTGAAATTCTAAATTACTCATTACCGATATGCCCAACCTAAGGTTGGTCGGCGAGATCGATGGAGAAGGTGAGGGGACAGTGTGGGCACGGGGGTTGATCGAATGGTGTGCATCATTAGAAGAAGATATGATAACATTACACTTACTAAACTCTATGCAATTGATGCAATATTAGAACATTGTGATGATCAGTAAAGTCATAATTTTATAAAAATTAAAACTTGATATTTTCACCTATTCTAGAAGTTAGTCATATTAGCATATAATCAAAAAAATAATTTTTTATAAAATTAAATCAGACATTAATTATAAAATTTATATAAATTCATTAAATTTTATTACTTATATAATTAGCAATTTAACATATTAAATTAATTGAAAATGCACAACCAAAAAAACTTAAAATAAAATTTAGAAAATATAAAATCATAGATCTACCCTAAATAAACATCTTAAACTAAGAATAATCAATTTCAAACTAATTTTGACAAGATCTAGCCTAAAAATAACAAAATCTCTCAAAACATCAAATTCACTTTTCTCACAAATGAATAGATGAAATCTCAAAAGTAGCTATACAAGCAAGAAATCGAGATTTACCTTTGATTTTATGAATGTTTTAGGCAAAATGACGAGCCCTATCTCATTTTCAGTCACTGGTCGAGAGAGAGAGAGAGAGAGAGAGAGAGAGAGAGCTTTCCGAGAAAATAGTGTCCCTAAAATTAATAGTTTTTAGATTTTAGTCAAAACATATTTTGATGAATTTTTTTTAAAATCTACCATATTTAAGTGATTCTACCATGATGTCCTTTACCTCGACAAAATATTTTTGGCTAAAAATTCTGTCGATAAATTAGCCAATAATTTTCCATAGAAAGTTAGCCAAAAATGCCGCCAGAAATCTGTAATTTTTTGTAATTTAATATAAAATCACATTCATTATATTTTCTTAAAAAGATTTATAGCTAATTTATAATCTAGTATATTTAACATTGCATTGCTTACTTTTATTGGTGATCTTATTGATGAAAATTGGTAAAATTTATATAAAAAAAATAATGAATACATATATCTTTGTACAAAATGTAAAATCATCTTTGATTTGTGAGTTATCATATTCTAGAAAAACTAGCTTATTAGCATGGACAAGAACAATATAGGTTCATTTGAAAGAAGATTTATTTTGGCAATTAGTTTAGTAGTAGAAAATTCATATTTCAACACTTGTTACTAAGGTGATCCATTTCAACATCAATATTATTTATCATGGTAGTATTCTATCCAAATATTTTATAACTAAGTTCACTAGGATTAGTGATTTGCTTGGAGGTATAATAAAAGACTTCACACAAGATTTAAGAGACTTTTTTGTTGTTATTGTTAATTTCAAAGTAATAGTGGGTCTCTTAAGAAAGGCTTGAAAGTGGAACACAACTTTCCAAGATGCACTAAAATAAAAGATTTGGTAGATTTGTTGTTACTTTATTATTGTTTTTTTTTGAAGTAAATTGTGTTTATGGTTATTTGATCCAACTCTAAGATTGAGAATAGATGGATCTATTAAAGGAGATCGAGCTCTAAAATCTCTAAAGTTATGTTTTTTGACTAATGATTTAAGGCTCTATGCATGGATAATATCTATTTTTTAAAGTAAGAATATGTGTTATCTATCATAAAATTTAATTGAATTTGTATTGATGCTTCAGCTGAAATTAAACTCATTATATTATGTGAAGTTCTTAAATAATATTAATCAATATTATTCAATTTAGATGAAATGATAGCTATAATCTATGAATAATAGAATGAATCCATAAATAAATTAAAAAAATAAAGAAACTAGAGAAAAAAGATTATAAGAGATTTTATGGTTGTACTTTATAATGAGGTAGTGAACATAGATCCAAATGATTATAATGTTAAGTATAGTGAAAATATTTTCACCATTAGCATCATTACTTGTTTAGGCATAAAAAGTAGTCTATTTATCCATATCACTAATATTAAGAATGTCACCAAGAAAGAATATATTAAGAAAAAGAGGAAGACACTATCCCCTTGTACTAATAAATTTGAAGAGTTTGGTGATTCCATAGAAGTGGAAGAAGAGAGGTCTAGAGAATTATTAAACTATTGTAATATACCCAATAAGGAGGATGTCGATCATTTCTATGCTAATAAGTTTGGTGAATCATCCTCCTTGGGAGTTTATGAAACTCTTTACCCAAGTGAACTTTTCTCTTTTACTCTACGATTATTACACTTATCATCATTAATGACATAAAGGAAGAAGTTAAATTTATGCTAGTGATGATGGAGCGACACTTAAGAATCACAAGAAAGTAGCTCTACAAAGAGTGTAATTCAAATATGAGAGTATGTGAGATTAGGAAGGAGGAAGTTCATTAGAAGATGTATGCAATAAGGCAATGAGTAGTGCAGTCAGAATTAGAAGATCAATCTCATGGTTCTTTCTTTTCTAAACATTATTATTTTTGTATTCATGTTTTCAATGTTTGTGATTGTATTCATATTCTCTTTTTCTCAATGAAGAACTAAGTGTTTGTGCTCTAAATGTGTTGTGATCTTATACTAATTCTTTAGATAATGTGATGGAAAGTTATAAACATTTTTTTATGTTATTTTATTTCTCCTAGCCAAGTGTAAACTTGAAATCTAGTGTGATCTATGACATTATAAGAGTCATAAAATGACAATTGAAGAGAAACAAATAAATCTTTGAGTATATAATACTTAGAGGTTTGCAATCTTAAAAGAAATGTTACAAATATAATAACTCAAACTAATTAGTATATACATATAACTAAGTCGTAGGAGTGATTAGAATTTCAAGATGTTCATAGTGATTTGAAGATAAACTTGCTCTTGATTGATAACATTTTTAATAGATAATTTTATCACAAAAATTCATAAATTTAGTATAAATGAACAATAAATTTAGAGTATTTTAAATCATTAATTGAAGTAAGTATTTTAAAATAATCTTCATAAAATTTATAGTTATAATTGTGTTTAAATTTAGTTTGTTGATTAATATAAGATTAGTATTATCATGGGAATTATACTTGACTCAGCTCGATAATAATTATGTGATATATGCACTTATGTATACCGTTTTAGTTTGTAAGTTTTTTGAACCTTAATTCTCTTGTACTATTCATTATATATATAATTTTTATTTAATGTTTCAAGCATGACATTTAAGAATTTTGCTTTTCTTAATTACTTTGATATTTATTTAAAGTCTTTTTAAAGGAATTTATATGTTCTTTTAGATTTTATTTAGTTTAAAATTCGATAGCCTTTGAAGTCATCCTCATGCAGGGAGCATCCACAAAAATTCTTAGCCTTATCACCACATTTAAGAAAGCTTGTAAACTCAGTATCATGAAACATTACATTTGAGGGGTCTTCATACCCACTATACTTAAAAAACTATGCATATGCCTTCGATGACTCAAGAAAAATTATGATTACGTGATTTTCTTATCATATTTAAATAATGTGCATAAGTACTTAAGGTTTAGCAATTTTCTTGTATTTCATTTTCTCACAAGGAAACAATAATTTTGATGATGTGAGATTGGAGATTTGCAAAATATATTTTTTTAATTTAATTTTAATAATTTATATTATATAGAAAAAGTTGTTAAGAGAGAAGGAATATCGATGGTGTGAGAAAACTCTCTATTTAGAGAGAGAAATAAGAGAGAGAGAGAGAGAGAGAGTAGAGAGTGGGATCTTTGTAGAGAGAAAGTGAGGGAGAGTAAGATTCTCTCTCTATTTTAGAAAGAGAAATGGAGAGAGGGAGTGAGGAAAAGTGAGAGAAAGATGGAGAGGGAAGGAAGAGAGGGCTTGAGAGAGTAAAGGGAAATCCCTTCTAATTAGAGAGAGAAAAAGTAATCTCTCTATTAAAGATAGAAAGTGAAAGAAAGAGTTAAAATGATTGGGTGAGAGAAGGTTCAACAAGGTTTTTTTGAGAGAACGAATGAAGGCTAGTCGTTGGTAGTGGTTCATGAGCAAAATGGTGGTGAGGTGGTCAATGAGATCTAGATAAGAAAGAAGTGAATGGACGATCTAGGTTATATAAATAAGGTTGGGATAAGAGGAGCTTCAAATGTCGGAGAGATATGTGGCATGACTTAGGATGGTTAGTCGACATGCATGAGATGAGGTGAAAAAAGATGGGCTGGGCTAAAGAAAAGGGGTTGCAGGTGGTGGGAGTCTTAGAAGTATTAATGTGGTGTGTAGAGGTTATATCTAGAGTTTTTGGTATGGTTCTAAAAATTTTGTGGGTAATAAAAGTGGGAGAGTGCTTGTTATAGACAATCCTTTAAGAGGCTCAAATTTTTTTTTTTTATTGAAGCAAGAAGGAGAAAAACTTGTAGAATAATTTTAAGAATATTATGGAAGATGTAAGACAAATTGGAAGAGACATTGATAAGAGATAAGAGGGATACCTAATGATTACATCAAGAAGAATCCAAGAAAGGTCAGCTACCAAGCACACAATTCTATAATTTTTGCTCTCATCTTTTCTCCTTCAACAAAATTAACAAGGAAGGAAAATATTTAAATATAAGAAAATAAATATGAAAATGGCCTAGAACCATTCTAGTTTTAGTTCTAATTTAGGGGGATTTGCCATAAAAACTTTCAAATAAGGAAAATGCAATATTACTGCAAGTAAAATATAATAAATAAATTTTTTGATATGATGGAACATATTTAAAAAAATAAAAAAAATTTTAATTTAAAATTTCAATTTTAACAATTCCTATAATTTCTAAAATTTTCAAATTTAGAATTTTCTTATAATTTTCATTTAAGATGAGGCAATCATAGCTATTGATCTCATATTTACTCTTGATCTTGATATGATAGTTGGGCCATGACAATTTACTATTTCATATTTCACAATAATTATCCAAGGTCCATTAAAACTATGTTGTAGTCGTGAGGCCATGATAATTTCTCTGAGAAATCATGACCCTCAATCATTTAATCAATGTATAGCTCTTTCATTATAAAATTTCTCGGGATATTACTAACTTATTGAATGTAAAAGAGTAATATTAAACTCATTTTATTCATCTCATCGATTTATTTATTTAGATTATAAGCATATAAAATTTAAAAATTATTTAATTTCCTTAGTGATCCATCTATAGTTTTATTTGAATGCTAATATTTGTACGAGACAGCGAGGCTCGTTGGTTGGGAGCCTCGCTCTCAATATGGTGATCTGCGTTCAAGCACATACTATATGCGTTAATTACTCTTACGGGCTCACTGTCCAAAAAAAAAAAAACTAATATTTTAAAATTTTTTAAAAAATATAAATTTATATTTAAATAAGTGAGTTTTTTAATAACAATACTTTTATTACGAGTAAAGCTTTCATCAGTATAACTGAAACCCCACGATCACTCATTAGAAGTGCTTGCAATAATTAATGCTGCTAATGGTTTAGTGGACTACTCACAATGGTAATGTCGAGATTCCAGCGGTTCGGAACTGCAGCGTAGGTTGCTACCAACAATTCGTAGCATTTTTTTTTTTTTTGAAGGAAATTTTCTCACGATTTAAATTCTCTCGCTCTGTGGCTGTGCTTTTCTTTCAACAAAGTGGGCCACTGGCCGTTCCTCCACCGACTAGGCTCGGATTAGCTTTGGAGGAAGTGGAAGTGGAGGGGCCTGCGCTCTCAGTTCGTTACTTTTTCTTTCGGTTTCTTCCGATCAAAGGGAGTTGAAGGCTTTGCTGTCCTCTGGAATTCTACGCTGCCTCCGAAACCGCTTTGCTACTTCCCCTTTCTCTTTGATTTTGCGTGGCTGACGAAGGGTGGGTTATGGTGATCTTCTTAGTCGCCGGAGTCTTGGTGTTTTCGATCTTTATATTGCTCATTGGCTGGTGGTTTTGATTGCCGATGGCGGCCGAGGGATTCTTGTCTATATCAGTTACATCGGTTTTGGAGGACGTGCTGAAAGAGCATGGGAAGAGTCTCAGCGACATGGATTTGGCCTCGAGGAAGGCAGAGGAGGCTGGTGAGAGCGAAATTTTCTTTTACCGTATTTTTTTTTCTCTTCCCGTATTTTTTTTCTCTTCGTAGTTGATTCAGGAGTTGGCGAGCTTTCATATCGATAACAGTTTATAATCTGATGCAAATCTGGTTTTGTGCTGTTTTTAGAACAAGTACATTTCTCGATCTAATGATAGATGATATTTTGAATTATTCTGTAGTCTGTTTGAGTATCTGAATTTATCTTAAGTGATGAGATCAGAATGACTGTTCATTGTAAAGAGGGCTTAATAGATATTAGCTAAGAGGATTGAACTGAACTTTCTTTTGATTGGTATGATGCTCATCTTTTTGGTGGAGCCTTTATCTAATGGATTAGATCCAACTAACTGCTGTAATTGACTTGTTCATTTTTTTTTTTTGGAGTGGAATTATGTTTCTCATGAATTTGTCAACTTAAGTAATCCCATTTTAATGATTTGTTGTATTTTCTCTTGCAATATAATTTAATCCATATAAGTCTTATGATTGTAACTTGAATAATTCAGTAACTCTCATGGTTCTTTTTAAGGGATGGATTTTTCTGTTAGATCATCGGTTTTAACCTTTTTAAATAAAAAGTGCAGCAGCTAGACGATATGAAGTTGCAAGGTGGCTTAGAAAAACGGTGGGGGTGGTTTTTGCCAAGGATTTGCCAGAAGATCCTTCAGAAGAGGAATTTAGGCTTGGACTGAGAAGTGGTTTGATCCTTTGCAATGCGCTTAACAAGGTTCAACCTGCAGCAGTCCCAAAGGTGATTGGCCTGGGAATATCCTTCTCATTTCATGTTTTGACACCTGAGTTCATTTTTTTTTCAAAATTTTCATGCCCCTCTCGATAATTTTCTTTGTGCGTTGCTGTAGATTCTCAAATTCTGTAACCTTTTGGTTTGCTTTTTTATAGATTGTTTCGAGTTCAGGAGATTCAGTGGTTATTCCGGATGGAGCTGCCTTGTCTGCTTACCAGTATTTTGAAAATGTGTGGAATTTCCTTGTTGCTGTCCAGGAAATCGGTTTACCAACATTTGAAGTGTCAGATTTAGAGCAGGTCTGGTTGAAGCTCTTATATGGAATTGTCATACAACTTGATTTTTTTTTAAGAATAACTTGATTCTGTCATTAACTTGTGATTTCATCACTTCAAAGAAGTTTTCAATGTTGCTGAAAACTAAATGAAGATCATTACACAATCTCTGATCATGTGTTTGGTGAACATCTCTCTAAATTATGCTCGTGTTGGTTTTGTTGTTGTATTTGTGGCTTTGAATGAGCTTTAATAATGTGATTGTTTCCAGTCCTATGTGACTGTCATAACTTCTACTCAAGTCTATGTTGTGTTAAAAAAATTAGTGAAATTTTGTCTGATTTACTTTGTCTGATGAATTGTTCAGGGAGGTAAAAGCTCAAGAATTGTGAACTGTGTCCTGGCTCTTAAATCCTACAGTGAATGGAGACAAATGGGTGGTGGTGGGTCCTGGAAACTTGGTGGGAATGCTAAACCGGCCATTGCTGGAAAAGCTTTCATGAGGAAGAAGTTTGATCCTTTCTCAAATTCGCAAAATCTCAGTCATTGGATGACCGAGAACGCTTTTGTGCTGAACAAAACTTAAATCAAGTTGAATCCAGTGAAACGGTTGTAATGACAAAATATGACCTGTTAACATTCAACTATTCGTGCATTATCTAACCATTTGCCCTAATTTCTGCAGTCATCTCCTTTGAATGTTCTTGTCCATGAAATTCTTTTAGACAAAAAGCCTGAAGAAGTTCCAGCGGTAGTAATTCAGTCTGTTGGCATCTTATTACTTGTTGATGGCTTTTATTGCATTGGCCTAGACAACTTATTATATTATTTCTCAGGTTGTGGAGTCTATGTTAAGCAAATTTATGAAAGAGTTTGGGCGTCGTATTGCAAGCCTAATGAGCTGGTATGCTTTTACTCTCTAGTCAAAAAAACAAATGTTCAATTTGTATGATTACCGAAGATGTTTCTCTAATATCTTGTGTGGACTGGAGTTCATTAACCGTATTAAATGGATATTGAATATACCAAACTCACTGCAAACTCTTATCTTTCCTTCATTATGATCCTTCGTGTTTTATGTTCTTTTGAATGATACGTTTTCTATGTTGTGATTTGGTGCATTAGTAACAACAGTTCCTTTCTGAAATTTTATTAATTCTTGTCTAACAGGTGAAAACAGTTATGAAGGGTTTGCAAGATGATGGTAAATCTTTCACTAAGCTGAAGACTCCTGCAGAACCATCTCCTATATCCGAATTTAAAGTATGCTTTATTTTGTATGCTTTTGATTTTTTTAAATATTCTCTCTGTAGGCTCTAGGTTGTCCTGTTACCTACTTGGTTGTTTGTCCTTTCAAATGACTAATATCATGAATCATGACATTCTAATTTTATTATTAAAGAAGGAGAAAGCAATGATTAAATGCACAAGGTTGAAGGAGAACTTCCACAACAATATTAAACATGAAGAGGCATCAAAAGAACAGCTTTTGAAACAGTACTCTATTATTGACCGACAACAAAGAGATATTCAGGTAACATATAACCTCCACCAAATATTTCTTGATGATTTAATATTTTGCTTGATTTTCTGTGTTCTAATGGTTAATGTAATATGTAGTTCCTTAGACATGATCTTCAAACTGCTAGAGCTGGTATAGAGCTCATGCAAATCAAATACTTGGAGGAGCTACAAATTATTGGTATGATAAATAAGAAAGTGAAGAATCATGAATTCCTTTAATAGATTCTTTCTTATCATCACATGGCATTCTTAACAAAAAAAACAGGAAGCACATGCACAGTCTTGCTAATGCTGCATCAGGCTATCACAAAGTTCTTGCAGAAAATAGGAAGCTTTACAATCAGGTGCAAGATCTTAAAGGTAGTATCATAAATCAGATAATTCTGACATAAAGAAAGGATTTACTGTACTAAATCTTTGTACATTTTAGGAAATATTCGGGTGTATTGTCGAGTCAGGCCATTTTTGCCCGGGCAAATGAGTAGCAGCACTGTTGGCTGCATTGAGGATGAAAGCATTACAATCCTCACCGCTGTTAAATATGGAAAAGAAGGGCAGAAAACTTTTAATTTTAATAAGGTTTTTGGTCCTGCTGCTTCACAAGGTCATTATCTTCTTATGCTTTCAATCTTTGTATTGACAAAGAGTTATCTTGCTTATCACTGCTCTGATTGACTTGATGCTTCAGGAAGTCTTCTTGGATACTCAACCTTTGATACGATCTGTTCTTGATGGTTACAATGTTTGCATATTTGCCTATGGGCAGACTGGGTCAGGAAAAACTTACACAATGGTAAAATTTATAGAAGAACATTTATTTGATAAAACCTTACATTTAAAATTTTAACTTGTATAATAACAATGCACTTGGAAGCTAAAACAATGTTTCCTCCCATGAATGTAGAGAGCGGACCTAAAGTAGTCAACAGTGCAGAACATGGGTGTAAATTATAGAGCATTAAACGATCTATTCAACCTTGCTGAAAAGAGAAGAGGTACATTCATATATGATATTGCTGTGCAGATGATTGAAATTTATAATGAACAAGTGCGAGATCTCATTTGTGATGGTCTCAATAGAAGATATCCTTTTAGTCGCTCATTGGTGGATAATTTATTAAATTTGAAGTTTTCTTGTTTCTTCATAACTTTGTTAAATGTCCTTAATAATTAAAACATTAGAAATCAGGAATGGAACGCAAAATGGTGTAAATGTACCTGATGCTAACTTGGTCCCAGTAACTTCAACTGCTAGTGTAATTGAACTTATGAATATTGGGCTGAGGAATCGTGCTATTGGTGCAACAGCATTGAATGATCGTAGTAGTCGTTCTCACAGGTCTGTTAGTGCTCATATCTCTACTTAACCAAGGAATTATGTTGTTTTAGTATTTGATATTGATAAATTATTTGCAGTTGCCTCACTGTTCATGTTCAAGGAAGAGACTTGACGTCAGGAACTATTCTCCGTGGGTGCATGCATCTAGTAGATCTTGCGGGTAGTGAAAGAGTTGATAAGTCCGAGGCAACTGGAGAGAGGCTAAAAGAAGCCCAGCATATAAATAAATCCCTTTCGGCCTTGGGTGATGTGATATATGCTCTTGCACGGAATCATTCTCATGTACCTTACAGAAATAGCAAACTTACCCAGTTGCTTCAAGATTCTCTTGGTAAGGTTCTTTAATTTTACCAATTTCTATTTGAAAAGCTTATTTAGAGAGAACTATTACTAATAGCATCATTATTAAATGAAATGTAGGAGGGCAAGCTAAAACTTTGATGTTTGTCCACATAAGCCCAGAAATGGATGCCGTAGGAGAAACCATTAGCACACTTAAATTTGCTGAAAGGGTTTCTAAAGTTGAGCTTGGTGCTGCTCGATTAAATAAGGAGAGTGGAGAAGCCAAAGAACTTAAGGAGCAGGTTATGTCTATAATTTGATTGTTTTTCCATGTTGCATTCTATAATTAAACAAACAATTAATTTCTTTTGTTACAGGTAGCTAGTCTTAAAGCAGCATTGGCAAAGACAGAGAGAGACTCAGAACATTTTCAAGCTAATATCCCAAGTGATCCATCAACATTGAAGACTCAAGCAGCATCTCCTGCCTGTTTAAAATAAACGATATGGTGGAGAATTTCTAAGTTCCCAAAGTGGAAACCATAGACAACCTATGGAGGAAGTTGGCAACATAGAGGTAGTCATAAATAACTCTTTGATAGCGACTGTTGAACTTCACAAGCATATAACAATTTTATCTCAAATTCTGTAGCATATTGTTTGCTGTCCTTTGAGTTGCTTCAAACATAAATAAAGCATTTAGGCTTGTGATGTTCATGATTATCATAAGCATACACTTAATAAAGTTATAGAGACAAATTCCCCATCAAATCTGGAGAAAGTATGCTAAAATGTCTTACTTATTATAAATATTGGATTGAGCATTTTAAAGATATGATTAAATTTTTATTGGGCTATGAGATCTTTTATTAACTTTAAGAGATCTTGTTAAATATAAATCTAAATTTTATTTCTCCATATGCATGTTGCAACTATATAAAGTCTAAGAATGAGGTGTTTACTATCCTAAAACAAAAACACAAATAAAAAGAGCAAAAGGAAGTGAAAAGTGATACCATTCAAAGAAGGGCTGATTGGTTTCTTTAAAGGGTTATTTGGTTTGACAAAGTTGTGGTGTAAAGTATTTGAAATACATTGCATTTTAATATTTTGATGTTTGTTCTGAAGGATTAAGCATGTGGTGTAAAATTTCAAAGAATTTCAAGTGCATTTTGTAGTTTTTTTTACTATATTTAAAAATTGCTTGATTTTAGCTAAGTTTTTAATACACTAAAGCAACATTCATTATAGCTACCCATAGCAAGCCCCCATCACATGTGGTAGCTGCCCACCGCTCTCTACTCCCCACTCACCACTGTCGGTTGTTGCTTGCTGCCCATTGCCATTAGCTATCACTTGTCACCGTTAGGATTGCAGCTTGTAGCCATCGACCATCATTATTTTTTGGCCATCGGTCATCATTATCCATCCTTGTTAGCCACCATCATCCGCCTAAATTGATGCCACCATTGCTCATTGTGGGTGCCTTCATTTACCATTAACCACCAAAATGTAACTATTGCTCGCCACCATCATCATTGTTCTATCACCATCAATCCTATTTCACTTTGCATTACTTAAAAAAAAATCTTCTAAATACATTCACTTTACACTACATTTTTTTTTCACAATATTTCAAATTCAGCCAAACAAATAGTCCTTAAGAAAAAAGAGGAGTTGATATGTTTAGTTTTAGTAAAAGGAGCACCTCTTAGCCAAACAACTACAAAGTATTTCAAATACATTACTTTCACTTTATGCTATATTTTTTTGCATTTTATATTTAGCCAACCAAACAACATTTAAGAGAGAAGAGTGTTGATATTTTTTGTTTTTGTAAGGAGAGTATCTCTTAGTCATATCAGGGAGAGCTCTCCTTTGAAATCTATAGTAGAGAGCTGAAAATTATAACAACATCATCTTCATATTGGACATTGAGGTCATTATTGTAGTTAATGTCTTTCCATCTCTATTAGGAGTATAAATGAGAGCTTTCTCATCTCCATGATAGATGACTTCATTCTTTGATAGACATTAACATACACAAAGTAGTATCTTTATTCTTATCTTTAACTTTATATGAAGTATAATATCTTTCTAAATGCTCTCTAAATATTGATAGATCATTTAATATCTATGTAATCATGAAATTACACATATAAACTAATGCCTTGTATATATGATCTTAGTTCTATTTATTTTTATCTTATTTTTACTTTTATTCAAATTATTATTATCATTATAACAACTAGTACTAGAGTTTTAGTTAGGAACTTTTAAATTCGAGTATGAGGATGGGAAGATTAAAATTGATTAGTTCAATGACTGAAACTTTGGGTTGTAAATAATGTAGATAGGGAATTATTTGTGCCAAAGAAAGCTCCATCAATTCCATCTACTACTTAAAGGAGTAGAGCTATAGTTCATCAAGAAGAGTGGGGAGCAAATAAATAGATAAGCTCTGAGGTTTTTTTTTTTTTTTTTTTTTTTTGTGTGTGTGTGTGTGTGTGTGTGTGTGCATATTCAACAATTTAAATATCACTTACACCTGTTGCTTCTCCATGTTTAGCTCTTATTTTCACAACATGTAGATATATACAAAGATATATCTCTGCTCTTATCTTCAACTTTATTTAAAGATGCAATCTCTCCATGTTTTTATTTTGAAGTTCAGTGAATTATTCGATTTCTATATGGTAGTGCACATGGGCAAATCTCCTAGAATCATGTAACTTAGCTATCTTGTGTTTTTGATATATGTTATTTTCTTCTCTCATTTTTGTTTGATTTTTGCTCAAAATTTTATTGCTAGATATACAAACTATGAAGGATCTGCTTAAGCATAAAAACATATTTCCAAGATGACTGCAAAATGTTTTTGGTTTTTAGCATGCTTTATCATGCTCTTTAGGATGATTGGTGTTGATTTTAACTCAGTGTTCCTATGGCATGTATGCACGTGAGACACAAGCTCACTTTTTATATCAAGAGGCTATTTTATCTTGGGTTCTAATCTATTAAATTCATAACGAGTTAACCTAACCAACCATACACCACCTTCACTCCTGCTATTCTAGTTGATGTGCAACCACTATTTTAAAAGACATTTTGAGGATCACCTTGAGGCAGGTTAAGGTAGGGTAAAACTTCTCTTGGATAGTCAAGGTAAGCATTTTGTCTTTAAGGGCATAAAATCTGACAGTATCCTATTGATACGTTAATGAAACATGCATGGCTGTACGAAATTTGGTATTTAAATATCATGAGATATGCCCAAGCATGAACACATTTTTCAAGATGACTAAAATGTTTCAGTTTTGAACTTGTTTTATAGTGTTCTTTCATGATGACTGCTTTTAACTAGTGCTCCTGTGATATATTCATTCCTATTTGGTAAACTATTTATTAATTTATGTATTAATCATATGCATCATCTTAACTTCATCTTCCTTCTATTGCATTACCCATTGACCCAGACAAACAATATAAACGTGAGTTTCTAATGCAACTCAGCAGCACATAAAACTTGAAATATCACTGCTTTCTTCGTATCTTTTATCAACTGATTTATCACACTGCCACAAATAGAAATACAATTTGTACACGAATTCTTTTTCAATTTTTTTTTTTTGAAGAAAAAAAAAATATTTTTCTGTGTCACTCTTTAATGTTGGTTATTCCTTGTATATAGGTACGAAGCAACTCTACAAATAAAAAAAAGCCAAGCTTTGATCTCCAAGACTTACTAATGGCAGAAGCCAGTCATTGCGACGGCAATTTCACAATTCTGCCTGATTTCTTTTATCAGAGTTATGTCTCTGACAGTACAGCTTATCAGGATCAGCCCTACAGCAGAAGCGGACACTTGAGGAAAGAAAGTAATGAGTGTGAGACTCGGAGACATAGGTTTAATTCTGTAACGACGGATGATTCTGATGATCTGGACGTTGCTACAAGCGATTCCTCAGAAGCTGACGCATTGTGGCCATTCAATCTTCCGAAGTCTACTAGCAGTAGTGGTGGTTCTAAAATAAATAAACCACAGATTAAGCCAGTTAATAGTCGTCCGGATTTCAGGTAAGGTAGCGCATATTAGTTTTACCTGATTAGCTGGAGAAAGAGAAAGATGTTTTTAGTACCATATAATTCTTATATATTTATATATCTAACTTGAAGTTTGATATTTATATACATTTCACTCTTAACATCACATGAAAAAATACTATTATTATCATCTTTTAAAATTAAATACATTTTTTCATATATAGAGAAAATGTTATAAATATGAAATTCAAATTTTAGGTGCTAGATATGTAAATACATAAGAATTGTGTGGCATTTAGGTAAATCTTTCACTCTTTACATGCATACTATATAATTCTTGTATATTTGCATATCTAACCCCTAAAGGTTGATATTTACATGCATAACACTCAAATCCTTAGCATCACATAAAAAATATCACTATTATTATCATTTTAAAAGTGCATATAATACCTTTTGATATATAAGAAAGTTGTATTAAATGTAAATATTAACTTTAGGTGTTAGATATGTAAATATATAGGAATTGTGTGGTATGTTTGTATGTAATTCTTGTGTCAGAATATTGTGATCAAGGAATGATCAGAATGAAGCTCAAATCATTAGATCTGCTTTGAGATTAGTATAATTTTATTCACCTATGTATTGCACGTTTCTTAAAGCATATCTAAGGGTTTTAGCTCTATCCTAATTAAATTTATGATCAGAATATCTTGGTCCATGTCTTACATATTATTAAACTTCCTACAGATTAAAGAACTTAAAATTGCAGAAGTTAGGGTTTTCTGTTCTTGAACTGTTTGCGCACTAATAAATGGGTGTTGATTTATGCTTCAGGACGCCAACTTATGCATATATTCCATCATCATCATCATCATCATCATCAAGGAAAATTTCTAGTGGAGCTAGTCGAGTATCAAGGCACCCAAGCTCTGCTGGAATGGATGGGAAGAGAACAATATCATCTTCAGGTGGAAAATTGAACAGTGGAATGTAATGAAGAAAGCTAGTCGAGTATCAAGGCACCCAAGCTCTGCTGGAATGGATGGAAGAGAACAATATCATCTTCAGGTGGATAATTGAACAGTGGAATGTAATGAAAGAAGAAGCTGCTGGTTTCCATTTTCTGCCAGTTTTTTTTTTTAAAAATTTTAATTGAGTGAAGAGATAGATTGAGTGTCTTTTAGGTGGATTGGTGGCAATAATTCAATTTGCTAATATGGGTTTGTTAGGTCATGTTGTTCTTGATTGGATTTTTTCAGTGATAGATAATATGATGATATAATTGTATATAATCAGAACTTAAAAATAAGGTGAATTAGGGTGTGATTTTTTAGAGGGTAAGATGTTCATGAAAATGGGGAGTTATCACTACTTATGATATTATTCATCATATTAAATCTTAAAGGGTTGTTTGATTGCAAGTATTTCTAATATATTGTAAATGAATTGTATGACTCTTGAAATTTTTTTGATATTTGGCTAGAAGAAAAACAATTGCAATGTAAATTTTTAATGTATTTTAAATTTTCATTTCAATTCATTTTCATTATATGTAAAAGTTACTTAATTTGGATAAATTTTAATTATACCACTTATGTGAAGCATGGCCTTTGCCATCATTACTGTTATTGTCTCTATAGATCATTGGCCTTCACTATTATCATCGTCTGACATTATTTTTCATTATTATTGAAGTAGGCTACCATCTTTTGCCACTTGCCATTGTGATCATTTGCTATTGTTGAAGTATTTGAAATACTTCACAATGAACTAAATAAATGAACTCTAAATATTTAGAATATTTTGGGATTTAAAATTATTGTAAATAAATATCTCCTAAATATATTAATATCTCTAGCTATTTTGAACTCTTAGCTTTATATAGATCATAATAAGAGTTGAGTGAAAAATAAAATTTCAGCAGTGTTGAATCTAAATTGTTTAAAAAATCATACCAAACAAATTATCAAAGTATCATGAGAGAAGGAAGAGAAGAAAAAATAAGCGGAAAATCATACATCTAATTATGAGACATTGTATGGATTAAATAGGTTAAAATGACCTAATGTCGATATGCCCAAATCATATTTAAGCCATGGCATCAAACAAAAAAGGATGGATGGAGGGAGCATGCATACACCATATGAGCTCATTTCATCAACATGAACACATATAATATATAGTTGAACCATGAGCTAAAAGAACTTATTGGCTATGGCTTAGCATCTTAGTCCCCTCCCTCAGCTAATAAGATAATAGGTGCGGTGTTTTATTTTAGATGCGCTAGGTACGACATTGAGGTATGATGTACTATCTCGAGAGACAGAAATCTAATCTTACAATATATCTAATCACCTATTAAGGACTCATAAGGCATGATGAGTCTTCGAATATACCAGAGATTTCCCCTACTTTACATGGTGAAGTAAAGCAGGGTTTATTTTATGTCGGGTTCTTAAGTTTCCTATAGAAGCAAGCTTTCATAGTTAATTACATCCCACGAAATGAAATTTCTTAAGAACACTCTTGATTAAAGTAGACAATTATTCTCTCCAAAGATTTCAAGACTAGACTATCAATAAATTGGCTACGTTTAGAAAATCAAGTGAGATTGTTCAATTAGAAGACTTATTTTGGAATCCAAAGAGAGATAAATAGGAAGTGCTCAGATACTAGTAAAAACACTCCAATCCTATCCTATGACGAGGCTTTATATATTTGGAAGTGAGAGTATTTATTCATTTGGGTTGAATTTCATTAGAATGATAGAGTTTATAATCCATCAATACAAGATTGTGAAAATGCCTAAGAGGTGAGGATTTATGCTTGTAGCTCAAGGGAAACAAGCGACCTTGAATCTTAAATCTATGGAGCTTTAATACGTGTTAAAGCTCAACCCAAATCTAAGCGAAAGGGGACATAATGGTTTATCTCCACAAAAGAGAGTAAACTCGTCTTACTCTGGACTTATAACCGCCAAAAGTTGCTGCCAGTTAACAGCTTCTATGAAAATACCTAAGAGGTGAGGATTTATGCTTATATCCCAAGGGAAACAAGTGATCTCGGATCCTAAATCTATGGAGCTTTAATACATGTTGAAGCGCAACCCAAATCTAAGCGAAAGGGGACATAATGGTTTATCTCCACAAAAGAGAGTAAACTTGTCTTACTTCTTGACATACAACCGCCTAGAGTGGTTGCCAATTAACACCTCCTATGATTTAAATCCATATAGACAAGTCTTATAAAAGTACAAGATATTTGAGCTAACATTTAATTGGAAAAGAAATTAAAGTTCTAAACCCACTCCCTAAGAGACTAGAGCATGAGTGGTATGAGCATACGACTTAATCTAAAATGCAAATTTTTATAGTTTTTATTTGATTTTGACACATTCATCTGGACAAATGCTTGAGATTTTTATGCCTAAATGCATGATGAAATAGAGTTATTGGCTAAATCAGCAAGAATGAGATATTTTCCACCATAAGGGATGCCCTCACAGATCAAACATTCTTCTATCGTGCAAGGATGGAGATCCACCATATTCAAGGAAGAAGGAATATGACATGCATGATGTGAGACATACAACATACAACTAGGGATTGCTAAATCTTTTAGTTATCTTGATTACAACCTAGGCTTTATGAAGAAGTTGAAAATTGTTTTAAAATTTAATTGTTGGTTGTTAATTGGGTAGAAAATTTAATTTTATCCTAAGAACTTATCGTATCCAGCCCACACATTCAAACATAAAACATTAAGAAACTATGAAAAATATGTTATTTCTAATGCGCAAACTAAACATATCATCAATCACTTTTATAAACTACCGTAAAGAATAAGATAAAAGGGTCTCATCATGTACTCTTAAAAGAGAAAAGATGGGTAGCCGAGCTCTACCCTTATACAACCTGGAATATAAAAGAATAATTACAATTGAAATTAAATACATGCTATGGGGGTCATCTTTTCTTGGGTTTTTCATGTCCTCCTTCATTTGTTTTGATTTAATTTGCTCCAAAAGCATCACAGGGAACCCTAAGACATATCCTTCTAGCCACTGCTCATCCTAAACTCCATAACACTAATCCTAATTCCTATTGCAAAATTATATTTTATATGAAAAATTAAATTACTACACCCGTAAAATAAATGTTAGCTGAACATACATACAAACCCAAACAGTTATATTTATAATTTGGACTTAGCACCCTGCACATGGGTAACCAAGCATACTTGTCCTAACTTGGATTATGCTTAGGGACTTAAATAGCACATGCAAGCAAATAACATTTATTTTATATTTATTACAGCGATCCTTTTTAAGCATAGCCCCTTGCAGAAAATAGTGTTAGCCTAAAAAAAGAACACCCTAACATTCAGACTAGTGAGCAAACAATCTTAGCCATCAAGTCTAAAAAAGTACACCACAAAATAAGAAAATGTATCACACCACAACCAACACATCGACCTAACCTAATTCTAGGGTCGGTGATCTAGTATTTTAGTGTGTGAAAAGAAGGCTTGTGTGGCAAGTCTCTTCTAGGCTTAGTTTCATAAAAAGTTTGATTTGAATTCAGAATTTGTTTATTTTTACCATTAGATGGTTTCGATTTAAATAATTGATTTTTTATTTCATTTCAATTTTAAGTTATTTTTATATTTAAGTTGAATTTAGATTTTAAAGAATGAAGAATAAGATAAATTCTGCTTATAACAGAATTTGTTTCATTCAACATCCTAATCCTAATAGAATGAAACTTTCATCCTGAGATGAAAGTTTATTCTAAGGGTCGAACTAAAAACATAAGTATCTTAATTAGCCCATTTGAATTTATGTAAATGATTCAACTAAATTGATTTGATTTGATTAATGTTTGTTTGATTTGATTTAGATTTTGAAGTTTAAGTTTGCTTAACTTCATGTATCTTAATTGATTAATTATGGATTCATTATATTTTAGTTTGATTTGATTAAATTTTGATAATTCAATATCCTTTAATTTCATATCTAATTCCTTTCTTTTGGGTTTTAATTTGAGATTTTAACTTTATGTGATATTGACTAGATTATTTCAATGTTATTTAAATTTAATGATATCATCTTTTCATTTAAGAATTTAATTAAATTTTGATAATTCAATATCCTTTGAATTAATATCTAATTCTTTTCTTTTGGGTTTTAGTTTGAGATTTTAACTTTATGTGATATTGACTAGATTATTTCAATGTTATTTAAATTTAATGATTTCATCTTTTCATTTAAGAATTTAATTAAAATTTGATAATTCAATATCCTTTGAATTAATATCTAATTCCTTTCTTTTAGATTTCAATTTGAGATTTTAACTTTATGTGATATTGACTAGATTATTTCAATGTTATTTAAATTTAATGATTTCATCATTTCATTTAAGAATTTATTTAATTTAGTTAAAATATTTTAGTTTAATCAACTTTTATTTGATCAAGGTTCAAAGTAACTTCTTATTTGGATTCTAATTAAGAGTTTGATCATTTGGTTTATTGACCTTGGTGATTTGATTTATATATTGGTTTTAGTTTGAGGATTATTTAATTTAACCTTTTGATTTGACTTAATTACTTTGATTTATTTTATTAATTTATGGATTTGCTTAGGTTTAATGTGATTAACTTAATCAAGAGGTGTGATTAAGTTAATTATAGATTAATTAAAGATCTAATTAATCATTATCATGTTGATTAAAACTTGATAATAAATTTAATTAAGTGTTTGATTTAAGCTTGATTTAAGAATTAGTTTTAATATGATTTATTTAAATCAATTTGGTTTATTAAAATGATGGGTTAATTTATTCAAATTAAGTTCATATTATTTATATGTTTAATTAATTAGATTTAATTAAGGGTAATTAGGTTTTAAATTATTAGATTAGTTAAAGATTTAATTAATTAATTAAAAGTTAATGATTTAATTATCCACATGTGATTGATTTGATTTAATAAATATTTATCATAGATTTAATTATGTATTTCACTTTAATTTGATTGAGAATTATTATTATTATTATTGGTTAATTTAACTTTGATTTTAGTTCAGTTAAGTGATTGATAGCTTAATTCGAAGTTTCATTACTAAATGGATTAGGGGTTAGTCTTGGTTTAGAAGTTGATGAATTGGTTAATTTTAAATTATTTGAATAACTGATTTAATTAATATTTAACTAATGATTAATTAGGCCTTTGACTTAATTGAATAATTATAATTTGATTTGATAATTAACTAAATTCATTAGAAATAACCATTAACTAAGTATTCCATTTGATAAAAATAAAGCAAGATAAATTTGTTAAAAGTTTAATTATGAAATTATTTGGGTGGTTTAATTAGGTTTCATGCTTAATTTGATTTATAAGGTTTAAGTTTCATTATCGATTATTTTATTTTATTTAGATGGCCTTTTATGTTGGCTAAATTATAATTAGATGTTTACTTCATTTAATTAGTTTTTTAGTTCATGTTCATTATTGAATATTTAATATAATTAAGATTTAGTCAATATAATTCATAGCTTATTATATTAAGTGATTAACTTTTAATTCATAATTAGATTAGCATTTAGTTTAACTTTATTTGATTAAGTTTAAGCTTGTTTGATTCAACCTAGAGTTTAGTTAATGGGAGCTTGAATATTAATCTACCTATGAGTTTGATTTGATATTTATTGAGTTTTAGCTTTGATAAAATCAATGTTGGTTTTAATTATTTCTTAAATTCTAATTAAACTAAATCGAATAGAATATTAGTCATTTTAATATCCAAGGAGTTCCATTTTATGTTTTTAGCTCTATGATGTTAATTAAATTGTTTTAATCCATTTTAATAATATTTCAAATTTTTATAAAATGTATTAATTTATTTGACTAAAATAGCTATTTGAGCTTAAAAATTTAATATTGCCTAATCCAGAAATTAGTTTGACTTAAAAATTTTTATGATAGGTATTTTAACCATAATTTCAGTCCCTAAAAGTTTCAGATTAATCTGATTAATATTTTTAGATTAATTAATAAAATTTGGTTTTCACTAAAACCTAAATTAAGCTCAACATACTTAATAAAAATTAGGGATTTTGATTTATTAGATTCCTTTCAAAAAGATGAATCCAACGAGCCCTTATTTGCATTTTTTTATGACCAGTTTATTTTTTATGATTGTTTTGAAGTTCCAAGCAATTTCAAGCATTTTTTTTAAAATAAAAAATCCTAATTTTCTTACTTAAACCAGCACCACCATGCGACACATTGATCGGTGTGTTATGCTCTGCCACAAGCCGCTAGCGTGGATTGAGCGAGAGAAACACATGATCAATTTAGACCGTCCGATCTTCGATCGAATGGTCCAGATTTGTTCTCATGATCTAATGAACGTAATCACAGTTGTCCGTCCCTATTTAAAGAGGATCGGATGGTTGCCGAGCCTTTTTCCTCCTAGCCTGTGAACCAGGCTATCAAAATTGCCCAATTTCGCCCCAAAATGAAAGATTTTTTGGCGATTCTCACCAGAAAATCTTTCGATTTGTATCGATGGGTCAAAATAATAAAATTGCAAGGGATCTAATGGGAAAATTCCTTGAATCGACCCTCCTTTATCATAAAATGAGAATCCTAATGGTTGGCTACGGTTTGATGAAATTACCTTACTCGAGCCATTGTCGAGTGGTCAAATTAATTCAAAAATATTCCCGAATGTGAGACGAAGCTTTGGAGTGAATATGGGCTGTTGCTCCCCTTGGAAGGTCGTAGCCACCAATTTTCTCTGCACTTCTCCGAAATCCGCTCGGTTTGATTGAAATTTGGGTTTTGGACGTCGGGAAAGGTGGGGAATGGCTCGATTTGAGTGCTTTTGTTATCAGGAAGCTGCAGGGAATGTTCAAAAATGCTGAAATAGGCTAAAGATGATCTATTTCAGATGGCCAACCCCCTCCCCATTAATGGAGCTTGGAGGTGGCTAGCCATAGGGAATTGGAGCTTGCAAGTTGCTGTGGGAGGTGGTTAATTTACTGTAGACTACCCTAAAGTCAAGCAAAAGGCATGGTGGAGGGAGGATGAGAAAAAGAGTTTGGAAGCATGTTACATTTTCTCCACTTTGCATTTAATCTCTCTGTCCACTTGGTTTCATCCAACCACAAAAGTTGAAGTTCAACTCTTACATTAGGGAGCTTAGCTGGTTTTAGGTTGCCAAATAAGTTAGATTGGGTTTAAGTAACCCAAATTGAGTTATTGGCTTTAGGTGTAATGTTCAATTATAACTAATTGATCATTTCATTCATATGAGTTTAATTAATTTAATTTGATTTGATCTTAAAATGATTTATTATTTTGACCCATTTTGACCAAAATGGATCTAATTGAGTTCACATGGCCTAATTGGTCATGTTGGGTTTGAATTAGAATTTAATTATATTTGATTAATTTTTTATGAGAATTTTGATTGATTGACTAATTTTATTTAATTTGGATTAGTTTTGAAATTGACCTAAGTTTTGACTAAGGTTTGACAAACTTTGACCAAAATTAGTTAAGTTGATTTATGTGATTCAATTTATTATTTTATGTTTAGATTATGTTTCAATCATGTTTTATCAATTATTTTTAATGCTTTTGGTTAATTATTTGGTTTAATTTGGCTTGGATTTGGATTTGACCCATTTGAGTTCATATGGGTCAAATAAGTCAAGTTGATCAATTTGGCCAAATTAGCCAAATTGGCTTGGGTTAGGCATTGGTTCATGTTTGATTGATCAATTGAAGATGATTGAATGCTTTGATTTCAATCAATTTGGATTTAGGAATGATTTAGACCAATTTGACCCTTTAGGTCAATTTGGGCTAAATAAGTCAATTGGGTTCAATTAAGGATTTGATTATGTTCAATAATAAATTTGGAATCAATTTGAGCCATTGTCTGCAATCAATTTAGATTAGGTTTTAATTTGAGCCAATTTGGCCTTTTAGGTCAAATTGGGTCAACTTGGGTCAAGAGGGCCAATTGGGTTTAGTTTGGCTCAATTGATGATCAAGTCATGTTCAAAAATTGATTTTAGGTTGGTATGAATCATTGATTTCAATTGATTTGGTTTAGAGTAAGATTTAAATCATTTAGCTTATGTAGGTTAATTGGGTTAAATTGGTCAAATGACCAAATTGACTTAGTTTGACCCAATTAATTGCAATTGATCAATCAAGGATGATCAATAGTCATCATAGAAGGGTTTGGATAGATTGGTTCACTCTAATTTGGGTCGGGTTGAAGGTTGGCTCGATGGATCATTTAGGTCACTTTGGGTCAAGTGAACCTAATGGGTCAAATGAATTGGTTTTGGGTTGAATTGAGTTTAGTTGAGTTTAGATATTGGGATATAAATTGAGATTCAAATAAGTATTGGGTACATTGATTTGAGGTTGCATTTTAACTAAGGAGGTAGACATGAGCTTGGTTAGGCTGTAAGATGGGTAAGTCACCTTAGGTCCTAAGGCTTAGCCTAATCCTATGATAAACCCTCCTAAAGTCAGAGGTTTATGTTAAGTGTTCACTTAGCCACTAGAAGTATCTTATGACTGGAGCTCTTGGTCTAGAAGACTCCTTGACCTATGATGAGAAGATTGAATCCTCACTCCAAAAGTGAGGTCAATAGATGTATATACCTTATCAGCTTTGTTTGTTTAATTACAGAGGATCAGGCCTATGACTCATGATTTAAAAATTACTTGAGAAATAACTACCTTACAGGCATTGTAACTTAGCATAAGAGGATTAAGTTTAGGATTCACATTCTAGAAATTTTGGTTCAAAATGATTTAACAACATTGAAACTTTTAATTATAATAACCCCCTCCAATTAAGATCTATGGTCAACACGATTATCATTAGGATAAGCCTTTTCAATTCTGCTTATTTACTCATAGGACATTGAGTCTTATGATCTATTATTTTTAAAGATTAAGAAATATTCAATACTTTATCAAAACTAGCGAGTGTAGAGTTAATGATTTATTGTGATTTAAAATTTACTTGAAGATTAACCACTTTATAAACTTTGCCAACTTGATTGAGTAGGATGAAAATTTTGCATTTATAAATTTAAATTTAAGATGATCTAACATTAATACTTTAGAAATATTGACAATAATAACCTCTTTAGTTGAATTCTCAACACATCCATCACTAGGGTGAGTTAGAGATAAACATCCTACAATTATATGATGAAATTAGCTTCTCAAAAATTCTCTCAAATAAAGAATGTTATGACAATATTAGTAAGTTTTGTTAACCTAGACTTAATCTGAAAACCCAACTAAGTATCAACCCGCCTAGTATCTTCATATATTAAGTTTAGATTTTAAGTACATGGGTTAGGGTATATGCGGGTGTTTTTAAAGTTTAGAATGAATTTGAATCTTTAGAAATTTTATAAGATTTATTATATTTCCACACTCTTCAAAGTAAGATGAAGCTAATAATTATTTGGTTTTAGCCAGCATAATATCCTCAAACAGTAGATTTAAGCATTTAACACATATGTTGGGATACATCCAAGTGTTTTAGAGTTTAAGATGAATTTAAATCTTTAGAGGCTTTATAAAATTTTTTTATATTTGCACGCTCTTTAAAGTGAGATAAAATTTAGATTTATTTAGTTTTAATCTATGCAGCATCCTCAAATATTAGATTTAGGCATTTAACACATGTTGAGACCCATGTAGGTTTACTTTTAATTTTCATTAATTTTATCCAATTTAGCTTTTTGAGGCAATTGAAGTTGAGCTTGAAGAACTTCTCAGAAGTTGAGCTTAAGGAACTTCTCACAAGGTGTGTAAATTATTTAAGAACATTTACACACTTATTAAGACATTAGATTCAAATTAATTTTGACTCATGAAGCATATAATTCATTTTATCATTTGCACAAATACTAAGGCACCATGTTTGCAAAAAAGAGTGTCTAGTAATATGTGTAAAGTTTTATTTAAAAACCCCACTGACATCTCTTGTTCGCATGGAACTATGTATTATAGATTTAGTGGTGTAAAGTGTCTCAACTTTTGTTTATTCATTTAAACCAATACTTATTTGTCTTATATTTAATTTCTTAATTCATTTAAACTAATACTTATTTGTCTTATAAGTGTGGTAGATTAATAGAGTATGCCGCACATATTGGCATTGACCGAACTAGTCAACTAAATCTAAAATACTACAAGTAATAAGCTTGTAGAGATTTGAATTTAATTTAGAGTTTAAAATTTAATTTTAACTTTAATTTTGATCAAAAGCTTTGAATTTGAATTTGATTATAGGATATAGGTATGAATTGCCTTAATTATCTTGAGGTTAAAGATGAGTAGGCTAATGAGCTTAATAGATTCTACTTTAGCTCAAACTTCTTTGACTGATAGAATGTGGATTGCAAGTAATTCATTCGATTCTTGGGGCTTGGTATTAATCTAAAAGAAAACTCTTAAAGAAATCTAATGAGGCTAAGGAATAAGATTATGTTAACCCACCCAAAAGATCTATGGAAGAGATCCAAAGATAAGGCTAATTAATATAATTGTGTTAACCTGCCTAAAGGATCCATGAAAGAGATCCTAAGATGAGGATAACAAATGCAAGGTGCTAACTTGCTCAAAGGGACCACGATAGTGATCCTAAGTTGAGGCTAACGTATGCAAGGTTCTAACCTACTACACAAAGGAATTGAGGTAGGGATCCTAAGCTGAGGTTAACAAATTTGAGGTGTTAACCTACACTAAGGATTGAGTGTGGGGGTTGGGAAGGATTGAGTGTGGTAAAGTCCAATTTAGACTTCATGTGATGGTGTCATCTAATACATTGAAGGATCATGATACAAATCCTTTGGTGTATTGGATTGCATTAAATTCCTCCAAGTAAGGACTACTATTTGGACTCAAGAGGCCCTCATTTGTGCCAATGACTCCTTCACCTATTGTTCCACCATCTACTTAATATCATTCTCTTGTAATGCCATACTATTTGTTCCCTTCTAATGTAAATTTCTTGAATCTTCATTTGAGGGGATGGTGCATTTATTCCTCTCTACTATATGCACCACCTCTAGCCTATCTATCTCTATAGTGTATCCTGTGGTATAGGTGCTTATCCTTGGAGAGCTCACACTACCAACATTAATTCTTCAACCCTCATCTTCATACAACCTATTTGATCATATTTTTTTCTTGAGTTAATGTAGCATTCTATCTTCGATGATTCCTTTAAGTTGTGCATATGGAGAAGGTCAAATTTCTAAATTCTATTTACAAGGACAAATCTGCTACTACCAGGATCATTTTCACCTAAGACTTTAGTTCCCGTTGCATAAGTAGTGGATATCTTCAACTTTTATGTTGTTGCTCTTGCATAGGTGATGTCAAACTTATTCATAAGTATTATGTCATTGGTGCGTTATATGAAGAAGAGTAACATACCATGGTCACTCTTATTATTCTTCTATCTATCCACTGTAAAAGTGTGTAAGGATTCTTAAATGACATTCTCTTTAAACTTCATCATGATGCTTGGGCTAGAGAATAAGATAAGGAACTAGAATGTGAGGTACTACTTCATGAAGTATTCAAAGAGGCAACCAATCTCTACTAAGCCGGTTCCCTTCTTAGATAGTAGAGATTTTTTGCTCGTCCAATGTGAAGAGAAATATTAGCATTTTATGTAGTTGAAGGATATTACTTTAAAGGTCATAAGTATATTGACTATAATTACCTCCAACATCTATTCGTTTATAAGTAACTCTTCTATTTTTTATTCACTCATCATGAGGTGCCTTGTGTTTATTTTTATGTTTTTCTAATTATAGCTTATACTAACAAAAAATTTTCTTTAAAAAAAGACATTGTTCAATACTTGGAGAGAGAGGAGAGTTTGAGGAAGGTGAAGAGGTTGAAGGCTCAAAGGTTGATGAGAAAATGACTCCATATTGATGGTGTAGTGTAATATTTATCTCTTTCTTATTCACTTTAGTGATAATGAGAAAGAAAACTTTAATATGGAGATTTTTTTATCACAAAGAAGAGGATGAAGATGCTGATGAGTAGCCTAAATTCTCCAAATATGGAGTAGAAAAAAAGAAATGAGAAGAGAGGTTGAAGTAATGCCTTCTTCCCCTAGTCACCTCGAGGTCCTCCAAGAGAAATCCACATAGATGAGGAGGCAATGAAAAGAAGATTAGATTTAACAACCTCTAGCTCTAGTATAGGAAAAGGAAAAAAATGAATAATGGATCATTTTCAATATAAAATGTTGAGTGTATTCACAATTTTTTTTCATTTACTTAAGCTCTTACTTTAGGAAACAATTTTGAATTTTAATAAAGAGAAGATGAATATATCATAAAAGAAAATAATTCACTAGATGGTAAGTTGGATGCCACTATATTTAAGATTATCTCGCCATCTTCGTTATGGTTATATAAAAATCATTAAAATAACATTTATGTGAATGTTTTCCTTTATACAATGATTTGGATGGAAGCAATAACTTGGCAACATAACTTCATTCTAGTAGATGGGTAAAAGAAGATAGTGAAGCAAATATCCAACTATATTATTTAAAATGAGAGGGTATTACAAAGATCTTAGGGGATACTTATCAGAATGATTGAAAAATATCAAGGAATGAAACAGTATCTCAAAAGATAAAAGTATCACCATACAATAGATTCCATCACTTAATGATGATTCTTACGATATAGGTCTATATGTACTATAAAGTTTTTCCATTGCTAACATAAATAAAGTAGACAAAATTCATTTTAAGTTAGGTTACAAGTTTATTACTTGGGCAAACCCTCATAATAAATTACATCTTAGAAGATAGGATCTCTTAAAAAAAGCTCTCAATTAAAGTAGTGTCTCTATGTATTTCAAAGATTATGATTAAAGGATTGCTCTTTGGAAAATCAAATGGGAACAATTTTATCATAATCTAGGAGAATGAGTACAAAGTGTTTTGATACTAAAAATCTAGTAAGTATTTCAGTCTATGATATAATTTGGTTTTATATATTTGAAGTTGAGATTTATTATATTTTAGCTAATAATTTATTTAGAATGTTAAGATGTATGTCCATCAGCAAAAGATTGCAGGAATTCCTAAGAGATTTGACTTTACATCCATACTAGAGGAGAAGTAGATAACCTCAGAACCTATATCTAATAATACTTCAACATATGCTACAAGCTTGACTTATTTTACTCAGAAAGGTGGATTATAATGACACATTCTTATCCAAGAATGTGAACTCATCCTGACTCTTTTAAACTTACAACCACCTAGCATGGCTGACAGTTAACATTTCCTATGCTTTAAATTCTTGTGGGCAAGTCTCATATAAATGTAAGATAGCTTAGTTATTAGTTATTAGAAAAGAAATGAAGAGCCTACACTCACTTCTTATGATTCTATGATCATGACTGACATGAATAATCTCTTAACTAATGTAATACAAATTTCATTTTTTTTATAAATTTTAGACTCTCAAATTTGACTCTAGCTTGGCTAGTTTAGTATGCTTACATGCATGATGAAATTAAGTTAAGAACCAAAGCAGCAAGAGGAGCTATTTTTCACTCAAAGGTGGCTATCGTCAACTGTCCTGCTCTCCTCCTTATTGTGTAATGAGTGAAGATTCTCTATATTTAAGAAGAGAAAAATAATATGATGTTTTGGCTCAATTTGGTTCTTTAAGTCAAATTGAGCTAGGCTAGGTCAATTGACCAAATTGAGTCTAAATGAGGGTTATGTTATGTTTGATAATCACCTTGGGGTGTTTTGGTATGATTGGTTTGGTTTAACTTAGGAATAATTAGATTTTGGTTCAATGTGGTTCTTTTAGGTCTATTTGGGCTTAGTGAACCAATTGGCCAAATTGATTGCAATTAGTCACAAGAATTATTCAAGCATGTGTCTATGGTGGTTGTAAGGCTTTGTGTAGATTCAATTTAGTTCAGATTGGATTGAATTTGAGTTTGGGTTTATAAGATTCAATTGGGCTCCTTGGGCTATGTGAGTCAATTGATCAAATTGAATCCTAATTAAACTTCAATCAAGTTTAAATGATTTTATTTGGAATTATATAGGAAGGTTAATTTTAAGTTCTTTAAGTTAATTTTGGTTTTATCTCCTTTAGACCCAAATAGATCATATTGAGTTGGTTGAGTCAATTGATCAAATTGGACCTCACTTTGTTTATGTCTCGTAATGTTTGGCCTGTCATGTGGTTGGTTGCAATAAAGTTGAACTTGGTTAAGGTTTGGGTCATCATGACCTAATTGGGTTAAATATGTTAAATTGGGTTAAATAAGCTATTTAGCTTATTTGGAGCTAAGAGTGCTTGATTTGTGTTTGATTGGGTTGTGTTTAAGGTTAAGATTGATTTAGAATAGTTTGGTTTGAAGTGTGAAGAATTAGGCTAGTTGGGCTAGGCAAGGTCCACTAGTCCAATGGTTTAACTTTAGGGTTGAGTTTTATGACTTTTTTAGGTTTGTTTTGGACAATCCTCTTAATCACTAAAATGTCATAGATTTAAGCAAGGGAATCTTAGTGGTGGATGTCAACCTCACTAAAAGTGAGGTTAATATTAACAGGTGAAGATAATAATGAATCTCAAACATGATATTGATGAGCCAAATAAGCTAAGGACTAGGTATGAGTTGAAGATAGATGTTTCAAAAAAGATGAATAACAATCTCCCAGATGAGCTCTATTAGAAAGAATTCAATTTTCAGAAGGGTTACAATGTCAGAGAAGAGGGAATAAGACCTAGAGATGTCTTATGTGTATAACATTGAGCATGAGGAGTAGATCAAGTTATTGAGAAAGAAAGAGAGGACTTTAATATTGAGAGTGAATTTTTTGAGATCTTGACTCAAAGAGAAGGACTTGAAGGGCTAGAAGAACACAAAGTACTAAGTACAAGAAAATTTTGTCTTCAATGTTTATGGAAGGAGTGGAGTTTAGCTTAAGCAAGTTAGGAGAAGAAAGTGTTTCTTCTTTTATGAATGTCTAGAGACCTTCCACTCGATATAAAAGCCAAACTCTTGTGTGAAAGATGATGATAGAGTGCAAAATGATGGTAAAGTAGGTAGTATGATTTTTTTAATGTTCTTGTATTTTTTTTCTTTTTCTACACTTATACAAATACTCAGTATGAAATGAAATATTTTCTTTGCTTACATAGTCAATTTTATTTCATTCATTTTGTTTCTTCTGTAAGTAGCAAATTATAATTTCTTAGCTTAATGAATTTAATGTGTTGAATATAATGTGATGAACATATTATGATAGATACAATGTGACAAATACATTGTGACAAATAAAATGTGATGAATAAGTAATTATACGAACTCAATGCAATGAGCACAATACATTGAATACATAATTTGCAAAGTTATTAAATATTGAAGCAATGAATATAAGCCTTTTGAGTGCGGGAACATTAATAATGAAAAGCTTGATAAATAGATGAATGTGTTGGCTTAATTAGCCTCATGTTCAATTTGATTAATTTTGATGATAACAAACAAATGCTTGGATGTTCTAATGAATATTTTATGTATTTCAGATATATCAATTGCTAATTACATATCCAATACATCTCAAAAATATGTTTGAGAAAATTGCAAGAGTAGAAGAATGAAAAGGATAATGTGAAGCTCAAGATACAATATTTTGGGTTATATGACTATTCATATGAGTTCATTGGCATGAATCAATTTGCTCAAACTTAAAATATTATTTTAATGAGGTTAATTTATATAAATCTTTATTTAATTAACATTCAATTATATGGTTCATACATAGCATTAAAATTGTCAAAGTAATAAATGATAAAAGCTATTAAGTATAATTATTTTATTTACTTAATATAATTAAGTATTTTAATTTAATTTGCTGGTTATAAGATAACTAACATATTTATGATTATATATAAATTATATCATAATTTTTAAATGTCACATGTCAAAATTAACAAAAATATATAAAATTTTGTATTTTAGCCAAAGTCATTTTCTAATCAAAGAATTTATATCTGATGTCATCTCCAACGGATTCCTTGGATTTTTTCCTTTAATTTAAGAGGTTACATGACCCAATTTTGATTAAAATTGAATTTATTATGATTTTTTAAACATTAGCTGATTTTTATAATGAATGCATGCTACATGCTTTGAATATATTAAGAGTCATATTTGATTACTTTTGACTTACCCATGTGAATAGCCAAATTTTGGCTGCTAAATTTAATATTTATTTAATATAAATTATATTTTTATTGAATATTAAATTATTAGATGATAACATGAGGTTTGCATGATATATTTTTAAAATATGATCTTCTTGCCGATAAATAGCCCTCATTCTCTTCATGAAAGCAATTCCTAATTCAAAATTCAAAATCCCTCCAGCAAATCTAAGAGAAAAACTCTTGGATTTTTCTTCCAAGTGTTCTCCAAATATTGCAAGATCAAATCCTTGGTTTGGAAGCTTCAACATCTTCAACTAAGAAAGCCTTCTCAAATTACTTGAGTTTGTTTTCTTGATTTTAATCCTCTTTAGTTGTTCATGCTATTTTCACCATCTATTTATTCTTTCCAATTTATACTTTCTGGTGGATTATTCTTTGGATATTATTTTTCATATCAAAGTTTCTCAATCATTTTTTTGATAACCTCTTGTGATAGTTTGTAGGATCTATTTCAACTTGCTGAAAATTTTAACTTCCTACAAATTTATTTTAGTTTCTTGAAATATTTCTTCATTAGTCTTATTTTGAAAGATCATTTATTCTTAGATCTATTTTAGAAGTATATTTTAAGCATTTAAAATAAATTATTGTGCTATATATTTACTAAATCTCTCTTTAATTAAAAGCTTACTAGCATACTTAGATCTATCATATACTCATTTTATTTAAGTACTTTGTGATCATTAGCATTAATTGAAAGAATCTTTTTGGAAAAATAAAATAAATTATTCCTTGCTAAAATTTATTTTGAAATCATTTTTAAACATCTTAGTAAGATCACTTTAAGATATTTATTTCAATATTAAGTGAGCATATTATCTTGCCAAAAATTTTAAGTTGTAAGTGATCATTTATAAGTTGTGATATCATTGGATAGCTTGGTATATTTGTGAGAGATTTATTTTATCAAAATTTATTATTTTGTATTTTTATTTTTGTGCTGTAAAATTTATTTTGGGGTTGTACTCTATTCTAGGAGAGTACATATTGTTAGGGTTGTACTCGATAGAGAGAGTACTATTTGTAAGCTATTTTTGCATTTAGTGGATTCCTAGCCAAGGGTGGCTAGGCATGGACGTAGGCCGGTTTTGGGGTTTGGCCGAACCACATAAAAATTGTGTGCCTATTGTCTCTCTTTACTTTACTACCCTTTTATTTTTGTTGCATTAAGAATTGTATCCTGTCATTATAAAACCAAAAATTAATTTTCTACAAAAAATTAAAATTTAAGATTTAAGTTTTAAAACTTTTAATATCACCCAATTCACCCCTCTTGGGTGCTATAGTGACTCAATTGGTATAGCCTAGGCTCTTTTATTACAACATCCAAGAGTAGATCTTTTCACTATGGCACAAGGTTTCCCAAAGGGTTCACTACCAGAGGGACAATCCACTCATAGACCTCCACTTTTAGGTATTGTATCATTTGACTATTGGAAAAATAGAATTAGTACATATTTAAGAGGTCAAGATGCACGCATGTGGTATATGTTGACACATCAATATCATACACCCAGAAGTAAATGGAATTAAAGTAGAAAAACCTTTTGAGGAATGGTCTGTAGCTGAAAGAGAAATTGATGAATTAAATGCTAGGGCTTGTAATACTTTACATTGTGCTTTATTACCTGATGATTACATGAAAATTTCTAGTTAAGTGCAACAAAAGAAATATGGGATAAACTCATTATAACTTATGAAGGAACTAGTGAAGTTAAAGATGCTCACATAAATAGACTTGTTCATGAATATGAGTTATTTCATATGTCTCCTTATGAATCTATGATATGTATACTAGATTCATGAAAATAATTAACACATTGCATTCTCTTGGAAAAACATATAGGAATCAAGACTTAGTCTATAAGATTCTTAGATGTCTTCCGAAAGAATGGGAAGCTAAAGTAACAGCTATTAGTGAAGCTAAGGATTTATCTTCTTATCCACTTGATCAGCTTTTGGGTTCTTTGATAGCACATGAACAAATTATTGCTCAAAGGGATAAGATGGATAACTCAACAAAAAGGGAGAAGGACAAAGGAAAAGCCATTGCATTACAAGTTGATGATAGTGATGAGCATAACACCTCAAGCTCGGATGGTGATAGTGATGAGGTGGTCATGCTATCCAAAAGGCTTGGTAACTTGCTAAGGAAGAAGAATCAAAGGTATAAAATTCTAAAACTATAAATTTCAAACTAAAAAATTTCTACGTGAGGGGATCATTTGCTACCATTGTAAAAAGCCTGGACACATAAGAGGTGATTGTCCATAACTTGTTGAATCAAAGAAGAAAGAGATTGATGTGAAAAGAAGAAAAATATGAAGGAGAAAAGTACCATAAGAAGAAGAAGATGGCTTTATGGGCCAATCCGATTCAAATGAATCAAGTACTTGCTCATCCGATGAAGAGGTCAACATATGTCTTATGGCAAATGGAGAATCGACTTAGATTCTCAAGAGGTATGTAATGATATATCTTATGATGAATTAGATGATGCTTTTAATGATTTAGTTATTGAATATAAAAAATTAAAAAGAAAATACAAAACTATAGAAAAAGAACATAAAAATTTAGATATGCATTTTGTGATTTAAAAAATGAATGTGATAATTTAAAAGTAAAATACTTCTTTATTAAATTGGTCCTTACTTGTATGTAAACTTGAAAGAGAGAATACCTTGTTAAAAGCAAGATTAGAATTATGTTTGAAATCACAAGTTCATTATAATACTTCATCAAGAAAAACATTTAATAGAAATTATTTGCATCATACACATCCCACTCATATACCTTATAATTATCGCTTAAGTCATATGCAAACACTAATGTTTGGTGCAACTATTGTGATAGAAAAGGGCATATTTCATTTGATTGCTATGCACATAAATTACAAAATACTAAGCAATCATCTTATGTATGGGTACCAAAAGGTACAAGCACTACACAAACCACGCATGATAGATATCTTTCTTCAAATGTAGAATGTGGACCCAAACATGTTTGGGTTCCAAAAGTTAACATGTGAGTTTATTTTGTAGGAATGCCTTCAAAGCAAAATCAAAGAAGGCATGAGGTACTTGGATAGTGGATGTTCAAGACATATGACCGGAGATAAAGATAAATTCACAACTTTAGAATCAAGTGATGGAGGATTTGTTACATATGGAGATAATGCAAAGGGAAAGATCATTGGCATTGGTTCAATTTGTAAGAATTCTATCACTTTAGATAAAGTTTTTCTAATAGAAGGATTAAAACATAATTTAATTTCTATTAGTCAATTATGTGATAAAGGTTTGAATGTAGTATTCCATGCATCATATTGCATTATAAAAAAATAATGAAAATGTTTTGTTTGTAGGACAAAGATTTAAAATATTTATGTCATTGATTTAGATAGCTTTCATGATGTGAATTTGAATTTACTTTGTTTTAAAAGCACTCATGATGATATATGGTTATGGCATAGGAGACTATGTCATATTAACATGCACACACTTAATAAAATTGCCAAACTTGATTTAGTAGTTGGATTGCCTAAATTAAATTTCATTCAAACTATGTTTGTGATGCATGTATTCATGGTAAGCATTCTAGAAGCTCATTTAAAAGTAAAAATATTGTTTCTACTTCTAGACCTCTAGAATTATTGCACATGGATTTATTTGGTCCTATTAGCACCACTAGCTTAGGTGGAAAAAATTATAGTTTTATGATTGTTGATGATTTCTCTAGATATACTTGGGTTTTATTTGTAACTTACAAGGATGATGTTTTTGGTGAGTTTAGAAAGTTTTCTAAATATATTCAAAGAGAACAAGGCCTTTTGATTAATAGGGTTCAAACTGATCATGGTGGCAAATTTGAAAATAAATTATTTGAGGATTATTGTGATGAACATGAGATTAGACATAATTTTTCGCACCTAGAACTCCCCAACAAAATGGAGTAGTAGAGAGAAAAATAGAATATTAATTGAATTAAGTAGATCTATGCTTGATGAGTATAAATTGCAAAAATATTTTGAAGCGAATAAATGCATGTTATGTAATGAATAGGATCTATTTTAGACCAATTTTGAAGAAGACACCCTATGAATTGTTTTTTGGAAAGAAGCCTAAGATTGAACACTTTCATGTATTTGGATGTAAATGCTTTATTTTGAATAATGGAAAAGATCATTTAGGTAAGTTTGATTGCAAATCAGATGATGGTATTTTCTTAGGATACTCTCTTTCTAGTAGAGCTTATAGAGTTTACAATAAAAGAAAAATGATTGTAGAAGAATCAATACATGTTATTTTTGATGAAAATTTGATTGATCCTATTAGAAATGAAGTGATTGATGAAGAGATTGATAACTTTAAGAAAATATCTTTAGAAGATAATATGGATGATTCATTGCCTAAAGAATGGAAATATAATAAAATCATCCAAAGGAACTAATTATAGGAGATCCTTCAAAGGAGTTATGACTAGAAGACATAGTAGAGAAGTTGTAGATCATTCAACATTTTTATCTGAGGTTGAACCAAAAAATTTAGAAGAAGCATTAAATGATAATTTTGGATTATTGCTATGGAAGAGGAGTTGAATCAATTTGTAAGAAATGATGTTTGGGAATTAGTCCCAAGACCCCAAGATCAAAATGTCATTGGAACAAAATGGATCTTTAGGAATAAGCTAGATGATTCAGTATTGTTAGAAATAAAGCTAGGTTAGTTGCACAAGGGTACACACACAAGTTGAAGGTATAGATTTTGAAGAATCTTTTGCACGTAGCAAGAGACTAGAAGCTATGGTTACTCCTTGCTTATGCTTATTTTAGAAATTTTAAACTTTTTCAAATGGATGTCAAAAGTGCATTTTTGAATGGATTTATTGATCAAAATGTATTTGTAGAGCAACCACTTGGATTTGAGAGCCTTCATTTTCCAAATCATGTGTATAAATTAAAGAAAGCCTTATATGGTTTAAAACAGGCTCCTCGTGCTTGGTATGATAGGTTAAGTAACTTTTGATAGATCATGGATTTAAAAAAAGGGAGTAGATACCACCTTATTCCTTAAGAGCATAGATGATGATTTGATTGTGGTACAAGTGTATGTAGAGATGATATATTATTTGGAAGTACAAATGAATCTTTATGCCATGAGTTCTCATCTTTGATGTCTAAAGAGTTTGAAATGAGTATGATGGGAGAACTTAATTTTTCTTAGGTCTTCAAGTGAAGCAACAAGAAAATGGCACATTCATCTGTCAAACTAAGTATATAAATGAATTGCTTGAGAGGTTTGACATGAAAAGATTTAAATCTAGTAAAACTCCTATGAGCCCATCTATAAAATTGGATTTAGATGAATTAGGAAAATCTGTTGATCAAAAACTTTATAGGAGTATGATAGGTTCACTTTTATACCTTGCTGCTAGTATATTATGTTTGCTATTTGTTTGTGTGCTCATTTTCAGGCCAACCCAAAAGAATCTCATTTAATAGCAGTCAAGCATATCTTTCGGTATTTGATAGGCACTACTAGGTTAGGTTTATGGTATCCTAAAAATTCTTTATCATGTGATTTGGTTGCTTATTCTGATGCTAATTTTGCAGGATGCAAAGTAGATAGAAAAAGCACATCTGGCACATGTCATTTTTTAGGATCATCACTTGTGTCTTGGTCATCTAGGAAACAAAATTCTGTAGCTTTATCCACTGAGGTACATATGCCGTAGTTGTGTTGCTCAGGTCCTTTGGTTAAAGCAACAATTAGAAGATTTTGGTATTAAGCAAGATCACATTCTAGTTCAGTGTGACAATACTAGTGCTATTTTTTGACTAAAAATCCTATCCAGCACTCATGAACCAAGCATATAGAAATTAGACATCATTTTATTAGGGATCATGTTTCGAAAGGTGATGTTAATATTAATTTTATTAGCACCGATTTACAAATTGCATATTTTACAAAACCTTACGAAGAATGTTTTGTACTTTAAGATGCATGCTTGGAATGTTAGATCCTAATATTTAAAATTGTATGTAGTTTGTTCTCACTTTTTGATGTTGTCAAAAGGGGTAGAAGAGTAAAATGTTGGTTAATATTAAGTCTATTTAATGCATACATTTAGGGGGAGCAACATTATTCATCTCATATGCATAAATTTTTTTTAATAGAATTTCTTTCAAAACTATGATGAAAGGTCAATTTACACATTCATCAAAATCAATACCCAACATTAGTTTGTCATCATCAAAAAGGGGGAGATTATTGGCTTAATTAGCCTCATGTTCAATTTGATTAATTTTGATGATAACAAACAAATGCTTGGATGTTCTAATGAATATTTTTATGTATTTTAGATATATCAATTGCTAATTATATATCCAATACATCTCAAAATATGTTTGAGAAAATTGCAAGAGTAGAAGAATGAAAAGGATAATGTGAAGCTCAAGATACAATATTTTGGGTTATATGACTATTCATATGAGTTCATTGGCATGAATCAATTTGCTCAAACTTAAAATATTATTTTAATGAGGTTAATTTATATAAATCTTTATTTAATTAATATTCAATTATATGGTTCATACATAGCATTAAAATTGTCAAAGTAATAAATGATAAAAGCTATTAAGTATAATTATTTTATTTACTTAATATAATTAAGTATTTTATTTTAATTTGCTGGTTATAAGATAACTAACATATTTATGATTATATATAAATTATATCATAATTTTAAATGTCACATGTCAAAATTAGCAAAAAATATATAAAATTTTGTATTTTAGCCAAAGTCATTTTCTAATCAAAGAATTCATATCTGATTTCATCTCCAACGGATTCCTTGAATTATTTCCTTTAATTTAAGAGGTTACATGACCCAATTTTGATTAAAATTGAATTTATTATGATTTTTTAAATATTAGCTAATTTTTATAATGAATGCATGCTACATGCTTTGAATATATTAAGAGCCATATTTGATTACTTTTGACTTACCCATGTGAATAGCCAAATTTTGGCTACTAAATTTAATATTTATTTAATATAAATTATATTTTATTGAATATTAAATTATTAGATGATAACATGAGGTTTACATGATATATTTTAAAATATGATCTTCTTGCCTATAAATAGCCCTCATTCTCTTCATGAAAGCAATTCCTCATTCAAAATTCAAAATCCCTCCAGCAAATCTAAGAGAAAACTCTTGATTTTTCTTCCAAGTGTTCTCCAAATATTGCAAGATCAAATCCTTGGTTTGGAAGCTTCAACATCTTCAACTAAGCAAGCCTTCTCAAATTACTTGAGTTTGTTTTCTTGATTTTAATCCTCTTTAGTTGTTCATGCTATTTTCACCATCTATTTATTCTTTCCAATTTATACTTTTGGTGGATTAGTCTTTGGATATTATTTTTCACATCAAAGTTTCTCAATCATTTTTTTGATAACCTCTTGTGATAGTTTGTAGGATCTATTTCAACTTGTTGAAAATTTTAACTTCCTACAAATTTATTTTGGTTTCTTGAAATATTTCTTCATTAGTCTTATTTTGAAAGATCATTTATTCTTAGATCTATTTTAGAAGTATATTTTAAGCATTTAAAATAAATTATTGTGTTATATTTACTAAATCTCTCTTTTTAATTAAAAGCTTACTAGCATACTTAGATCTATCATATACTCATTTTATTTAAGTACTTTGTGATCATTAGCATTAATTGAAAGAATCTTTTTGAAAAAATAAAATAAATTATTCCTTGCTGAAATTTATTTTGAAATCATTTTAAACATCTTAGTAAGATCACTTAAGATATTTATTTCAATATTAAGTGAGCATATTATCTTGCCAAAAATTTTAAGTTGTAAGTGATCATTTATAAGTTGTGATATCATTGGATAGCTTGGTATATTTATGAGATTTATTTTATCAAAATTTATTATTTTGTATTTTTCTTTTGTGTCGTAAAATCTATTTTGGAGTTGTAGTACCATTTCTAGGAGAGTACATATTGTTGTAGGGTTGTACTCCTGTTATAGAGAGTACTATTTGTAAGCTATTTTGCATTTAGTGGATTCCCAGGGTGGCTAGTGGACGTAGGGTTTTGGGGTTTTAACCAACTAAAAAATTGTGTGCCTATTGTCTCTCTTTACTTTACTGCCCTTTTATTTTTGTTGCATTAAGAATTGTATCCTGTCATTATAAAATCAAAAATTAATTTTCTACAAAAAAATTAAAATTTAAGATTTAAGTTTTAAAACTTTTAATATCACCCAATTCACCCCTTCCCTTGGGTGTTATAGTGACTCAGAATGAAGTGTAAAGTAATGAATATAAATCAATGGTATTCAACAATTATTAAATATTTATAAAAATTTTTATGAATACCAAATTCTGACCCATAGTTTTCCTTGTTCTAAAGAATAAGAGTGCTCCATGAAGTTCTTCAAAATTTGATGAATACATATTTTGAATAAAGAAGAATGACCTTTTGATAAATACTAAACTCCAAATGTAGATTATCCAACAAGAGATACTATTAATATATTTTAATAAACTTTGATTATAATAGCATGTGATATGATGAATATAACATCTCAAAAAAAGCTTCAAGTATTAAATTAATTTTAAATGATTGATCTTGATGAATGTGATGATTTCCATATTTTGTATAACTTTGGCCTTTCTCAAGTTTAATTTATCTTCTACTTCCACTTGCATATATCCTTAAAGTAGTCATCACCTTTAATGGGTTGTGAGTTTACGAGAACTTGGTTGTCATGGGGGTTCACCATTTTGACTTTCCCTTAAAACGAACTCTCACTCCACTCAATGTGGAATTTATTCATCATAAAGGGTGAAGATATGTTCTATAGCTTGATTTGTATTTCAATGGATATACAGAGGAGAGAAGTGTTGATGCTTAAAATTATCAAATTTCATTGGCTAGATTCTTGAAAGATGAATACACAATTAGGAACAATTTTAATTGAGATTGCTACTTATAATAAACACATATTATTATTCTTTTTTTTTTTTTTACAATAGATATGCTTGCTTAAACCTCTAAGTAAAATTGGATTGGTGACTGCACTAAATGTCAATTGTTCATCTTCTTGGTTCGTAGGTATTTTACTTAGAGCTCGACGCTTTTATAGAGATTTGTATTCCGCTTTTAAGATTCTTCTTGATGCTTTTATAGAGATTTGTATTACTACTAAGTTTCTTCTTTATTTAAAATCACCATAATTATAAACTCGTTAATTACATCTTAAGGAATGAGATTCTTAAGAATACTCTCAAGGTAAATGATCATTGTCTAAAGATTTTGAAGGTAGGACTATCAACAAATTGGTTATTTTGGAAGATCAAGTGGGATTGATCAAAAAGAGGGAGTTATTATCAAAATTGAAAGGAGATGAGCAGGGGATGCTTACAATGCTAGGAAACCTAACCAACATCCCAAACTACCCTATGGTTGGGATTTATATTTTTGGAATTTGAAGAGAGTTAATTGTTTGAGTTAAATTTTATTAGAAATCTAGGGCTTACAATTCCATAACACAAGATCGTGGAAATGCTTAAGAGGTGAGGATTTATGCTTGTAGGCAAAGGGAAACAACCACCTTAGAACCTAAATCTAGGTAGCTTTGAGGGCCAAGACATGACCTAAATTTAAAAAAAATGGGTATATGACTTACCTTTACAAGAGAGGATAAATCACCCAACTATTAAACTTACAACCACCTGGGTGTGGCTGCCAACTAACTCCTATGATTTTAAGTACATGTAGGCAAGTTTTATGCTTTCCAAGATAGCTAGGTTATTATTTATTTAGAAAAGATTAAGTCCTTAAACACACTAAGAGACTAGATTATGGGTATGAATAAATGACTTAATTTAATGTAAATTTTGTTAAGTTTTGTTTTCATTTTTTGGACAATTTATTTGACACATGCTATGGGATTTCATATGCCTAATGCATGAGAAATTGGTTATGGGCTAAAATTAAGAAGGAGGTGTGTTTCCACCATGGCTCTCAAAGGTCAGCCATGTTCTCAAAAAGGTGGAAGCCCTCCATTAGCAAGAGTGAAGCAAGATGATTTCATGTATGATGTGAGACATACAACATCCAGCTAAGGGGTTGCTAAATCTTTTATTATCTTGATTTATATCTTAAGCATTAAGTGAGGTTATGAGTTGTTAATTTAAATTTTGAGTTAATAATTTGGATAGAAAAATTATTTTTCCCTAAGGGCATCCAGGCCATTCATCAATCAATGAAGAAACTAGAAAAAATATGCCATCTTAATGCACAAGCTAAATAAACATCAAATAATTTTATAAAACTAGCACAAAAGAATAAGAGGCTGATGTGATTGGGTACCACCGCATAACCCGAAAAGAAATGTGGGTAATCGAAATCTACTCTTCTACAACCCGGATTATAAATGAATAATTAAAATTTAAAAATAATTCATGTTATGGGGGTCTTCATTCTTCATTCTTCATTTCTTCATTTCTTGTTTTTTCTTCGTTTCTTTCTTTCTTTCTTTCTTCTTTCTCATTTGGACTCGGGATGTAGTTTGCTCCAAGGCTTCACATGGTAGATAAGACATAGTCTTATGACTAATGTTCACATTAATTCCCCCATAACACTCATTCTAAATCTTAATTGCTAAAATTACATCAAAATGGAAGAAGATAAATCTAACTAATACCTGCAAAATAGAGATTAGCTAAACATACCACACAACCCAAGCAGTTTATAGAAAAAATTTGGACTTAGCACCCCACACATGGGTAACCAAGCCCTCCTATCATAATTTGGATTATGCTTAGGGTTATAAGCAACCTGCATAGTAAAAGAATTTATATTTTTATTGTAGCACTCCTTAAGCACAATCCCCTGTAGAAGACATGATTAGACTAAGAACATCCTATCATCTAGCCTATGCACATGCACCCTAACATTCAGTCTAAAAATATTACATCACAAAATAAAATCAGGCATCAAACCATGCATCACCCTAACATAGAGCTAGAAATGGTGACTTAGCCTAAAGAGATGAATGCATGATTTCATATGGCAAACAATATTCAACATGCTTGGAAAGAAATCAAGTGATGTAAGAATATGAATTCATTCAACCTAATTAATTCCTAAAGATAAACCTATGAAATAAGATCAATTAAATTGAATCAACATTCTTTAAAGAGAATTTTATTTTTGTTTCAAATTTGATTTAGAAAATGTGAAAAGAGTTTGCTGGTCCTAACCTATTTCCCCCATATGTGAATTAATTTAGTTTAATTTTAGGACAATTAAGTTGATTTTATATTTTGTGAAGGTTAAGGTGTGAATTAAATCCATTAATTACCCCTTACCTACACCACTTTAACATAGTTAACTAAATAATTATGAGCCAACATATGATATGCAATCACATGGAACTTAAATCAGCAATGCACCTAAGAAATAAAGGGGCCTAATACAATTGGCTCATAATTATTGATTAATTAAGCTAAAGGGTTTTCATTAAGTACTTTCATAACCTTCCCACACATGTGAGTTGGATATGATTTCCTTAAATTTACCTTAGGCTTTTGAACACCTAAGGATCTACCCAACAAAAGATTGATTAATTCTAGATTGATTTTGAAAGTTTGATTAGATTAATTAATTAGATCATTAGTGGATTAATTCTTGATTATGTTTGGATTAAGAAACAAAGGGGGTTTAGAGAATAACTTAGGAAAAATACCCCAAACCCATTCCATGAACCTCCCCCTTACTTAAATAATGTTTAATTATCTCAATTAAGTGATTAAATCACTGTTCACATGCTTAATTTCTCTTAATTACATTAAAGGGTGATTAGGGGTTCATTAATTAATTTCCCTAATTAACTCTTTAATAAATTCCAAGAACATTATGGGAGGTAGAAGTCATCCCCCTAAACATGTTTGAGAAATTTAGAATTAATTAATTAAGTAATGGGAGTAATTAAGGTAATTCAATTTTTTAAACTTAATCAAGAAAAATTCACTATTTAAAACCAATGATTGAAACCAATGATTTGAATCAACCTAAAATCAATATTTAAATATGACTTGACTACCAATTGAGCCAAACCAAGCTCAATCACCCATTCGATCCAAGTTGACCCTAATTTGCCTAAAGGACCAAATTGGGTCAAATCACAATCTAACTCAAACGATGGCAAGTTCATTCCAAATTGATTATTGAACTTGACCAAAAATAATTGAGTCTAATTTGACCAATTGGTCAACTTGACCCAACCTAGCCCAAATTGATGTAAATGGTCAAACTCCCATTTGACCCATTTGATTTAAACCAAAGGCTACGTTCATCTTATATTAGCCAATTGAACATGAGTCAACCCATAACTCAAGCCAATTTGGCCAATTTTGGTCAAATTGGCCAACTTGACCCATTTGACCTATTTGATTCTAAATGAGCTAAAATCAATCCTAAGACAAATTAAATCAAATTGATCATACCAAAACACCTCAAATTATCATTTGAACCTAACCTAAGCCTTGGTTTGAACCAATTTGACCAATTGGTCAACCTAACCCGATATGACCCAATGTGACCCATATGACCCAAATTGAGCCAAATCCCTTGAAATCAAGCCATGACCCATTGGGGGCTGATCAAACCCGGGTCAAACCCATTTGGGATCAGCCAAAACCAACCCAACTCAATTAAATTCCTCATGGATCCTCCCCCACATAGGATTCCACCCAACCTCATTTAATTCTCCCAGTAAGATGAATTCAACTCCTCCCCAACACTTGCATTCAATGGAGCTGATCCTATGGCAGCAAATGAAGACTTTGGGAGCTAAATCCAAAGTCCTCAATTAAGTCATCATCCATCACAACCACCTCCCCATACCATTTATTCAAATTTCAACATCCATTAAAAGAGGGAGAATAGAGATAGTAAAGAGATCTGATTTTGATAAGAGAGACTCTTGGAACCCCCAAAGCCATCAGCCACCACTTCCCCACTTCTCTTGAGCCAAAAATATCAAAATCGGGTGAATTATGACAAGGAGGAGGTGAAAATTGAAGAATATATCATTCCGAAGTGAAGACATAAGTCTAGGCTCACTCCAAGGCTTCTTCCTCCACTCAAGCACATGCTCGGATCATCACCGCCACCAGAAACCATCCCCATTGAGGTAATTTCATCAAACCATAGTCAGCCTTAGGATCTTCCATTTGCGCAAATGTATGCTCAATTTTAGGAAATTTCCTTAGATTACCCTCATATTTTTCATTTTATATCATCCCCATGAGAATCGGGAAGTGTTCCTATGAGAATCACTGTGAAAATGAGCCCAGTCGGACAAAATTTGGTTCAAAATCATGAAAAGTCCCGTCGGATGAATAATGTTCTGCCACTTTCGCCCTCCAGAAAGCAGCTACCATATAATCTCATCGTTCGGGGATCGGACGGCTCAGATCGCGCAATCGTGTGGCATCCACGATCGCGGTTGATTGATGGATCGCGTGGTGGATCTCGACGATTAGATTACGCGGTCGATCCGACCATCTAATCCGATGCATTATGGTTGGATCTGATCCGCGCATCCCTATCCCTTTCCACCGGCTTGTGACGCCATGCAGAGGCCAATCACGGCAGCGTGCCAGTAGTGAGTGCCAGCCTTGTGGCATCATTTCTGTCATGTTCGGGTTAGTGGAAAATCACCTATTTTGTGATTTTAAAAATTATTTAAGTTGTCTGAAACTTTGAAAATTAATAAAAAACAAAATATTTAATAAAAAATTATAAATAAGGGCTCGTTGTATTTGTCTTTCGGAGAGGAATCCAAGGAACCAAAAATCCTCAAATCCCACTGAATGGTTTGAGCTTAATTTTTATTTTAGTGAAAATCAAATTTCATTAATTAGTCTAAAATACAAGTTAGATTGAGTTGAAATTTTTAGGAATTTAAATTAAAGTTAAAACATAGCCATAATAAAAATCTCAAGTAAAAAGGACTTCTAGATTGGGAAAATTAAATTTTGAAATTCAAATTATCTAATTTAATAAAATAAATCAAATAAAAATTCAAAAATTTATAATAATTTTTAAAATAACTTAAATCACTTCAGTTGACATCTAGGACTCTTAAGAAAATAATGTGATTTTCTGAATCCTAAAGAACCCTAAACAAATACTTAAGATTAAAGTTTAATCAATTAAATAATTAATTAAAATATAATCTAAAAATAATTTAAATACCAAATCAAAATCAGAAATGATGTAATACCCAAATGATTGGTAATCAAACCTTAAATCAGAAAAATATCATGTATCCCTCAAATGAAATTAAATTTAAACATAATTGACCCTAATTGAGTTAATGAAATTCAATTAAATGATTAGATTTTAAATTAAACTCATAATTAAATAAATCAATCAAACTTTAATATAAAATGAAACTAATCTTGTTAAACCAACACCAAGTATTGAATCTTAATTATGTGAAACTACTTAACAAATTAAAACAAATTGAATATTAATTAATCATGGAATAAACTAAAATTCAAATTAATTAATAAACCAACTCAACATAATCATTTAATATTAATCAAATTAAACCAAATAAAGTTAAAGTAAACTTAATTAACATATCATTAAATCACATCCATTTGGAATAAGATAATTAATTAGCCATTAATACATAAATCTAACAATTAAATCAAATATAACTTCATAATTAAAGTGTTAAAATTGAAATTTAATGAACATAATGAATGAAACCAAACTTAACTGTAATTATGAATAATTAAGTTTAATTGAAATAAAAATAAAGAATTAACTCACTTAATCTAATCAAACACTTAATTAAATAAAATTTAAGCAAAACACTTAACTAAACTTATTAAATCAAACAAGTCACATGTGGCAATTAAGTCATTAATTTATAATTAAACAAATCTTTAATTAATCTAATAATTCAAAATTTATTTATCCTTAATCAAACTTAATTAATTAAACATCTAATTAATGCAAACTTAATGAATTAATCCATCATCTTAATGAACCAAATTGATTTAAATAAATCACATTAAAATTAATTCTTAAATCAAACTCAAATCAAATCTTTAATTATTCCACTAATTAATTTAATCACACATCTTAAAATAAACCAATTAAGTTAATCAAAGTAATCATATTAAACTTAAGCTTAAGCAAACATAAATTTGAACATAATTAAAATGCAATTAAATGCCAATCAAATATTAAAGTAAATCTAAATCATTAAGTCATTAATTACATCATTAACCTAAATAAATATGAAACCAAATTAAAAATTAAACAAATCTTTATTTAATTTAATGATTAACCTAAACACACTTCTTAAAAAAACTAATTATATAATCACATTGAACCTAAGCAAACCTATAGATTAATAAAGCTAATCAAATCAATTTAAATCAAATAGAGAAAGACTCATCAATTTAATACATGATCAAATTAAATCTAATTCAACCTACCTATTATAAACTAATTAATATTAGACGTGTAAAATCAAAACATAAATTAAAATCTAATAAACATGATAAATAAATGAAATTAAAACGAAATTCTAAACATAAATAATCAAACTCAATTAAATCAAAGCAAACTTTCAATTCATTTTATCCAATTGAACTATAAATAAATAAACCATAATCAAATCAAATAAATATAAAATTAAATCACATAATTATAATCAAAGAAAGAATTAGATATTAATTTAAAAGGATATTGAATTATCAATATTTAATTGAATCAAAACATCTAATTAAAAAATTAATCAATCAAATTACATGAAGGTAAACAAATACAAAACAAATTTAATAAACACTAATCAAATCAAATTAATTCAACTAAATCATTCAAATAAATCAAATCAAATCAAACCTTAAATACAAACAATCAAATTAAGGGTTCCTCTTTATGTGTTTAACAACATAAAGACCCTTTAAAGAAATTATGATTAACCCATAAGTGGAGAATCATAAAAGTACTTAATTAATCCTTATTAAGAGCCAATTGCATTAGGATCTTTAGAACCTTTATTTTATTTCCTCGGATGTTCATGTCATTTATGGCTCATAATTAATTGGTTAATAAAATTAAAGAAGCATGGTAAGGGTAATTAATTGATTTAATTAAGTGTCTAACTTAATTAATTCATAAATCCACTTAATTATATGTTATTAAACCAAATTAAATCATAAACATGGGGCATGGAATAGGATTAACAAACCTCTTCTTATATTTCTTAAATCAAATCAAACATGAAATCAAAATGACATTAAGAAGCTTTAGTTTATTTTAAATGATCTTATTTAATATGATTGCCCTTAGGATTTAATTGGATTGAATGAAATCATGTGCTTATGTTCTTTTATTTCTTTCCAATCATATTAAATGTTGTTTGCCATATATGATCATGCATTCATCTCTTTCAAAAATTAATTAAACAAAATGATATCTTTTATGCCAAATTGCATGTGTTGACTTAAATTAAAAATAGGCATAGTTATTATCACTATTAAATCAAAATTATTTTCAAAAGTGTATAAATCAATTATAATATATGAAGTGATGCTAATTATGAAACATTTATGAGTTTGCATGTGCTTATTATCTAAGATAATGATATGAAGTCTTCACTCTTTACTTTGCATGGCTTATAGGATTTACAAATGTATAGTTCATTTGAAAAGAACACAACATTTGTCCAAATCCATTCATTCCCCATGTATGTCCATCTTGGGCTTGAAAAATTTCATATCATATGTAAATCATATGATCGAATCAAACACAACATTTTGCATGACTTCTTCTTCTTATGGTTAATTGTACATTCATATGTATATAAGAAGAGTGATATATTAGTCTGGACATCCGGGGATGCACAGCTTTAAGTAGCCCTAAGGAGGTCCTTACCTCACTCCCTTGGTGCAAAATAATGGCACCGTACCTACTCATATCTCTTACACATATGTATGTGCAATGTGACTAATGAATAGAAAGTCATAATTCAATCAAATTAATTTCCTCTTTTGCATGACTCTTCATCCTTATAGTTGTGTATACATTTAAATGTATATGAGAATAGTGGGTCTATTAGTCTGGACATCCCGGGGATGCATGACTTTATGTAGCCCTAAGGAGGTCTTTACCTCACTCCCCTGGTGTGAAACAATGGCGTCATACCTGCTTAAAACTTTTATACATTTGAGTGTACATGTAGCTAATGGATTGAATTTCCTTTTTTTATAAAAAAGACATGCATTCATATTAATCCAATTAAATGAAATATAAACTTCAAATATACTTCATTACATTCATCATCTAAGTGTGCTAAGACATATTATATGTGTAGGTGTACTTAGGATCCAATCATGTGCATGTTACATGTGATGGAAAGAAATGAATGAACATGTGTTATGTGATAATATTCCATTTATTCTTAAAAGCCTTTCACATTGAATAAGGTTATTTAAGATGAACCCAAACCTAAGACTGATTAAAACATGTAATAAGCCATCACTAAAGCAAACTAAGTCATAATAACATGCTTTAGAAAATGACTTAAGGTAGGAATGAAAGAGGATCCCATTTCTTCTCTTATAACACTTAGATGTTAAGAGTAGGGTCTTATGAACTAAATAAATCACAAATTAAAATTTGCAAAATCAACTAAACAACTTAAAGTGAAACCAACATTCCATGTTAAATTGAATTCTTTTACACTTAGAAAACTTCAACATTAATGCCTAATTAAGGCATACCACACACAAACCTTAAGCACACATTGAATACTAAGTCACCACTTCTAGTGCTAAGTTAGGGTGTATGTGTGATGGATATTTTATTTTATGATGTAATGTTTTAGACTAGATGTTAGTGTATCTTTCATAGATGAATGTTAAGCCGTTATTAGTCTAATCATATTTTACTAGGGGTTATGCTTAAGGGCCCTTGTAATAAAATATAAATGCTTTTCTTTGGGGTTGCTTTTATAGGAATAACCCACATTAGGATAGGTGGGCTTGGTTACCCATATGCGGGGTGCTAAGTCCAAATTATTCATATAACTGCTTGGGTTGTATGGTGTGTTTAGTTAACATTTATTTTGTAGGTGTAGCTAGATATACTTTTCCTATTTTTAATGTAATTTTGCCTTAGGAATTAGGATTCGTGTTATGGGAGATTAGGATGAGCAGTTTATGGGAGATTAGGATGAGCAGTGGCCAGAAGGCTCATGTATTATTTTTATAATCTGGGTTGTATAAGGGTAGAGCTTGGCTACCCATCCTTTTTTTCTTTTTGGGGTGTGTGGCGGAACCCGACCGCACTAGCCTTTTATTCTCTTATGGTAGTCTATAAAATTGTTTGATGTTATGTTTAGATTGTGCACTAGAATTGCATGCTTTTCCTAGTTTCTTCATGTTTGATGTTTGAATGTGTTTGAATCTCTTATGATAAAATTAAATTTTAATCTTACAAATAACTCATAACTAAAATTTTAAAATAACTCATAATCTCACATAAAAGCCTAGGAAGTAAATCAAGATAATAAAATTTTTAGTAACTTATTAGGATGAATGAATGTATAATATCATACATGTCATATTTTTCCACTCTTGTTAAGAGGGGCTTCCATCTATGCGGAGAATAAAGGCTTAACATGTGAGAGCCTTTGATGGAAGAACATCCTTTCTCTCTTAATTTGGCCCATAATCAAGTTCTCATGCATTTAGGCATATAAAATCCCATAGCCTGTGTTAAAACAAAGAGTCCAAAAGAATCAGATAAATTTGATAAAATTTGTATTAGATTAAGTATAAAGTCATACTACTCATGCTATAGTCTCTTAGGGAGTAAGTTTAAGGACTTAATCTTTTTCTAAATAATAACTACCCTAGCCATTTTACAATACATAAGACTTGGCCACATTGATTTAAAGCGTAGGACATGTTAGTTGGCGGCCACTCTAGGAGGTTGTAAGTCTAGCAGCCGGATGATCTATCCTCTCTTATAGAGGTAGACCATTATGTCCACCTTTCGCTTAGATTAGGACGTGCTTATGGTTTGTACCAAAGCTCCCTAGTTTAGGATCTGAGGTAGCTATTTTCTTCGGGCTACAAGCATAAATCCTCACCTCTTAAGTATTTTCACAATCTTATGTTATGAGAATATAAGTCTTAGTATTCTAATAAAATTTCAACTCAAACAAATAAATCTCTTCAATTTTAAATATATAAAGCACAATTATAGGGTAGATTGGAATGCTCATTAGGCTTCCTAGTATCATGAGCATTTCTTACTTTCTTCCTTTGGATTCCAAAAATAAGTATTCTCCTTGATCTATCCCATTTTATTTTCTAAAATAGCCAATCCTTTGATAGTCTTAGCTTTGAAATCTTTGGAGACTTTAATTCCTACTTTAGTCGAGAGTATTCCGAGGATTTCATTCCTTAAGATGTAATTAACTATGGGGGTTTTCCTCCATAGGGAACTTAATGAATCCAGCTTAAAATAAACCCTACTTTATTTTTTCATGTAAAGTAGGGGAGTAGGGGAAAGATATCTGGTACATTCGAAGACCCATCATGCCTTAGGAGTACTGATTAGGTGATTAGATCCATTATAGGGTGATAATTTCTATCTTTTTAGACAGTATATCATTCCTTAATGTCATACCCGATCGCTTCAATAAGTATCCTGTAGTGTCCCACATCTCAAAAATAAACATCACAGATTTTTCTGGCGACTCCGCTGGGGATGGTTCCTCCCTCTATCTCTAGTAGATAATTATTATCTCCAAGCATCGATAGTGGACTTATATTTTATGTAAGCCCAAGATTATCTTTCTTTCCTTTGGCACTAGCTTATTTCATCCTTAAGCAAAGCTAGCCAACATCCTTTAGGTTTTAGGACCTCACTCCGTGTAGGTCGTAAAATCCCTATTGGGTCCCTCAATAGGTAAAAATAAATAAACTAAAGAAAGAAAAAAAAATAACCAAACATAAAATTTTGAACCTCTTACCACTAGCTTGGTGAAGCAAGGTTCATCCCGTGCTTAATAAAATTTCAATAAAATCCAAAGTAAAATAAATACATCTTTTACAAAAATTTTCAAAAGTCTTTTCAAAATAAAAATCATATGAACCCCATTTAACATAATCCAATTTGTTGAATGAAGGTTCTCTCTTTAAAATCAAAATTATAAAGAGAAAAATCTTTTTTGCAAAAATTTTTAAACCCCTTTCAAAATAAAATTAATTGAACCCCACTTAGCATACCCAAATTTGTTAAGTGAAGATTCATTTTTCAAAATCAAAATTAAATCAAATAAAACCTCTTCTCCAAAAATAAATATCAAAATCATTTTTCAAATAAAATTAACCAATTTCATTTAATATACATTTGTTAGATGATGGTTCTCTTTCAAAATCAAAATCAAATAACAACAACCAAAAAATCCTAAATATTTGAACCTACCATCATTTGAGAAGTAAGGTTCCAAAATTTCTTAAGTCCCAATCAAAGCTCAATATTTGACTAGTGAAATTCCAAAAAAATTTCAAAATCTTTCAAAATCTCAAATCAAGAATTATTTGAACCCTCTTATCATATTTAAATTTGATGAGTGTTGGTCCAAATTATTTAAATCCTATCAATCAAATTTGACATAGAGCTTGAAAACCTTAAGATGGCTTATTATAATGCAATGTTTACTATTATTGGTCACAAAGTTATGGGTAATAAAAACTTTTTTTGTTGAAGTTCAACTTAAAACAAAGATGTGGATTTTCACCCTAAAGGAGAAAGGCCATAGAGATTCCTTCAGGGGCCAAGAATGAAATTGATAAGGATTTTGAGTATGTCTTATTTATTCCATATAAGTATGACTCAAATGACTTGAATCCTAATTTCAAAAAGAAGACAACTCTTAAAATAACGATCGTAATCCATAAAATAACAGTGCCAATGGACTTTATGTTTTAATGATTCCAACTTGGGTATAGATGCCAACATTCTATGCTTTCATGGTGTCACTATCGATAAAGAGTTAGAATCATCAGATTTTAAAGGTCTAATAGGAAAACTTTAGGCACAAAAAAAAAGAGTAGGTAGACATCAATTCTACCTCTCTTTCAGAAGATATCATAGAAGTCAATTAACGCAGGTGGCACTTTGATCAACACCATAGAAAGAAGAAAACCGTGGAAAATAATCAAATTCTAAATCCTTCTTAAGATACACCTCATAATCCAAAATAAGGGCATCATACTATTCTGAAGGTTAATTTTAAGGTCCTAAACTATCTTGGAAGGTTACCCACTGAGCTAAGTAATAAGTGCACTCTCACATTCTCTAAAGAGATAGAAAAGTATTTAATTCTTCCTTGCTCGTGTCATCCTCCTCAAGTCATATTCAACAAAGCAATCTCCTCCAGAGAACACTAAAAAAAACAAAGAGTAAAAAAAAGGAGAAAGAATAGAAGAAAAGGAGAAAAGTAAAGCACCAATAATACCCATTAGAATCAAAGGATAAATCATGTGTATGAGGTGTAAATTCAAGAAAAATAGAGAAAAGAATATATGAAATAAATATTGAGCCAGATTTTGACAAGTCTCTCGAGTTAGATGGAAAAAAGTTCTAAAATGATGATGATTTATATGACTAGAAACTTGGTAGGTATGAGAGCTCATTAACTCACATTATCACATTATATATTATAAGATTGGAAGTTAAGAGTTGCTCCTAACCTCTAGCAAAAAATACATTATGAGATTTCAAATTTACACTTCATATCTGTTTCTCCTAGCTTGAAAGAGGATTCAACATTCGTAGATAGACCTTTAAATGAAGTAAAAAAAATTATCTTTTGCCTAGTCTACCTACTTTGCTCAAAGAGTTTTGAAGATTTTCAAGTAGAGAATGCACTCCCTAAAGTTTCCAAAACAAAAAAAAAATGAGAGAACCTATTGCTATGAGAGAGTCCACCCACCCTCCCAAGAAATTCAATCAGGATCATTAACCAATTAGTTTCAATAAATTAACCACAGAACATAAAAAGAGTCCACCCACCCTCCCAACATCCATATATGATAAGTTAGAAGGAAAATGCCAATGACTTGGTTAGGTTACTTTTGTAGTTTAAAGACTACTTTACCTAAGACCATTATAAAGTGCCCAATACATCTCCGAAGGTAGCAATTTGCATGCTCAAAATTGAACTTATTGATATTCCTATTTTACAAACTTTTGAGGCAAAGAAGAGGATCAAAGTTTGAAGTTAACCTTATTGAAGAAGAAAGAGATGATGATTTCCCAACATTATTCCGGTCAAAGGAAGAACATTCAAATCACATATGTCAATTTTAAAGATCTAAGATAGGCATGTCTTGAAAATGAATTCACATTACCTATATCAAATTTAATAGCGGACATAGCCTCTTTGCATGCAGTGTCCTCATTCAAGGATGGGTCAAATGATGCCGAAGGATGAGAGGTCATTTTCATTTATGAGTTCCATCATAATTAACTACTATAAAGTCATGCCTTTCAATCTTAAAATACCCACATGAGGTCATGACTCAAATCTTCGACTAACTCATTCATCAGCAAGTCCAATGCTACATTGACGATCTCGTGGTCAAAAATAAAGAAAAGGATGACCATCTTTATGATCTCAGTAGTTGTCTTTGATTAATTATGACACTACAAAATATGGATCCCACAAGTATACAATTAGGATGGCTTTGGGGAAGTTTCTAGGGCTTGTAGTAATGCATCATGGGATAATAAAATTTGATATAAAAAAGATTAAAGTGATATTAGAGATGAAACCTCAAAAAAAAAGGGGAAAAAAAAAAAGAAAAATAAAAGAAAAAAGAAAAAAAAAAAAGGGGCTTAACGATTAAAATCATTTCAAGGAAGGTTATTGTATTTAAGATACTTAATCAATCATCTATTTGGTAGGTGTCAATCATTCACTACATTAACAAAGAAAGTAGATCAAGTTCTAAAGGATGATAAGTTTCAATACTCATTCAAAAGCATAAGGTAATATTTCATGACACCTCCAATATTGGCCCCTCCATTCGCCTTAGGCCACTAGTTTAAGGCTATTCCATTTAGGTACAACTCTTCTTGTTAAAATTTATCATCAATAATTAAATTTCAAAACTCTATGCATCGATTGAAAAGATTGAAGGACTTGCAAAAAAAATGAAAAAAATAGACCTCAATTAACGTTGAATATAGATGGTTTAAACTCTTTCAAAGCTAGTCTATCTCAAAACTTTCCAAATCAAATCTTGCTTCTAATCATTAAAAAACCTACTTTGGTGTTTCGAAGGATGGAAAGTAGTTTAAACCACTATAATAATGTCTTGTATTTCTATGTTAACACTACTTCAAAATCCATTACACTCAAAATCAAATTCCAAATTTGGAGAATAATTCAAGTAGTTGGAATAAGAGATTTCTTTCATTCAAATACAAATTAGAGCATAATATTTGAGAAGCCTTAGTGAATTTCTTTCACTAAGGATGATCAATTATTTTGACTGGGTCCTAAAGATTTTGGAGAAAGAATACTACTCTTAGTTGTTCTTGTTTCATTTGCACACACCTAAAAAAAATTAAAAAAAAAAAGCAATCAATTCCTTAATGAAGTTATGTTTTCACATTTACATTGATTGAGTTTGAATTCAAAAAAATAAAATAAAATAAAATAAATCAATCTACAATCTCCCCTCAAAATTCCTCATCAATCTAAACATTCCTTCAAACTTACATCAAAAACTCAATATTTATCTCATTTAGGTGAGAGAACCCAAAAAGATCGACAACACAAACTACACACAATTCTTCAGTGTTATTAGGATAGGTGTAAGAGAACCCAAGAGACATCTTATTTCAACTAGCACAACTAAGTTAGGTGTAAGAGAACCTGAGCGTCATCCTTCCTTAGTGGAGTCACATTGCCCCCATAGCACCATTTCATCTATTGTTTGACGTGTTTAGGATAGGTGTAAGAGAACCCAAGTGACATCCTATTCCTTCTTTGATAACACAAACACAAATGCATATCTTCTATCTCAGGCTACTTTGGTGTGGGATAATGCCCCTGTGGCACTCACTCATTAGCTGCTCTAGGTCAGGCTGACGTGTTACTCTGTCTGTGCATCACCCAAGTGGCCCCTTGTTCAGGAATATGTAAGTTTGCTACACTTTCTTTCTTGATTTGACTGTTGCATGCCAATGAGTGTCTTGTTATCATGGTAGACCTTACTGTACGATCAGTAAAGCTACCCTCATGTTAGCTCCGTTTAAGAGGATGTATATCAGTTACGCCTTCTTCTTAAACTAGCCATCATGAATTGACTTGGTTGAGTATATTTGACAAACACACACACATATCTTTTGCCTCGGGCTATTCTGATGTTGAGCTTGACTCTAGTCTGACTTTATGAAATGACTTGAGAGGTGTAGGATATGTAGGAGATGGCTCACCGGCGCAGGTGAAATACCACTACTTTTAATGTTATTTTACTTATTCCAGGAGAGAAGGGGCCCGCCCCTCCTTTTGGCTTTTAAGTCTGCCCCGGGTCGATCCGGTGAAAGACATTGTCGGGGGAGTTTGGTCAGGGCGCACATCTGTAAAAGATAACGCAGTGTCCTAAGATGAGCTCAACGAACAAAAAAATCTCGTGTGGAACAAAAGGGTAAAAGCTTGTTTGATTCGATTTCGCTGAATACGAACCGTGAAAGCGTGGCCTATCGATCCTTTAGTCATTCAAAATTTGAAGCTAGAGGTGTCGAAAAGTTACCACAGGATAACCGGCTTGGAGCTGCCGCTCATAGCGACGCTTTTTGATCCTTCGATGTCGCTTTCCTATCATTGTGAAGCTTCACCAAGTGTTGGATTGTTCACCCACCAAAAAGAACGTGAGTTTAGACCATGAGAGTTAGTTTTACATCGATGATCGCCGCGATAGTAATTCAACCTAGTAGGAGAGGAATCATTGATTCACACAATTGGTCATCGCGCTTGGTTGAAAAGCTGGCGAAAGCACGCGGGTGCGTGGATTATGATAACGCCTCTAAGTCAAAATCCATGCGGCCGAGCCCGCCCTCCGCCGCCGACTGGTAGCTTCGCCCCGAGGCATGACGGGCGCATTCGCCGTAGACTATACCGCACGCCGAAATGCGCTGAACGGATGATGGGCTGAATCCTTTTGATGACTTAAATTCGACGGGCAGATGTAGAGTTTTGCCGCCACGATCCACTGAGATCCTGCCCTATGTCGTAGCAGATTCATCCCCCCCGCCCCCAATTTCCTCCAATGGCATTCACGATGGGGTTTGGCCTACCCGAGAAATTCTCAAGGGGACCTAGCTGGTGCACGCACCCCACCGGCACGAATGCGTGCCCATGAAAAAGTAAGCTCTTTGGGGATTCTGGAACTACCCGAGGCCACAAATTGCATCTTGGGCTGCCCCGTCTATTAGGGAGTGACCCGGCCTGACATCCGCTCTGCCTTCGCGAGGCACATCGCGGCATGCATGCGTTAATGGTCAATGTCAACATGCGCGCATTGATGCATGCTAGTGCCGCTATTTTCTCGAGCCACGCATCGCCGCTTATCCGACGTGGTCCGTGCACCCGTACGAGCCTTCGATATGCCGCACGAGAAAAATAATGTCTATGGGTGGGAATCGAGGGCATTTGTCCCGTTGAATTAGGTGCGGCGACGCGGCGCGGCATCCCACCGCAAGAATGCGTGCGGGGAAGTTCTTGGGGATTCGAACCGGCTCGACAACACCTCCGCCTTCATGCGGAGGCATGCGGGGAAGGGCGTGTCAATGGCCACGTCGTGAGCATGTCGTTATGTGCTCACCGCGACTATATTCTCGAATCGCCGTCGCTCGTCCGACGCCGCAGGTAACCAGCACGATATTCGGCGAGAAAAAATAATGTCCGGGTAAATCCGTGCAGTGAAATGCGGGCGCTGATGCGCACAAGAAACACGACCCGACAGACCAGAAAAAATGACCCGAAGGTCACGCAAAATATTTGGGCGTGGCGCTGATCTAGCGAAGCGACCAGCCATCGGGGCGGGCAATTGGCACAGCCAATGCCGTCGAGAATATGGAGCCGCGACGGCCGGCGTAATGATGTGCCTAGTGTCGGCGCCGCGACCACATCGGACAAGTGCGTCGGCGTGAAGGCAATCGTGCGGTGCTAGCCACCGACGGATGTGGGGCAAGTGCCTAAGTGCCGCAAGCCGTGAGCCACACGTCACACAAACTGCAGACATGAGCTTAGCATCCTTATCATCTCACATGCGATGAATGGCGGCTGCCAGGTGTTAACGATCCACGCCTCAGGGACCGCAGCGCAGCCCCGCAGGCTGCGACGCTGGCCTCATGGCATGACTTCGCCACATGGCGCCGCCGCTCATCGACTGCTGGCCGCTCGCTCTGCCAGGCCGCCATTACCTCAGCCCATGCCGCTCAGGCCGCTGGTGTTATCAGCCCCATACCATACCCTCCCTGGCTCCTCCTGGCGCACCTACCGAGCAGGGTGGTGCTGTGTGCGCTTAACTCCTCAAAATTGGCCGTGTTTCACCATTTTTTGAGGCTGGAACCTCCTAAAACCTCCTATTGGTGCTCACGGGTGCATTTGCGCTCCATTTGGCATATGACCGCCTAAAAAAGTAAGCTTTTGGGCTTTCGGAACTTCGGGTCAAATGTGCATTTTGCCCTTCCTGTCTATTAGAGATGAGCTGAATTAGGCAACAGGTCCGATATTTTGCTGCCACATGCATGTAAGGGTGATTATGCTCATGATCTTAGGATCTGCATGCTTCCTTCATGTTATGTCGACGAGTTGCTAATCGAATGGAATTTTTGGACATAGTGCTTGGAAGTGCTTCAAGCGGCATACGAATCGATGGCACTCTTCAGAGTATTGGCTGACTTGGCATCTCACATAGAGTATCTTCATGCTTTGACGTGAATGTACGTGCCTCGCGGTATGAAAATGCGCATTCGTTATCACGTCCTTTTAGTTTGTTTGAGGAAGGAGATTGCCTGACCTCTATTTTTGGTCAGTGCCTTTGGGCCAAAAGTAACATTTTGGGGGACCTTCTATTAGGGAGTGAGCTTGATAGCCCCTCTACCTTCATGCGCGCAGTGTCGTGCATGTCGGATGGCGTGCTGGCCACATCGTGAGCATGACATGACATGCTCTCGCGCCGCACCTACATTCTCGAACCATGCATCGCCGCTTGTCGGACGATGATCGTGAACCCTTACGAGCCTTCAATATGCCGCGCGAGAAAAGTGAAGGCCGGGTGGAAATCCAACGCACGCGACACGAGAAAAATTCCAAAAATTCGGGCGCTCACGCATTAAATGACCCAAACTTGATGCAAAAAATTTGGGCGTGTCAGACTCGATGTTCCTGAAGAACAAGCCATCCGAAAGGCTGGTGCGATCGGATGAAAGCCATGGCCCAGCAAAAATACGGTGTTGCAACGTACGGGCGAGATGGTGGCGGCCGGCGATGACGGCCGGGATACCGGGGACCCGTGCATTTCGATGACCGACGGCCGGTGACCGGGGACGGCGATGACCGGGCGGCATCGATCGGCGACGGAGGCGCGCCGACGCGATCGCCGACGCGGCGGCACGCCACATCGCCCGGCGGCGAATGGCCGGCCGGGGCACTGGGCACTGGCGGCGACATTGTGGCGGTGGGGCGCTTATTTAAAATCAAGATGCGACCGCGACGCCGCGCAAGCAAGCACCAAGTGCCTGCGCTCCAACCACGCTCCCCGAGTCCAACGCGGGTCGCACGTCAAAGGAGCTGCGGACGTGAGCTTAGCATCCTTATCATCTCACGCGGTGGTCGAAGCACGTCGCGCGATGCCGGCATTAGTTCGTGAGCCCGCGCGCAGCAAGTTGGCTTCCGTGGGCCCTAGGATGAGCAAGATGACCTCTGCGGTGATGGCGACGCTGGCCATGAGCGCGCAGACGCTGGCCTCCGGGCGCCGGGCGCGCGATGCGGGCTCATGCCGGGCGCGACGCGCCTCCGCTGGCCGGGTGCGCTCAGCGCTGGTGTTGGCTGCACGATGGCCTCCAGCCACGCCTGATGCCATCTTGCCTCAGCGGGCCGGGCCGCGACGCATACCCCTCCCACGGCTGGCGTCGCACTGCTTGTGTGGTGCCCATGTGCACTTTACTCCTCAATTAAGCCATTTTTGATGGAATCTAAAACCTCCTATTGGTGCTCATGGGTGCATTTGGCCTCCATTTGGGAATATGATCGCTCATAAAAAAGTAAGCTTTTTGGGATTTCTGGAACTTCCGGGGTCTGTAATGTGCATTTTGCCCTGCCTGTCTATTAGAGATGAGCTGAATTGGGCAGCAGATTTGCTATTTTGCTGTCAGACATGCATGTAAGGTAGACAATGCTCATGATCTTTGGATCTGCATGCCTCCTTCATCTTATGTCATCGTGTTGCGATCGAAAGGATTTTTTGGGCATAGTCGAAGGAAGGGCTTCATGCGGCATACGAATTGACCGCACTCTTCGGAGCTTCTTCCCGCTCTGATGTGAATGTACGTGCCTCACGGGAGCTCACCATCTACATCATTATCATGACCCTTTGGTTCGCTTGATAATGGAGATTTATTGATCTCTATTTTCGTGCAGTGCCTTTGGGCTTGGTGATGTGCTTACGCTGGAGACCCATATGCGGCGCATGAGATGTTGTGGACTCCTTTTATTGATAGGTGGTCACCTTCATGTGGCCAACTATCTGTGGCGCCCTTTTAAATCCTCACCTCGAATATTTTGGAGATCAATTGGCGGTTGCACGGGAATCCTTTTCGATTAACATCCGTCGATGTCACGGATTAGCCTCGATGCTCATTTTCACATGGAGACTACCGTGGAATGAGACCCTTCCATCCTCATCTTGGGAGCTTGTATCTCGTGATGGAGGGTCTCATATTATTGCAAATGTGGCTCTTAGAAATCGGATCTGTCACCACCTTGCCCGTCGCTTTATTCGGAGATCATGCCTTCATCCTTCGCGGCGACTCGATTCTTTCCGTCCTCCATATATATATATATATATATATATATATATATATATATATATATATATATATATATCATGGTTGTGTTGGGAGAGATCATTGCATCGAGGACGCGCTACCGGTTGATCCCGCCAAGAGTCATATGCTTGTCTCAAAGATTAAGCCATGCATGTATAAGTATGAACTATTTCACCGAAACCGCAATGGCTCATTAAATTTATAGTTTGTTTGATGCGTGCTACCGGATAACGTAGTAATTCTAAAGCTAATATGTGCACCAAACCTCAACTTCTGGAAGGGATGCATTTATTAGGTAAAAGGCGATGTGGGCTTCTGCCCGTTTCCTTGTTGATTCATGATAACTCATCGGATCGCACGGCCCTTGTGCCGGTGACGCATCATTCGAATATCTACTCTATCAACTTTCGATGGTAGGATAAGGGCCTACCATGGTGGTGATGTGTGACGGAGAATTAGGGTTCGATTTCGGAGAGGGAGCCTGAGAGACAGCTACCACATCCAAGGAAGGCAAAAGCGCAAATTACCCAATCACACGGGAGGTAGTTACAAATAATTTAACGTAATTGAATGAGTACAATCTAAACCCCTTAACAAGGATCCATTGGGGCAAGTCCGTGCCGCATACGATAATTCTAGCTCCAATAGCGTATATTTAAGTTGTTGCGTTAAAAGCTCATAGTTGGACCTTGGGTTAGGTCCACCTGGTGCACCATCGCCCTTATGCCTGATTCTCGGCCTTAATTGGCCGGGTCGTGCCTCCGGCGCCGTTACTTTGAAGAAATTAGAGTGCTCAAAGCAAGCCCACGCTCTGGATACATTAGCATGGGATAACACCACAGGATTTCGGTCCTATTGTGTTGGCCTTCGGGATCGGAGTAATGATTAAGAGGGACGGTCGGGGGCATTCGTATTTCATAGTCAGAGGTGAAATTCTTGGATTTATGAAAGACGAACCACTGCGAAAGCATTTGCCAAGGATGTTTTCATTAATCAAGAATGAAAGTTGGGGGCTCGAAGACGATCAGATACCATCCTAGTCTCAACCATAAACGATCATGTGGATCTGGATGTTGCTTTTAGGACTCCGCCGGCACCTTGTGAGAAATCAAAGTTTTTGGGTTCCTTGAAAGTTGCATATTGCATTAATAATAAAATAGTATTACAAAATAAAAGCACCAAAGTGCAATACTAGAGAAGAAAATAAGACTAGGCCATAGCGACATGCTCACGGTCCTGCTCTAAAATACTAGAAAATGCAGTAGGGAAGATACAAGCATCAACAGGATGCCACAAAAAATCGATTCATGAGCCATGCACGAATCACCTGCTCGGTCCCCAGGTGTGGAGAAGATCACGATGGAACTCAGAGAAAGCCAATGTCGGTCTGTCCGGGAGAGAAGCCCGAAGTCTGCCGCAAGGTCTCTGGAGATATGACCACCCGCGGTTGTCCTTCCAAGATCGCCTTATACTCATACATCCATGGCTCCGGATGTGTCTAATTGCAAGCATAGCAGCTCCACCTGGTGTCCGTCGAAGATGAATACCGGCGACCTTGATGAGGTTGCCGGTATCATCTCGATCACCGATGTATCAAGCGGAGGAGAAAGTGCACCATCAACATTGGCCTTAAGCCATCAGGAGGGAGTCCAAGAGACGAAGTGAGCCGATGTGAGTGCTTGGAGCTCCATTGCTCTTGAAATGGAAGAGGCGGAGGTGTTGGTGAATGCCTCAAGATGTTGGCGACAACCTTGGGGTTCCAAGTTCCATGAGGGAGGTCTTGGCATTCCCTAGTCCCGGACTGGTAGATGACATAGCGTATGCCTTTCCCAGCTAGATGTGACCCAGGGATCTTTGTCGAATACTAAAAGATCACGAGCAGCGGTAAAGGAAGGCATGACAAAACCCCAAGAGAGAGAACGTAAGATAGCCATGGTGGTGAACGGATCGAGAATATGCTCAAGTCCTCCTCCTCGGTCGCGACCCAAGGGCAATGGACTTCCCTGTCGACCCCCAGCGAGGGTGAAAGTTGGCAATGCCCCACCGGGACCACCAAAGAGCTTCTCCCATGGGTGCAGCTGGAGCTTCTAGAGCCACAAACAGTGAGTATCATCAGGAGGGAAGAGGGCCTCATAAGCAAGTGCTGTGAGGGACTTGCTTAGAGGGAGGTGTATGAGCTCTGGCTCATCCGTCTCTAACTCAGAATGCACCACCACCCTCTTGATTTGGTCCACCAGGTCAAGACTAAAGTGTCGCTCCAGTTTTGGAGTATCCAGTCTGATCGGTAGTAAGAAGGAGACCGTGGGTCTTCAAGTCTTGTCGACAAAAGTAGGTCTCTTGAGAAGAGGAATATCAGCCAACCAAATCTGGGAGAGGAGATGTACCTTTTTCCCATCTGCAAGTTTCCACCGGATGAGAGGTAGAAGGCTCACGAGCTCCAGGGATGGCGACCCAAGACTTGGAGTCCCAGCCTCGGAAGGCGTTCGGATATCATCCCCATAGTGCTCAGAACAGCGGTGTAGAAGAGAATCGGCGCGCGAAATCCCAAGCTAATCGAGCCCTTAAAGGCCCCGTCCACAAAGCAGCAGAATGGAATCCAAGACCGCCAAGTCTCCTGGGTGTGCAAATGGTGTCCCATTTCACATAAAGAATGCTCCACTGGGTAGGGCTCTTGTCCCAAAGGATAGATCTGCACATCTTTTCAATCTCCTGCAGCACATTCATAGGCAAGGTGGTATGAGTCACCTGGTAGATGGATCCGGGCAGTAGGGCGGAAGAAATGAGGGTAGCACGTCCAGCCAGTGAGAGATGCCTCGAGCCCTAAGCAGTAATCTTCTCCCTAGCCCTCTGAATCAACTGGGAATGATCCTTCATGCGACCTCATAACCAACTTAAGACCCGGATAGTCCATCTCCTGGACTCTCCTGAACCCGATAGATCTAGCAATACGATTAGTCCTCCATCTTTTTGCTACTCTACTAAAGAGGATGGAGGTCTTTGCACAGTGTCTGTGCCCGTCAACACGGTAATCATCAAGGATGTCCTAGATTTGCTTGCCATGCGCCACCAAAGCCTGAGAAATGATCAGAATGTCATCTGCATAAAGAAGGTTGGATATGCATGTACCTCCAGTAGCCACAGACATGCCAAGATTGGCTCCCCTTTGTCTGAAAGACAAAGATAGGAGCTCAGAGCACAAAATGAAGAGGTAAGGTGAGAGAGGGAAACCCTGACGAAAGCCAGATTGAGCACTGATCCACTCAGTCCTTCGACCATTCAGCAAGATGGAGTACCTAGGGTAAGTGACACACTGAAGTATCCAGGTGCTGAACTTAGCTGGGAAGCCCATAAGCGACAGCATCTGCTCCAGAGTTTTCAACTCATCCTATCGTAAGCCTGCTCCATATCCACCTTTATAGCCATAAAGCCAACCTGAGAGGTGGAGTGCTGAAATTTGTTGAAGATCTCCTGTACTAGAAGGCAGTGATGAGAGATATTCTGCTGCGGGAAAAAAGCTCCCTACTCTTCAGAGATGAGGGGGAGTGGGAGGTGCTTCAGGTTCAAGTATCTTCATAATCGACTTATAGATGGTCGACATAAGGCGATTGGTCAATAGAAGGAGAGTCGACTCCAAAGAACCTTGGGAATCAGAACAATGAGAGTTTCCTTCCACGAATTATCCATGTGGGAGGAACTAAAGAACTCCTAGATAGCAGCGATGACGTCAGTCTTCACACAAGTCCAAAAATTTCTTTAAAAGGAAGAAGTGATCCCATCCGATACAGGGGCATTGGCCCCATAGTGACCTAACAAACCTTGCAATTAGAAATAGGGGCATCAAGAAGACAGGAAGCATGAGTGGGTACCTGCCGTTCAGAGGGTAAGGAAGGCCAGCTGTCAAGGGAGACAACCCCCTCAGCCCATTTTTGCTGAAAGAAAGTGATAAAGGCTGTAGAAATGTCCTCCGGGCTCTCCAGAAGTCTACCATCATCCGCCATGACACCACTAACCCTATTAGTACGATGTCGGGAGGAAGCAATGGTGTGGGGGGAATATGGTCGCAAGGCTGAAACTTAAAGGAATTGACAGAAGGACACTACCAGGAGTGGAGCCTGCAGCTTAATTTGACTCAACACGAGAAAACTTACCAGGTCCATACATAGTAAGGATTGATAGATTGAGAGCTCTTTCTTGATTTTATGGGTGGTGGTGCATGGCCGTTCTTAGTTGATGGAGCAATTTTTTGGTTAATTTCGTTAACGAATGAGATCTCGACTGTCTAGCTATCTCGGAGTTCAACCTCCGGCTTCTTAGAGGGACTATGGCCGTTTAGGCCGCGGAAGTTTGAGGCAATAACAGTCTGTGATGCCCTTAGATGTTACGGGCCGCCGCGCATGCTACGATGTATTCAATGAGTATATAGCCTTGGTGCGGGCTTAGGTAATCTTTTGAAAATTTCATCGTGATGGGGATAGATCATTGCAATTATTGGTCTTCAACGAGAAATTCCTCGTAAGCGTGAGTCATCAGCTCGCATTGATTACGTCCCTACCCTTTGTACACACCGCCTATCGCTCCTACCGATTGAATGGTCTGAAGTGTTGGGATCTGCGGCGGGTCCATGGCGACTTCGGTGAGAAGTCCATTGAACCTTATCATTTAGAGGAAGGAGAAGTCGTAACAAGATTTCCATAGGTGAACCTACAGAAGGATCACTGTCGAGACCAAAACATATCGAGCCATTCGGAGAACTCATGAAGCGAGTGGCGGTTTCGGATGGGATGATCGTCCGCGTCCTCGTCCCCTCTGGAGGCGAGAACTGGCCGGGGATGGATAAAACACAAAGCCGGGCGACTCGCCAGGGAAAATCAAAAGGCACGGGCCCTACGTTGGGCTTGGTGGCGTGGAGCACCGTTGCGCTCCATGTGGATGGACACGACTCTCGGCAATGGATATCTTGGCTTGATGAAGAGCCGCAAAATCACGATCGTGGTGTGAATTGTAGAATCCATGAACCATCGAGTCTTTGAACATAAGTTGCGCCCGAGGCGGCCGTGAACATCTGAAGCATCAGCGTCGCCGCATTACCAACTCGTCGCCCGATGGGTGCGTGTCGGTAGCCCGAGGTGGCCGTCGTGCCCTCTGTAAATGAAAGTCGGTCATCATCTCTGCCGAACGAGGGTGGGTGAAAGCTGAAACCCGCGTTGTCTCGGAACTGAAGAGAAGCGGTGCCGGCGATCGACCGCCGTCATCGCATGGTGTGGAATCACGACCGGGATGGGCGAGGCCACCAGTTTAAGCATATCAATAAAGCGGAGGAAAAACTTACGAGGATTCCCCTAGTAATGGTGAGTGAGCAGGACATGAGAATCGTATCGTCGATGGCTCAGGGTAGTCTGGAAGCGTCCTCAAGACGGTGGGCCCAAGTCCCTGGAAAGGAGTAGGGGAGGAGTGAAACCCGTTGAACCTAACCTGGCGTTGTTGGCAGTCGGTTGTTGAATCGACCCTAATCGAGGCGATAAATTAGATCAAGGCTAAATCTGACGAGAGGCAGATGAAACAAGATCTGTGAGGGAAAGATGAAAAGGACTTTGAAAAAGAGTCAAAGTGCTTGAAATTGTTGGGAGGGAAGCGGATGGGGCTGCCGAAAACCCACTTTGTCTTCGGCTCGAGGGATCATCCTGCCTTCCGTGGCGAGGCGAGGCGATCGGCCTTAGGAGACCATCGATGTGGCCGGTGAGCACGATGCGCGCCATCCGCAGTTCCAGGCTCCAGCGCGCGTCAGCGACGACCGGAGCTCCCATTCGACCCATCTTGAAACACCGGACCAAGGAGCGACATGCGCGAGCCCGGGTGTCGAAGCGCAAGGAAGGCGATCGCGGGATCCTCTCTCATGGGTGCCATGACCGACCGGATCTTCGTGAAGGGTTAGTGAGAGCATGCATGTTGGCACCGAAAGATGGTGAACTATGCACGAAGTGAAGCGGAGAAACTCAGTGGAGGCCCGGCGCTGCAAATCATTCGTCGACTTCGGGTATAGAGGCGAAAGACTAATGAACCATCTAGTGGTTCCCTCAGTTTCCCTCGGGATAGTGGAGCCGAGCGGAGTTCTATCGGGTAAACCAATGATTAGAGGCATCGAGGGCATAGCCTCGACTATTCTCAAACTTTAAATAGGTAGGATGGCTAGGCGCCCGTTGAGCCGTGCCAATCGAGAGCTCCAAGTGGGCCATTTTTGGTAAGAAGAAGCGGCGATCTTGGGATGAACCGCCAGTTCTGGTGCAACTATGCGCTAAAGAACCAAAGGGTGTTGGTCGATTAAAACAGCGGGGCGGTGGTCATGGAAGTCGAAATCGCTAAGTGTGTAACAACTCACTGCGAATCAACTAGCCTCAAAATGGATGGCTTAAGCGCGTGACCACCCCATCAGGCGGCTGAGCGGATGAGTAGGAGAGGCGCGACGGCAAAACAAAACATGGGGTGTCGGTGGCGGTCGATGAGTGGTGGTTAGCAAATATTCAAATGAGAGCTTTGAAGGGGAAAGGTTCCATGTGAGCGACACTTGCACATGGGTTAGCGATCTAGAGAGGCAGGGAGAGAGCGGCGCGTGAGCTTGAAAGTCGGGTTAAAATTCCGGGGGATGTGGCGGTGGCGATGGTTGGTAGTCGGAGACGTCGGCGGGGAAAGTTATCTTTACGCTTAACAGCTGGCCAGAAAAATGGCTGAGGTAGGGTCAGGTTGGAAGAGCGCACGTTGGCGGCGTCGGCGCCAGGAGGCGAGTGCGTCCACGGTCGTACTCATAACGCGCTCAGGTCTCAAGGTGAAACGACCTCAGTCGATGGAGCAATGTAGGCAAGGAAGTCGGCAAAATGGATCCGTAACCGGAAAAGGATTAGCTCGAGGGTTGGGACGGGTCCCGTCCGAATCCATCGGTGTCGGACTTTCAGCTGCGCCGTGGCGCGGTCGCCAGCGTCTGGGAGGGGATTAGGACGGGGCCTTCCAGGCGTCGAACACTTCGAGCGGTACGATCAAGGGGAATCCATTTAATTAAAATAAAGCATTGCGATGGTCCCAGTGGATGCTCACGCAATGTGATTTTTCGATGCTCACGAATGTCAAAGTGAAGAAATTCAACCAAGCGTAAGCGGCGGGGAGTATGACTCTCTTAAGGTAGCCAAATGCCTCATCATCTAATTAGTGATGTGCATGAATGGATTAACGAGATTCCAATTATCCCTTCCTACTGTCCAGTGAAACCACAGCCAAGGGAATGGGCTTGGCGAAATCAACGGGGAAAGAAGACCCTGTTGAGCTTGACTCTAGTCCGACTTTGTGAAATGACTTGAGAGGTGTAGGATAAGTGGGGAGCTCGGCCTTGGTGAAACTACCACTACTTTAACGTTATTTTACTTATTCATGAGACAGGCGGGGCTTGGCCCCTCCTTTTGGCTTTTAAGTCTCGACAGTTGATCCGGTGAAGACATTGTCGGTGGGGAGTTTGGTGGGCACATCTATTAAAGATAACCGGGTGTCTATGAGCTCAGCGAGAAATCTCGTGTGGAACAAAGGGTAAAAGCTTGTTTGATTTTTCCGGTCGAATATGAACCGTGGCGTGGCCTATCGATCCTTTAGTCGTTGAATTTGAAGCTAGAGGTGTCGAAAAGTTACCACGGGGATAAGCGGCTTGTGGCGATAGCGTTCATAGCGGCGTTGCTTTTGATCCTTCGATGTCGCTCTTCTATCATTGTGAGCGAATTCACCAAGTGTTGGATTGTTCACCCACCAATAGGAGCGTGAGCTTGGTTTAGGTTGTGAGACGGGTTAGTTTTACCCTGCGTGCGATAGTAATTCAACCTAGTACAAGAAACGTTGATTCACACAATTGGTCATCGCTTGTTGAAAAGCGATGTATGGCTATCGTGTCGGGATTATATGGATGCCAAGTCAGAATCCGCTAAAATGGCCCGAGCCGTCGTCCGACTAGTGGTAGAGCTTGTGGCGAGCGGCATTAGCCCGAAGAATAAAGGCCGCTAATCAATTCGAATGGACGATGGGCTGAATCCTTTGCAGACGACTTAAATTTGTGACGGGGCATTGTACGTGGCAGAGTGGCTTTCGCCACGATCCGAGATCGCCCTATGTCATAGGTCATCCCCAATTTCCTCAATGGCATTCCAGCGGGGTTTGCTGCAGAAATTCTCAGGGGACCCAGCGGCGCCAAACGCGAATCGTGCCCATGAAAAAAGCTCTTTGGGGATTACGGAACTACGGGACCCTGGCTTGGCTGCCGTCTATTAGAGTGACGGCGACATCAGCTCGCGCCGATGGAGCATCGTCATCACGAGGCAGGCGTGCCAATGCGTCGTCGCATGCACGGCTCTCGATCGTGCATGCTAGTGCGCCTATTTTCTCGACCGCAGCGTCGCCACTTATCCGGCGTGGTCCATGCACCCAGCCATCGTAGAAAAATAATGTCCGTGGGTGGGAATCGGGCATTTGTCCATTGAATTAGCGGTGCGGCGCGGCGTCGAGCACAGTAAGAATGTGCGGTGAAAAAAGTAACCTCTTGGGGATTACGGAACTCGCGGCGGCGGCACCTCAATGCGGAGGCATGTGGGGAAGGGCGTGCCAATGGCGTCATGAGCATGGCTGATGTGCTCGCCCGTGATATAGAGCTGCGCTTATTGGGTCGAACCGGCGATTACCATCGAGCCTTCGATATTCGTGAGAATGTCGGGCAAAATTTCATCGATAATAAATCACGAGCGTGACCCCGCTGACGAAAAAAATGACGAAGGTCGGCAAATATTTAGGTGGTGCGCCCGATCTACGAACCATCCGGAGGGATTGTGATGCCGGCGAGAATATGGGCTGCGGCGGCCGTCGCGGTGATGCCCATCGGGCCAGCTGCCGTCGGACAAGTGTGATAGTCGGTGATGGATGGATGCGCTGTGTGTGGAAGCGATCGGCGGGATGTGGGGCCAGTGCCGCAAGCCATGGGCCACGTGTTACACGAAACGTAGACGTGAGCTTAGCATCCTTATCATCTCACGTGCGATGGCGAGCATGGCGGTGTGCCCGCGCAGTCGCGCATCCACGGCTCTCTGGGGTCGCGATCGCCGCCGCCCCTGCGCGCCCACCGTGCCGCGCCCCCATGCGCCGCGCGCCTCCCGCCCCAGCGCCCCTCTGACCCAGCGTGCCGGTGTCACCTGTGTATGGTCTGTGGTGCCATGTTAACTCCTCGAAATTGGCCATGTTTCGCCATTTTTTGAGGTTGGAACCAACTAAAACCTCCTATTGGTGCTCACGGGTGCATTTGGCGACCTCCATTTGGGCATATGACCATAAAAAAAGCTTTTGGGCTTTAACTTCGAGTGCGAAATGTGCATTTTGCCACTCTATTAGAGATGAGTGAACTAGGCGGCGGTCATTGTTTCTTTGCCGGACATGCATGTAAGGTGATTATGCTCATGATCTTAGGATCATGCTTCCTTCATGTTATGTCAGAGTTGCTAATCGAATGGAATTTTCGGGCATAGTGCTTGGAAGTGCTTCAAGCATCTAATCGATGGCACTCTTGAGTATTGGTGACTTGGCATCTCACGAGCATCTTCAGCACTTTGGCGTGAATGCGTGCCTCGGTATGAAATGCACATTAGTTATCGTCCCTTTGGTTTGTTTGGGAAGGAGATTGCTTGATCTATTTTCCTTTGGGCCAAAAGCATTTTGGGGACCTTCTATTAGGGAGTGAGCTAGCTTGATAGCCCCTCTCCGTCGCATCTTTGTGCATGTCGGGATACTGATAGCCGTCGTGAGCATGTCATGACATGCTCTACATTCTTGAACCATGCATCGGGTCGGGATGATGATGCACCATACGAGCCTTCAATATGTCGCAAGAAAAAATTGTCGGGTGGAAATCCGGTGCTTCAGCGCTAGGTCAAATGACAGATTTGGGGTGTCGGACTCGATGTTCTGAAGAACAAGCCATCGAAAGGCGGTGCGATCGGATGAAAACCGACGCGAAATCTGATCGGATGGGTCTGCGCGGCCAGGGGAGACGGTGGCCGGCCCGGCGGCCGAGGTGGCCGATGGTACGAGGATCGGCGTGGAATCAGGATGATCGGCGGTGGTGACGGCGATCGCGTCGACCGTGGCATCAGCCGGCGGCGACCAGAACCGGCCAGAATGACGCCGATGTCAGCCAACCGCGTGGCCGAGAGGGAACCTTCTGGCGACGTTCGGCGAGCGTCAATAAAATCGATCACGCCGCAGCGTCCCCAGCGCTAAGTGGGCAGCGTTAGCCCACGAGCCGTCCTCCGGGTCAACGGGTCGCCCGTCAAAGCGGGGCGTGAGCACATCCTTATCATCTCCGTGTGTGAGCACAAATGCGTGCAGTAGGCGTTAGTTTGTGAGCTGTGTGGGCTTGCGGCAAACTAGATTGATGGGCTAGGATGAGCAAGATGGCCTCTCATAGCCAGCGTCAGCGGCTCGCCGCTGCGACCAGTGGTAGGGTGGTCATGTGCTTCTCCTCAAATTGGTAGGGTTTTGCTTTTGAGGCGGAACCTCTAAACCTCCTATTGGTGCTCACGGGTGCATTTGGCGGCCTCCATTTGGGCATATGACCGCCCATAAAAAAGTAAGCTTTTTGGGCTTTCTGGAACTTCCGGGGTCTGTAATGTGCATTTTGCCCTGCCTGTCTATTAGAGATGAGCTGAATTGGGCAGCAGGTTTGCTGTTTCGTTGTCAGACATGCATGTAAGGTAGACAATGCTCATGATCTTTGGATCTGCATGCCTCCTTCATCTTATGTCATCGTGTTCGAATCGAAAGGATTTTTTTGGGCATGGCAGGAAGGCTTCATCGCATAAATTGACCGCACTCTTGAGTATGGGTCGACGGCATCCCACATGGAGCTTCTTCCCGTTCGATGTGAATGCGTTCACGGAGCTTGCCATCACGCATCATTATCTTGACCCTTTGGTTCACTTGATGATGGAGATTTCTTGATCTCTATTTTCGCGATGCCTTTGGGCTTGGTGATGTGCTTTGGAGACCATTATGTGGCATGAGATATTGTGGACTCTGCTTTTATTGATAGGTGGTCGCCTTCATGTGGCCAACTATCGGTGTGGCAGTCCTTTCAAATCCTCGCTCCTCAGAATATTTTGGAGATCGATTGTGGCGGTTGCTTGTGATGGGAATCCTTTCATTGTCGGTATTAACATATCGATGTGTCAGATTAGCTCTCGATGCTCATTTCATGGCATGGAGATCTGTGGAATGAGACCCTTCCATCCTCATTGGGAGTAGCGGTGGACTAAGGGTCTCGCCATATTGTGAATGTGGCTCTTAGAAATTGGGGTCTGTCCACCTTGCGGTCGTTTATTCGAGGTGATCATGCCTTCATCCTTCATGACTGATTCTTTCCCCTCCCTCCATATATATATATATACATGGTTGTGTTGGGCGAGATCATTGTTGTGTCGAGGACGTGCTACCTGGTTGATCCTGCCAGTAGTCATATGCTTGTCTCAAAGATTAAGCCATGCATGTGTAAGTATGAACTATTTATTTTGAAGCTGAATGGCTCATTAAATCGATTATAGTTTGTTTGATGATGTGCTACTCGGATAAGCGTAGTAATTCTAGAGCTATCGTGCACCAAACCCCACTCTAAAGGGATGCATTTATTAGGTAAAGGTCTGCCCATTTCCTGTTGATTCATGATAACTAGTCAGATTGCACGGCCCTTGTGCCCATATCACATCATTTGAATATCTGCCCTATCAACTTTCGATGGTAGGATAGGGGCCTACCATGGTGGTAATGGGTGGCGGAGAGTAGGGTTGATTCAGAGGAGCACGAGAGCGGCTACCACATCCAAGGAAGGCGGCGCAAATTACCCAATCGACACGGGAGGTAGTGACAATAAATAATAATCCGGGCTCTTGAGTGCAGTAATTAGAATGAGTACAATCTAAACCCCTAGGATCCATTGGAGGGCAAGTGCGTGCCGTGCGCGGTAATTCCGCTCAATAGCGTATATTTAAGTTGTTGCAGTTAAAAAGCTCGTAGTTGGACCTTGGGTTGGGTCGGTCCGCCTCGCGGTGTGCACCGCCCGTCTCATCCCTTATGCCGGCGATGCGTTCCTGGCCTTAATTGGCCGGGTCGTGCCTCCGGCACCGTTACTTTGAAGAAATTAGAGTGCTCAAAGCAAGCCCACGCTCTGGATACATTAGCATGGGATAACACCACAGGATTTCGGTCCTATTGTGTTGGCCTTCGGGATCGGAGTAATGATTAAGAGGGACGGTCGGGGGCATTCGTATTTCATAGTCGAGGTGAAATTTATGAAATGAAACCACCAGCATTTGCCAAGGATGTTTTCATTAATCAAGAACGAAAGTTGGGAGCTCGAAAATGATCAGATACCATCCTAGTCTCAACCATAAACGATGCCGACTAGGGATCGATGGATGTTGCTTTTAGGACTCCGCCGACACCTTGTGAGAAATCAAAGTTTTTGGGTTCCTTGAAGGTGTGCATATTTGCATTAATAAAAATAATAAAGTACAAAATAGCACAGAAGTGCTTAATACAAAACAAACTAAGAAGAAATGATAGAAGATTTATCCTCCACTAATAAAGAGTGAAAATATGGAGGGATAGTAGTACAAGTAGGACTAGGCCATGAGAAACTAGAAGTAATAGCAAGCTGGGCACAAAAAAATGACTTTGTTGCGATCCACATGTGTGAAAAGCACGGTGGAAGTCTGTCAGGAATAAAAGATCTGGAGATTAAGTGGGTACAGACTTCCATGTAGTCTGTATAAGTCATCGCTGAAGGAAGCCAACAATCGAGGCATTGTCTCCTTCCAATATGAGACCTCTATACTCAAACATCCATGGTTCAATACACTGCTCGAAATGAAGCATAGCACACAACTCAATGTGCTATCCAATCTTTGGGATACCCCAAGAGCTTTGATGAGCACTCCACGTCATCACGGAGGACAATACAATGCCAGACCAGGAGGAGAGCACCATCTACATTGGCCTTGAGCCATCCAGGAGGGGGGGAGTCCAAAAAGGGTGAATAGGCAGCCGAAATGGCTGGTGGATATCCCATTGCTCCTGAGATGAGAATGAACAAGGTCTGGTAAAGGTACTCATGATGTATGCAGCCAAGATCTTAGGTGTAGCATAAGGACGACCATGTATCTTGGCTGCGCCCACACACGGTAGATGGCACAACAAAAAGTCTGCGGTGGGTAGGTGTACCTTGGAAAAGAAATCCGATAAAGCATCAAAGTTCTGCAATATGGGCATATAGATACCCCAATTGGTGAGTTCACGCAAAAATAGAAAAAAAAGTGAAGCGGTGAAAAGAATGTGGTCAATGTCCTCCATGGTATTGCATCCCCATGACAACTCACGTCATCGCCGAGCCCCAAGAATATAGCCATCACGGTTGGTAACACTCCAGTCTCCACCAAATAGCTTTTCACGTGGGCTTGAGTTTATGAAGCCATGGGTGTATGGAGGTCTTGTCGAAAGCCGACCATATAGGCTAGTGATGATAGTCTTACATTGGAAAGTAATGTAGATGAGGTTTATCTAGTCGAGTGCACTGGAATATGAGAAATCTGCTCCACAAGATCAGAGCCAAAGGAGAGATGGAGTTTAAGAATATCCCATGTTTGATCATCTTGTAGAAAGTCAGCCACACAAGTATGTTGGAGGCATCCAAGAATGTGGGGTTGGACAACGGCGTGGTGTATCCAAATGTGTGATAGAACCTCTATACTTTGGCCATCGAATCTCCCAATAGGAGGGGTTTAGGCTAATCCATCACGAAGGATCTTCCAAGCTTTGGAATCACTCTGTGACGGTGATTTATGCTATAGATTTGCTCCATAACGTTCCCTGAGACATTTGTGGAGGAGGGTTGTAGGCTGTGAAATAAAATCCCAAGATAATCATGCTCAGAGTGGGCCTTGCCAAAGTGGTGCTAAATGGAACCCCAATCCACCAAAGTGACGAAAGAGCTCTTTCCATGAGACATAATGAATACCCCGAGACTGGGAGTCATGGTGCCATAAAAAATCCCTGCATAGTCGCTCAATTTCCTGTAAGACATTTCTGGGGACCAGTGTATGAGTAATCTGATAAACTGAGCTGGGCAAGAGTGAGGATTGTAGAAGTGTTATGCGACTAATGAGAGATGGACTTCCCCATGAACTAAGTCTTTCCGAACTTTTGTAGTAGATTAGAAATCGATTTAATGAGTCACCGATAGCTAATTTGATGCCAAGGTAGTCCATTTCCTCAACTCAGCTTAACAATGTAACAATCGGTTGGTTCTCCATCTTTCGACTTTGCTAAACATTATAACGATTTGAGGTGGTTGATTCATTGGCCTATCGCAATAGTCTTGAAGGATGGCCAATATCCTGCCATGGAGATGCACGGAAAGTTATCAGGATGTCATCAGCATAGAGTAAGTGAGAGACACATGTACCTGATTGGGATATGGACATCCCCAGATGTGGGCCTCTCTGTTTGAAGGCTAAGGTAAGTAGTTCAAAACAAAGGAGGAAAAGGTATGGTGACAAGGTGTCGTGCATCCATGGTGGCGGATCCACTAGTCCCCTTCCCATTCAGTGTAATGTGAATGTTGGAAGTGGTTGCATAATCCAAGTAGAAGATGGATGGGAACCCCATTAATGTAAGCACAGTGGAGAGAGTCTGCCAGTGCATCTTGTCATAAGCTTGCTCCATATCAACCTTCAGTGCCATGAACCCCACCCTAGAAGTGGAGTGTGTTAATAATTCTTGAGCCATTTGATGGGAGATGGTGCATTGTGGAACAATGCACCACCGAGATGAGTGTTGGGAGAGATGTTTAAGGCGGTTGACCGATTTTGCAATGATCTTGTATATGGTGGAGCATAAGCTAATGGGGTGGAATTTTGATGGTGTAGTAGCTCCATTAACCTTAGAGATTAGCACAACAAGTGTCTATTTCAGGTGTCATCCATGTGGGAGGTAGCAAAAATTCCATTCTTTGATCACATCATCTTTCACACACTGCCAAAATTTTTTGTAAAAGGAGGCTGTAATACCATCTAGTCCTGGGGCTCGGTTTGGGCTCATTGATCTGAGGGCCTCCCAGATTTTAGCTTCAGAAATTGGTGCATCCAACAAGGGTAGGAGATCAGGTGGAACTTGATTTGCTGCAGGTATGACCGACCATTCATCAAGTGAAATGTCCCCTGCCTGCCATTTATGTTAGAAGAAGGAGGTAAAAGTGGTAGAGATATCATCAGGGTCTGTGGACAAAGTCCCATTGTCCAGTTGAACTATCGAGATTCTATTACTCCTACGGCAGGAGGATGCTATTGAGTGGAAGAAATGTATTATGATCATCATCCCCATTTTTGCCCTTTGTTTCCACCATGTAGCCAATCAGAATGGGCGGTAAGTTGTAAAACTTTTGTAAGAATAGTACGGTCGTGGAGACCACGTGGAGAACAATCAATGGTGCAGTCCATCACCTCCTGAGTAAGTCATGTTCTTCCCAAGGTGCTTAAGTTTCTATTTGCTCTAATGGTAAAGGGCTTTGAGAGTTCTACTACTCTTCTTGTTCAAGATACTTGCTCTAGTCCCATAGTCATTTTTCTTCCATGTATGCCACACCAGTTACCAAGCAGCTGGGTAAGAGAGCCATGTGTCTTCAAATCTGAGCCATTTGTGTGGTGGATCATCCTTGTCTCGCAATATTTGGAGAAGAAGTGGGCAGTGATTAGAGGCAAGGCAGGGTAAGTGCTACACCTTATTGTCCCTGAGCAAGTTTGAAGCCAAAGAGTTCACTAACACCTGCTGTCATGCTTACGTCCATCTTTGTTATTAGTCCAGGTAAATCTGAGGCCAAGGAATTTAAGTTCCTGTAGTGAGGTAGAAATAAAGCAATCCTCCATTTCCTTGGCAGCCTGTGAATAAGAGAAAGGCCTCCCTCCCTTTTATTCCACAGATGTGATACTGATTGAAGTCCCCTCCTGATAGTAGGAATGGAGTGATCCACTAGTGTAAGGAGAGACTGCCATAATATTCTTCTACAATCGTAGTCTTTATTTGCATATATCCATCCAAGCATCCATTAGTTATCACGGTAAAGTTGCTTTCCCGATAACGGTCATGTAAAGAGGAGAAAAAGCTTATGTCGAGGCCAGTAGGATGATACCCAGTTTCCTCGTGAGGGGTGACATCCATCATTTGCTAATTAGTTTATCCACCTCTATCTTGAGATTTGTTCAATTCTTGTCTCTCGTAGTCCAACAAAGCGAGATATTATGACCACCTATCGGTGGCGTAGTGGTTGCCGTTGTGGCCTTGCACCCTACAATTCAAAAGAATGGAGGACATCAGAAAACATAGGGGATCGTCCCTCCAGATGTCCAACCAAACCTTCTTCCGCTTCTTTGAGAGACCCAGTGTAGTCTTGTTGATGTCTGTCGAAGTTACCAAGCTACTTGTCTTCCGGACTTTCCTTTACATTTACCCTTTATAGTAGGAGGAGGTTTGTGGGGATGCAATGGTTTGGAAAATGGGGGATAGTGGTGTCAACCTGTAAGAAATCAGTTGGTAGGTTCTTGAAATGTGGTGGATTGGAGTGTTGGTTGGCCTTTGTGGTGGGGAGGTTTAGGGTTGGGTTGCCCCTTTATCTGGGTAGTAGTGTGGTTTTGGTTTCTTTTTTCGAGTAACAAGGACCCAAGGACCTAATTCATCCTTGGATTGAGATGATCTTGGAGGCAAGGATGGTGAATGGGTGACTTTCTCGGTGGTTTCTTCCTAGTTTGTTTGAATAGCCACAACAGTGGAGTTAGTCAAAGCAGTGGTAGGTGTAATAGTGTTACCTTGAGTGCCGGATTAGAAGATGCTTCCATATGGTGGGTGGTTTCCCTTGCGGGGTAGGAGGAGTTTTCATCACTATCCACTTGTGGCCAACTTTGCCACAAGAGAAACACAGGTGAGAAATACCCTCATACTCCACAGGTTGAAAAAACGGCCATATCTTCCAGTAGCCAAACTCCGGTGTGGCAATTTCGAGAGATCTACCCGATACACTCGGCATAGAGACTTTGCCCCATCGGTCGATGATCAACCCATAGTGGAGCTCCAATGTATGAAGCAATGCGGGCGATGTTGGTGTTATCCCAGTACAGAAGTGGCAAGTTTGGGAGCCGGACCCAAATGAGGACAATCCATGGAAAGATGTTGGGTTGAAAGAAGGTGACCATGTCGGGCTAAGAACATTTTCAACAAACCAAGGTCCCCGGAGGGCGCATCTCTAGCTTCCAGCAAATACACACACAAAGCGTCTATGGCCACCATAATGAGGGTAAATTTGCCCGATTGGCCCCATTTCCGTTGAAGATCATTATTTAAGTAGAGAAAAGGTGGTCTCTTTCCAATAACCTTGCCAACCAAAGCTCTTTCCAATTTTGAGTTGTTAATGTCTGTGGCATCATCATCCAACAGAATTGTGGCCCATCTCCCATTAGGGCTTCAGATTTGTCCACATGGTCAAGTCGAACATGTTCTTTCCTCTTCCATTGGTTTTCCTGTCAGTTTGCTTGCTTCCCTTGGGTTGGCCGAGAGGTTCCATGGTTGGAAAAAGCATTATTTCTTGGGGGAGAAGCAATTTTCCCAGTGGCATAGCGAGGGCCTCTGTCCCTTAAGTGGACCACTTGTTGGAGGAAGAACACCCCAAAAAAAAGGGTTTGATATTGGTGGAGCATTGTCCCAACTTGGGGGAGTGCTTTAGGGTAGGGGAGAAGAATCAACCATGTCATGGTCGGGACTAACCTCATAGGCCAAAGAACAATGGTCTTCAGAGTCTGGACTAGCTCCCATGTCCATACCATCCATTGGAAGTGCACCAGGGATGATACATGAGTGAGACTTGCCATCGCTTTGCATCACTAGCGCCTTGTCGGGACAAGTGATCAAGTGCTGGTCGGCAAGGAGGCTTGTCCAGGCTGTCGTCGCAGGGACAAGCACTCTACTATCGCCTTCACGGATGTCGGTCGGCTTTCCGCGTGCGGCTGTTGGCCTCCCGCTAGCTGGCGCGCTCTTTGCTTCTGTTGGACTCCGGTCATGCAGCCTCACGCCAGCCTTCTTCATTCCGCCCAGCTTCCTTCCATTTAATCTTTGTGCAGCCCAGGCGCCTCAGCCTCTGCTTGCTAATGGCGTAGGACCATGACCGAACCCGCTTGCGCCCCTGCTAAGCGCCATGGGCGCTATCGCCTTCATTGCCCGCGCATGCCGGGAGGCTTCCATTGGCAAGTGCCACACCGTGGTCACCGCTGGTGGTGCCACCCGTGAGCATCAGACAGTCATGGACTTGACGCCATGTCATCCATCTTGGATGAGGCCTCCTCACCTATCCAGAGACCTTCCCTCCTTGGAGTCAGGCCAAAGTTGGCCGACCCTCCTTGGTTACTTGGTCATCTTCCTCCATGAAATCGTGGTTGAGCTGGCCAACCCAAGAGCCACCTTGTTGCCTCTCCCCTCACCATTTCACCATGACTATCTTGCTTAGAATGACTAGAGTTTGGTACTCTCCTTCCCCGATTTATCAGGGGAGGAGGTGACTGGCCACCTCCCCCATGGAAAGAGAGAAACCAAGCACCAAGAGAGAAAGTGAGAGTGAAAAAATCCAAAGTTTTTGGGTTCCGGGCAAAGTTTTTGGGTTCCGGGAAAAGTTTTTGGGTTCCGACAAAGTTTTTGGGTTCCTTGAAATTTTGCATTTACATTAATAAAGAAAAGATATTACAAACTAAAAAGTTTAACAATCAAAAGAAAAAAGCTAACTTGAAGCTAAGTGCTTCCTTATCATCCTCAAAATAACATGAAAAGGAGGAGGGATAAAACAAAATCAAGAGAATGCCATACAAACTCGAGGTAGTAAAGTGTGCACAAGAAAACAGGTGTGGTGAAGCTCCCGCTCATGAAAAGGATCAGGTTGGTGAATGCAAAATGTTTCGCAAGAATTTTGGGGGGTTCCATAAGGGTCCATGAGTCTTTGCATTCACCCTCACTTGATAAACAACATAACATGCTCTTCCCAGGGCTCAATCTGCGGGGTTTGTCAAAAGCAGCAAAGAGATCTGATGTGGCAAAAAAAAGGCATAACAAGTAGCAGAACCTTTAGGACCCTGGAGTGAAACATCTCAATGTGGTCCAAATCCATAGAGCACGGGCTACCTCTGCACAAGTCCTCGCCAAAAGTGTTGGGATAGCACCCAAATCACCAAAATAACTTCTCCGGATGGGGCAACCTCTTGAGTTTGCAAGAGCAATCACGTGGGAAGAGGGCATAACAAGCAAGTGAAGTGAGGGACTTACCAAGGGTAGATGAGTCACTCAGGGATATCCACTAAGTCCCAGTGAGTCACCACTCCTTTGATCACTCAACAAGGTCATGGCCAAAGTGAAGCTCCAATTTGGCATGGACTCTATCAGTGATGAAGGTACTCAACATCGATCCTCCAGGCACTACATCAATGAAGGTCAGTCTCCTAGAGAAAATCTGTCGGTCAAGTGTGTGAGACACCTTGCTCCCATCGAGATCCTCCAGAATAACATGCTTGAGGCTTTGGGCTCCAGAAGAAGCGGGATATGGAATCACCCTTCTCAAAGAACTCCCCAAATATCAACCATACTTCTCCCAGCACAGGTGTAGAGAGCTGGTGGAGCCCTGAGGGATAGGTGTGGGATCCCCAAGCTAGAATCTTCTCCTTTGCCCAATGAATCAGGGTGAGTAATCACTCAGTCTTCATGTCTAGCTTGAGGCCAAGATAATCCATCTCTAGACTCTCCAAAACCATCCTAGTGATTTGTCCTCCATCTAGTTGCATCTGGCAAGATGATAGCATATTTAGCGATTGATATCTGATCACAGTACTCTCAAGAATGCCTCATTTGTTTACCATGTGCCACATGCAGAAGCAATAATAATATCATTAGCATATAAGAGATGAGAGATGCAGGTACCTCAGTAGTCAGAGACATGCCCAGCTGGGGCCCCTTTGCTTGAAGGCTTGGGTAAGAAGCTCACACAAGATGAACAAGTAAGGGAAGCGGACACCCTTGTCGAAAACCACCGAGCATCAATCCACTCGGTCTTCCATTGACAAGATAGAGAACTTCAGGAATGTAATACACTGCATCACCCACTTGTTGAATGTAGGATGGAAACCCATCAGAAATAGGATTTTCTCCAAAGTCTTCCAACTCATGCGATCATATACGCTCCATGTCAATCTTGATCACCATGCCCCAACACGAGAGGTTGAGTGCTTAAGCTTATTAAAGATTTCACGGGCTGGAGGCGGTGATGTGAGATGTTCCTCACAAAGGCACCTTGCTCCTCAAATGATGGCGGGGAGGATATGCTTTAGTCTATTAACCGATCTTTGCAACCCGACTTGTAAATGGTCGACATAGACTAATGGGCGAGAACTTGGATGAATGGTTGTGCACTCTTGAATCAATGAGCATCTCTTTCCAATTATCATCCATGTGGGAAGTGAGAAAGAACTCACGAGCATGCAATAACATCCTCCTTCACACCGAGAATTGCTTGTAGAAGGGCGAGGTAATCCCATCCAATCTTGGAGCTCTATTACATCAGTGTAAGGCCTCTCAAATTTCCTGCTCAGTAATGTTAGCATCAAGAAGAATTTTGACATGAGGAGCTACCTACTTGTCAATCGGAATGGTAGGCTAATCATCAAGTGAAACATCCCCTTCGATCCACTTATGCTGAAAGAAAGTGGTGAAGGCCAATGTCTTGACGAATGCTTCCATCCTCACTCATGACACTATTGATTCTATTGGTGCGATGTCTAGCAGAAGCAACAGTGTGGAAGAAGTGAGTATTACCATCTCCCTGATGAAGCCATCTGGACTTGGCTCTCTGTTTCCACCAAGTGTTTAGCCTGGCAAGAGTAGAATTCAGCTCCACCACCTTGGAACGAAGATCAGCCTCCTGTGTAGTGGTCAGACCATCATTGGAACAATCAATGATCTAGAGTTCAGCAATATCTTCCTCCAATTTACTCTTCTGAGAGTTCAAATCCTTCATCTTGTTTTTGCTCCAATGAAAGAGGGCCTTCAATGTTCTGCTACTTTTCCGTTGGAGAATATCAGCCTTAGAGCCATAGTCATTTTTCCCCCATTTTTGCCACACCAACTTCCAGGCCATAGGATAAGAAAGCCATATTTCCTCAAATCGTAGTCACCGATGTGGTCTATCTTGGCAGTGGCGAAAAGCAATAAGGGCGGTGATCAGCAATGAGAAAAAATGACGACCTTTGTGTCTCGAGTAAGTTGGATGCCAATGAGTTGACAAGGATCCTGTCAAGTCTGACCCAAATCTTATTTCTGCCCTCATTATTGTTGGTCCATGTGAATTGTTGGCCAACAAAATCAAACTCATGCAAGTCCGCGGAGGCCATGCAATCCTCCATTTCCTGCACCACCTGTGAATAAGAGAAAGGCTTCCCTCCCTTCTTATCCTACTGAGTCAGGATGCAATTAAAATCTCCACCAATAATAGTAGGGGTCTGCTGATCCATACTGCTAAGAATAGTCTACCAAAGTGTCCTCTGCGGTGATAATCTTTATTAGCATAAACCCACCAGTCCATTGGTGTTATTAGGCATACTAACACTTCCAAACAATCGTCGGTAAGAATGTTGGGGTGAACTTCAGTTGCTCAAAGAATAATAATCCCACGAATTCCCATAGAGGATGACAAATGAAGCGCGGTTGCTTTCAACCAACTTGTCCACTTCGAGAGATCTCCTCAATCGGTTTCCACCGGGCCAATCATCTGATATCATGGCCACCAATGTGGTGGTAGGTAGTGGCCAGTAGTTTTCTTTCGGCCCCTACAATTCAAGGATGGATGACATTAAGTCACCATGATTTATCCCCAGCGGGTGATTGGTGTGTACCTTTTCCTCTTCTTTGAGTTGGCCTCAATTGGCACCAAATTCTGCAGCTCTCTCTCAAAGTGTGCCTGAGACACCCTTGCCTTAGTGGTAGTATGCATGGTCGCACAGGCTTTTTGAGCTTCTCCACTGTGGTTTTAGCTTGGAATATGGGAGCTGAAGAGGCATCGGCAGTATGGAGGGACTGCTTTGAGGGTGCTCCTTGTGGAGGAGCTCTTCCCGGGGAATGAGTAGTTGTAGGTTGGCCACCTTTATGGCCTTGCTTCCCACCATCCTTCTTCTTCAAGTTGCTCTGTTGCTGCTTGTTGTTAGTTCTCTTCTTTCTGGTGACCAGCACCCAAGGACCATACTCAGGGCTGGGCTCCAGTAATGGTGGTGGAATAGCTGTTGTGTCTCAACATCCTTGCCTTTAGTAGGATTTGGTGCATTTACATTCCCCTTCTAAAGTAGTGGGCCAAGTTCGCATGCACATTAGTCGAGCAGAGGAGAAGAGGTCTTACCCATAGTGGGAGCAACTGGAGGAACCCCCTTGGTGGGGCAAGAATCAACCTTGTGTCCCACTTTTCCACAAGCAAAGCAGAGTTGAGTAATCCCCTCATACTCAACATGCTAGAAAAACCTTCCATTTCTTCCATGGATCCAAACTCCAGGGGGGAGTTTTTGTGAAAGATCAAGTCTGATGCATACTCTGACAAATATGCTTTGCCCCCATGAGTTTGTTGGGTGATCCACCCACAGAGGCTCTCCAATGAAGGAAGCGATCCTGACAATATTAGTGTTATACCAGTAAAGCAGAGGGAGGTTAGGAAATCATACCCAGATCGGAGAGGAGAGCCCATGAAAAGATTTGGGATTGAAAGTGGGAGTCCACTTGTCCAACCCAATAACATTCCCTGCAACGAACCATGCCCATTCATCAAAACTGCATCTCTAGCCTTAGTAGTTTCAAAGATGCAAACAAAGCAATCTGGAGCAACCATAATCAATTTGAAAGCCCCCCATCCACTTCCTCTGCAGGTCTGCATTGAGGTAGAAATATGATGGTCTTTTTCCCAAAACCTTTCCAACAAGTGCTCTTTCAAGCTTCACTTGATTGTCATCCACAACTTGGTCATCCAGTAGAACAGTAATGCCATCTTCCATGAGTGCTGCATTTTTGTCAACAGGCCCCAATTTAACATACTCCTTCCTCCTCCAAGGGTTAGCTTGATCATTGCCCTTTCTTGGCGAGAGCTTTGAAGTTCTAGGAAATGCCTCTCTAGGAGGCAATTGTCTTCAAACAAAGGGTTGGTAGTAGCCTTGCCCTTCCCTTTGTTCAATCCTTGAAGCACACCCCAAAAAAATGTGCTGGGGTTCTCTTTGGCATTAGTGCAAACACCTTGTGTGCACTGCCTTGGAGCATTGTGATCAGCCATTGAGACATCTTGGTCAGCCTCCCCACTTGCAATTGGGTGTCCAGCACAATCCCCACCTAAAAAATCATCCATATGGCCCAGAAACAAGCCCTAATGTCATCCATATCACACTCATTGTAGAACATACCTTGGCCCGATTGAGTCCCCTCCATGCTCTTGGTTTTGCCTTTGTGTGTGTTGTTAGCCTTAGCAAGGCCAGCTTGATCTTCACCATCATCCATATCATCATCCCCATTGGCCACTTGATCGGCCAGCTCAGCATGTCTAGCCAAAGGTCAGTTGGCGGCAGCGAGTGAGCGGTGCTCGGATGGCTTCGGCTTGTCCTCTGGTTTCCTCTGCGCGAGCGAGTGAAAACGATGCCATGTCGGCGCTCGCAGCGATGCGCTTCTTGTGCTCACAGCGTGCTACGTTTCGTGCCGCGCATAATCGTCGCGCGTCTGATCCCGGGCGTGGTCCACTCAGTGCAATTTGTGCACAGCCCTGAAATGCCCAGCTCCAAGCGCCCATGCTGATTGTAGACCTCGGCCCTCCCACAGCGGTATAGTGGCTGGGACAACCACTGCCTTGTCCGCCCCCACCAACCCATCTCTGGCGAGGCAGCCGGAGTCTATAGTGAGGAATGAGACTGCGAGTGAGCTTGATTTTCAAAATCTCTTCCTCCACACCCACCACTTGCCATCCTAACACCTCCTCTTGCCGAGAAGCTTGCATGGTCCTCGGTCGCTACCTTCTCCATGCATTTCCATGTCAAAATCATCACCAACCATTCCTTGCACCAAAACCCTTGTCCATCCCTAGCACCTCCTTGCCATGGCCCTCTCCTTCTTGCCACCTTCTCGGCCTTTCCTCCTAGCCTTGTCCCTTGAGGAGGTGACCGTTGGCCACCCCCCACCATGGAGAGAAAAGAGTAATGGAAAGCTGCTTCAAGAGAGAGAAAAATATAATGGAAATGAGAGAGCCTCCAAAGTTTTTGGGTTCCGAGAAAAGTTTTTGGGTTTCAAAGTTTTTGGGTTCCTTGAAATTTTGCATTTGCATTAATAAAGAAAGATATTACAAACTAAAAAGTTCAACAATCAAAAAGAAAAGCATGCTAACTTGAAGCTAAATGCTTCCTATCATCCTCCAAAATAACATGGAAAGCAGGAGGGATAAAACAAAAATCAACAGAATGCCATACAAACTCAGTAGTAGCAAAGTGTGCACAAAATCACTAATCGATTGTAGTCGGGATGGTGTGAGAGAACAACACTGGTGGAACTCGAGAAAGCTAAGATCAGCCTGGTGGGGAGTCCAGTAACTCTAAGCATCTTAGGTAGGTCACCGTAGTGTTGTCTCCTTCAAGAATAATACCCTTCAACTCATGCATCCAGGGCTCAACAAGCTGCTTGATGGAGAGCATAGCCTACATCTCCACAAAAGTACTATCCCAATGTTGGGCGAATACTGTGCCTTGATAAGATTGCCCATATCATCTCTGATCACTACCCCAATACACAACAGGGTGAGTAGTGCACCATCCACATTAGCCTTTAGCCATCCAGGAGAGTCAGGAGGAGTATGAAAATAGCCGGTGTGGTGGAGCTCCCATTGCTCATGAAAAGGAAAGGATGCGTGTTGGTGAAAGCCTCCAAAATGTTTGCGCAGAATTTTGGGGTTCCATAAGGCTCCATGAGTCTTTGCATTCACGGCCCTCCAAACTTGATAAAACAATAAGTTCTTCCCCAAGTAGATCGTCCTTGGGGTTTGGTCAAAAGCGAAAGATATCTTGTGTGGCAAAGGAAGGCATAACAAGCCCCCAAGTAGCAAGAACCTTCAGGACCGCAGTCGTGAGAGAGCATCTAGTCAGGATGTGGTCCAAATCCTTAGCCTCAGAGCAGCCCCATGGGCATTGTACCTCCTCCACAAGTCCCCGTTGATGCAGCCAAGAAAGGGTTGGGATAGCACCCTTCAAAATGCACCACCAAAATAACTTCTCCCAGGATGGAGTGACCTCTTGAGCCAGCGATAGAGCAATCCTGGGAAGAGAGCATCGTAAGCAAGTGAAGTGACTTACCTGAGGGTAGATGAGTCGACTGGGATATCGCCACTAAGTCCAGTGAGTCACCACTCCTTTGATCGACTCAACAAGGTCATGGCCAAAGTGAAGCTCCAATTTGGTGTCCCAGCACTCGTCGAATGAAGGTACTCAAATCTGATCCTCAGGCTACATCAATGAAGGTGGGTCTCACGAGAGAAAAGTCTCAAGTGTGAGAGTACCACACCTTGCTCCCATCGAATCCTCCACCGGATAATATGCTTGAGGCTTTGGGCTCCACGAGAAGGACCAGACTTGGAATCACCCCTTCTCAAAGAACTCCCAAATATCATCACCATACTTCTCCATAGCATGTAGAAGAGTAGTGGGCAGATGAATCCCAAGCCGTGCCATGGGAGTCAAGTGGTGGCTGAATGAAAACCAAGGCCCCCAACCTTCTGCGGTGAACATATGTCCTTCCACTTTACATAGTGGACACTCTTCTGTGTGGAGCTCTTATCCCAGAGGAAGGATCTGCAGAGCTTCTCAATCTCCAGCAAAACATTTGAAGGGATGATAGTATGAGTAATCTGGTAAGCTGATCCAGGCAGTAGAGCTGAAGAGAGTAGGGTGGAGCGGCCCGCAAGGGATAGGTGACGGGATCCCCAAGCTAAAATCTTCTCCTTCAGATGAATCACGAGTAATCACTCTTGTGAAGTCTTCGAAGTGCAAGCTTGAGGCCAAGCTACTCCATCTCCTGGACTCTCTTAAACCCCAGCATCCTAGTAATCTAATTTGTCCTCCATCTAGTTGCAGCACGGCTGAAGATGATAGCAGATTTGCCAGCATAGATACGCTGCCCAGTCCAACCACAGTACTCCTCAAGAATGCCTCTAATTTGTTTGCCATGTGCTTGATTCCACGAAGCAATAATATCATCAACATATAAGAGATGAGAGATGCAGGTACCTCTAGTAGTTAGAGACATGCCCAGCTGGGGCCCCTTCTACTTGAAGGCTTGGGTAAGAAGCTCAGAGCACAAAATGAACAAGTAAGGGGAGAGCGGACACCCTTGTCGAAAACCACACTGAGCATCAATCCATTCAGTCCGTCTTCCATTCAACAAGATAGAGAACTTTGGGATGTAATACACTGCATCACCCACTTGCTGAATGTAGGAGGGAAACCCATCAGAACCAGGACCTTCTCCAAAGTCTTCCAACTCATACGATCATATGCCTGCTCCATGTCAATCTTGATCACCATGCCCCCAACCTGAGAGGTTGAGTGCTTAAGCTTATTAAAGATTTCTTGGGCTAAGAGGTGATGTGAGAGATGTTCCTCATGGCAAAGGCACCTTGCTCCTCAGAAATGATGGCAGGGAGGATATGCTTTAGTCTATTAACCAGGATCTTTGCAACAAGCTTGTAGATGGTCTGACATAGACTAATGGGCCGGAACTTGGATGGACAGTTGGCCCTCGCAATCTTCGGAATCAGCACAATGAGTATCTCTTTCCAATTATTATCCATGCGGGAAGTGAGAAAGAACTCTTGAATAGCTACAATAACATCCTCCTTCACACACCGCCAGAATTGCTTGTAGAAGGACGAGGTAATCCCATCCAATCCTGGAGCTCGATTGGGCCCCATCGAGTGTAAGGCCTCCCAAATTTCCTGCTCAGTAATGTTAGCATCAAGAAGAGTTTTGACATGAGGAGGTACCTGCCTGTCAATCAGAATGGTAGGCCAATCATCAAGTGAAACATCCCCTTCGATCCACTTATGCTGAAAGAAAGTGGTGAAGGCGGTAATGTCTTGATGTCCGAATGCTTCCATCCTCACTCATGACACTGTTGATTCTGTTGGTGTAATGTCTAGCAGAGGCAACAGTGTGGAAAAAGTGAGTATTACCATCTCACGATGAAACCATCGACTTGGCTCTCCACCAAGTGTTTAGCTTGAGAGTAGAATTCAGCTCCACCACCTTGGAGCGAAGATCACCTCTGTAGTGGTGGACCATCATCGGAACAATCAATGATCTGGAGTTCAGCAATGTCTTCCTCCAATTTGCTCTTCTGAGAGTTCAAATCCTTCATCTTATTTTTGCTCCAATGAAAGAGGGCCTTCAATATTCTGCTGCTTTTCCACTGGAGAATATCAGCTTTAGAGCCATGGTCATTTTTCCCCCATTTTTGCCACACCAACTTCCAGGCCAAAGGATAGGTAAGCCACATTTCTTCAAATTGTAGCCCTTGTGGTCCATCACGGCATGAAATGGCGAAAATAACAAGGGCGATGATCGAAGAAATCTGAGAAAGGTGGCCGACTTTTGTGTCTCTGAGTAAGTTGGATGCCAATGAGTTGACAAGGATCCTATCGAGTCTGACCCAAATCTTACTCCTGCCCTCCTTGTTGTTGGTCCATGTGAATTGTTGGCCAACAAAATCAAGCTCATGCAAGTCCAGAGGCCATGCAATCCTCCATTTCCCGCTTTGTGAGTAAGAAAAGGCTTCCTCCCTTCTTATCCTCAGTCAGGATCGCTTAAAATCTCCACCAATAATAGTAGGACTGATCCACACTGCTAAGAATAGTCTGCCAAAGTGTCCTCCTGCAGTGGTAGTCTTTGTTAGCATAAACCCAGCCAAGAGTCCACTGGGTATTATTAAGCATGCTAACACTTCCCAGAACAATCTGATCAGTAAGAACAATTGGGGTGAACCCAATCAGATTACTCTGCCAAAGAACAATGATCCCACCAAAATTCCCTTTAGAGGGGTGACAAATGAACGCCATTTGCTTCCAACCAACTTGTCCACTTCCGTGAGATCTCTTCAATCCTAGTTTACCACTAGGCCAATCATACAGATATCATGGCCACCAATCAGGTGGCGTAGTAGTGGCCCGTAGTTTTCTTTCCCCTACAATTCAAGAAAAGAATGGAAGACATTAAGCCACCATGGGGGATTTATCCCCCGTAGGTGATTCACTGTACCTTTTTCCTCTTCTTTGAGTTGGCCTCAATTGGCCCCAAATTCTGCAGCTCCCTCTCAAAGTGGGCACAGACACCCTAGGCCTTGTGTGGTAGGTTGGGTGGTTGCCTTCTCCCTCAGGCTTTTGAGCTTCTCCACTATGGCTTTGGCTTGGAATATGGGGCTGAGGAGGCTTCATGAGGGAGGGCTTTGAAGGTGCTCCTTGAAGAGAGCTCTTCCGGGATGAGTAGCTATAGGTTGGCCACTCTATGGCCTTGCTTCCCACCTTCTTCTTCTGTTAATCTGCTGGTTGTTATTAGTTCTCTTCTTTCGGTGACCGCACCCATTGACCATACTCAGAAGAAGTGGGCTCCTCAGGCTGTGTAGGTAATGGTGGCGAAGTAGTCTGTTGTGTCTCAGCATTTTTTCCATTGGTAGGATTTTGATTAGTGCTACATTCCCCTTCTCGGCTGTGGCTAAGTTACATAGACTCATGCACATTAGTCTGAACAGGAGGAAGAGAGGAAGTCTTACCAGTAGTGGTAGCATGGAGGAACTCCCTTGGTGGGACAAGAATCAACCTTGTGTCCCACCTTTCCACAAGAAAAATAGAGTTGAGTAATCCCCTCATACTCAACCCGTTGGAAAAACCTTCCATTTCTTCCATGGATCCAAACTCCAGGGGGGAGTTTTTGTGAAAGATCAAGCTGATACTAGCAAACATTCTTTACCCCATGAGTTTGTTGGGTGGTCCACCTGTGGCTCTCCAATGAAGGAAGTGATCCTGCAATATTAGTATTGTCCCGGTAAGCGGGAGGTTAGGGAAGCATACCCATCGGAGAGAGCCCATCAAAGATTTGGGATTGAAAGTGGGAGTCCACTTATCCAACCCAATGACATTTCCAACAACCAATCAAGGCATCTCTAGCCTCAATGGTTTCAAAGATGCAACAAAATCTGAGCAACCATAATCAATTTGAAAGCCCCCCATCTACTCCACTTCCTCTGCAGGTCTGCATTAAGGTAGAAATAGGATGGTCTTCTCCCTAACACCTTTCCAACAAGTGCTCTTTCAAGCTTCACTTGATTGTCATCCGACTTGGTCATTCAGCAGAATAGTAATGCCATCATCCATGAGTGCTTTATCAACAATTTAACTTAATATACTCCTTCTTCTTCCAAGGGTTAGCTTGATCATTTCCCTCCCTTGGCGAGAGCTAGCACCATTTGAAGTTCTAGGAAGAGCCTCTCTCTGGAGGCTATTATCTTCAACAAGGTAGTATTGCCCTTCCCTTTGTTCAATCCTTGAAGCACACCCCGAAAAGGTGCTCGGGTTCTCCTTGGCATTTGTGCAAACACCTTGTGTGCATTGTCTTGGAGCAATGTCATCATCCATAGAGGCATCTTGGGCCTCCCCCTTTCCCTTGGGTGTTCATGATCCCCACCGAAAAAATCATCATATGGCGGGCAACAAATATCACCCATATAATGCTCATATATTATAGAACATACCTTGGCCAAGTTGAACCCCTCCATGCTTTTGGTTTTGCCCTTATGTGTTGTTAGCCTTAACAAGGCGGCAGTCTTCACCATCATCCATATCATCATCCCATTGGCCACTTGATCGGCCATTTCACATGTTAAAGTCAATCGGCGGCCAGCAGTGAATAGTGCTCACGGATGGCTTGTCCTCGGCTTCCTCCGGTCGCGGTCGTGAATTAGCTCCATGGCATCCAGCTCCCGCGGCTTCTATGCGCCACGAGTGAACAGTCTTGCATGCTTCGCTCGCCCCTGCCCGACCTCCTCCTTCGCATCTCAATCGGTGCACAGCACCTTGCGCCAATCTCGCTATGATCACGCCTTCACGAAATGCACCCGCTCCACGCGTCCGGCCTTTATTATCACGATTGGCTGCGGGCCATTCAGCGGCCTTCCATCCCGACCGCAGCGATCAGTGTGACTGGGACATCCAGCCAGACCCTTGTCGCACTGTAAGCCCAGCAAAGCCACCAGACGTGGGGCCATAGAGTCTGATGCCCATGAGTGAATAATGGCGAAACTTTAGATTTTTCAGAAACCCTTCCTCCGGCCAAACTAGCACCACCACTTGTCATCCCTAGCACCTCCCCTTGCCGGAGAAGCCTTGCATGATCCTTGGAGAGGTCGCCACTTTCTTCATGCATTTCCATGTCAAAATCATCACCAACCCGACCATCTTTTGCATCAAAAACCTTGTCCATCGCTAGCACATCCTTGCCATGGCCCCTCTCCTTCTTGCCACCTTCTCGGCCTTCCCTCCTAGCCTTGTCCCTTGTAGGAGGTGATGCCACCCCACCATGGAGAAAAGAGTATTGGAAAGCCGCCTCAAGAGAGAGAAAAAATCATGGAAATGAGAGCCAAAGTTTTTGGGTTCATTGAAATTTTGCATTTGCATTAATAAAGAAAGATATTACAAATTAAAAAGTTCAACAATCAAAAAGAAAAGCATGCTAACTTGAAGCTAAATGCTTCCTATCATTCTCCAAAATAACATAAAAAGCAGGAGGGATAAAACAAAAATCAGTAGAATGCCATACAAACTCAGAAGTAGTAGCAAAGTGTGCACAAAAATCTACTAACCGATTGTAGTCCCGGCTGGTGTGAGAGAACAGCACCTGGTGGAACTCGAAAAGCCAAGATCGTACTTGGTGGGAGGTCATCTCTCGAAGCATCTTGGAGGTAGGTCACCAGAGTGTTGTCTCTTTCAAGAATAATACCCTTCAAATCATACATCCAGGGCTCAATAAGCTACTTGATGGCGAGCATAGCCTGCATCTCCACAAAAGTGCTATCCCAATCTTTGGGCGAATACGCACCTTGATAAGATTGCCCATGTCATCTCGATCACTATCCCAATACACCACCGGGCGGAGTGCACCATCCACATTAGCCTTTAGCCATCTGGGAGGGGGGTAGTCCAGAAGGAGTATGAAAACAGCCGGTGTGGCTGGTGGAGCTCCCATTGCTCATGAAAAGGAAAGGATGCAGTGTTGGTGAAAGCCTCCAAAATGTTTGCCGCAAGAATTTTGGGGGTTCCATAAGGCCGTCCATGAGTCTTCGCATTCTTGGCCCTCCAAACTTGATAAACAACAGAACAATAAGCTCTTCCCCAAGTAGATCTGTCCTTGGGGGTTTGGTCAAAAGCAGCAAAGAGATCCTGTGATGTGGCAAAGAAAGGCATAACAAGCCCCCAAGTAGCAAGAACCTTCAGGACCGCAACAGTGAGAGAGCATCTAGTCAGGATGTGGTCCAAATCCTCAGCCTCAGAGCAGCCCCATGGGCATTGTACCTCCTCCACAAGTCCCCGTTGATGCAGCCAAGAAAGGGTTGGGATAGCACCCTTCAAAATACCAAAATAACTTCTCCGAGGATGGAGTGAAACCTCTTGAGCCATGATACAAGAGCAATCCTGGAAGAGAGCAATGTAAGCAAGTGAGTGACTTACCTAGGGTAGATGAGTCGACTCGGGATATCGCCACTAAGTCGGTGAGTCACCACTCCTTTGATCACTCAACAAGGTCATGGCCAAAGTGAAGCTCCAATTTGGCGGTGTCCCGACTCTGCGGTGAATGAAGGTACTCAACATCGATCCTCCGAGGCTACATCAATGAAGGTCGGTCTCACGGAGAGAAAAGTCTGTCGACCAAGTGTGTGAGTACACGCCTTGCTCCCATCAGCAATCCTCCACCGGATAATATGCTTGAGGCTTTGGGCTCCACTGAGAAGGACAACCTAGGACTTGGAATCACCCCTTCTCAAAGAACTCCCCCAAATATCATCACCATACTTCTCCCGCAGGCATCGATGCAGAAGAGTAGTAGGCTTCTGAATGAAATCCCAGGCAAGCCGTGCCCTTAGTGGAGCGTCAAGTGGTGGGAATGAAAACCAAGGCCCCAACCTTACGCGGTGAACATATGTCCTTCCACTTTACATAGTGGACACTCTTATGTGGAGCTCTTATCCCGGAGGAAGGATCTGAGCTTCTCAATCTCCAGCAAAACATTTGAAGGGATGATAGTATGAGTAATATGGTAAGCAGATCCAGGGAGTAGGGCTAGAGCTGAAGAGAGTAGGGTGGAGCGGCCCGCAAGGGATAGGTGACGGGAACCCCAAGCTAAAATCTTCTCCTTCACTGATGAATCGGTAATCACTCACTGTGAAGTCTTGAGTGCTGAGGCCAAGATACTCCATCTCTTGGACTCTTTTAAACCCCAGCATCCTAGCAATCTGATTTGTCCTCCATCTAGTTGTAGCACAGCTGAAGATGATAGCAGATTTGGCAGTATTGATATGTTGCCCAATCCAACCACAGTACTCCTCAAGAATGCCTCTGATTTGTTTGCCATGTGCCACTGATGCCTGAGAGGCAATAATAATATCGGCAGGAGACAGTGTGGCTAGCGAAAGCACCGCGCCATCAGCAAGCTGGCTCCGATGCCATCAGCGGCGGCCGTGGGCTCCCCATCTGACCCGTCTTGAAACACGGACCAAGGAGTCTGACATGCGTGAAGCGGGTCAAAGCGTGGCAAGAAAGGCGATGCACGGATCCTCTCGTGGGTGCACCGCGGACCGACCCGGATCTTCTGTGAAGGGTTCGAGTGAGAGCATGCGTGTCGGGACCCGAAAGATGGTGAACTATGCCTGAGCGGCGTGAAGCTAGAGGAAACTCTGGTGGAGGCCCGCAGCGATACTGACGTGCAAATCGTTCATCTGACTCAGGTATAGGGGCGAAAGACTAATCGAACCATCTAGTAGCTGGTTCCCTCCGAAGTTTCCCTCAGGATAGCTGGAGCCCCGGGCGGAGTTCTATCGGGTAAAGCCAATGATTAGAGGCATCGGGGGCACAACGCCCTCGACCTATTCTCAAACTTTAAATAGGTAGGATGGCTAGGCTGCTTCGTTGAGCCGTGCCACGGAATCGAGGGCTCCAAGTGGGCCATTTTTGGTAAGCAGAACTGGCGATCACGAGATGAAGGAAGCAGTTACTGATTGCCCAACTCGTTAACCCAGAACCCACAAAGGGTGTTGGTCGATTAAGATAGCAGGACGGTGGTCATGGAAGTCAAAATCCACTAAGGAGTGTGTAACAACTCACCTGCTGAATCAACTAGCCTCGAAAATGGATGGCGCTTAAGTGCGCGACCCACACCCAACCATCGGGCAACGGCGATGAGTGAGGAGGCGCGGTCGCCATAAAACATGGCCGAGCGTCGCGCGGCCGTCGTCTGGATCTTGGTAGTAATAAAATTTAAATGAGAGCTTTGAAGGCGAAGGAAAGGTTCCATGTGAAGCGGCACTTGTACATGGGTTAGTGATCTAAGAGGCGGAGAGCCTCAAAAGCGCCGCTTCACGTGAGCTTCGAAAGGGAGTCAGGTTAAAATTCCTGAGATGGGATGTGGCGGCTGACGGTGATGTTTGATAGTCGAGCGTCGGGGCCTCGAAGAGTTATCTTTTCGCTACCCTACAAACGGCTCGGCCGGGTAGTCAAGCTGGAAGAGCGCCGCACATTGAACGGCGTCCGGTGCGCCCGGCGTAAAATCGGAGGGCAGTCGTCACGCCATCGTACTCATAACCGCATCAGTCTCCAAGATGAGCGACCGGTTGATGGAGCAATGTAGCAAGGAAGTCGAAATGGATCCGTAACTTTGGGAAAAGGATTGACTCTGAGGGTTGGGCATGGGGGTCCCAATCCCAAATCCATCGGTGTCGGTACTGAGCCGCGTGAGCGAGTCGCCGCGGGGGACGATTGGGAAGCCCGCGGGGCCTTCCCGGCGTCGAACAACGACTCGAGTGAATCGGTCAAGGGGAATCATTTGCTTTAAAACAAAGCATTGCGATGGTCCCTGGATGCTCATGCAATGTGATTACTTGATGCTCAATGTCAAAGTGAAGAAATTCAACCAAGCAGTAAGCGCGTGGGAGTAACTATGACTCTCTTAAGGTAGCCAAATGCCTGTCATCTAATTAGTGATGCGCGAATGGATTAACGAGATTCCCACTATCCACTACTATCTAGCAAACCACGACCAAGAGAATGAGCTTGGCGTCACGGGAAAGAAGACCACTGAGCTTGACTCTAGTCCGACTTTGTGAAATGACTTGAGAGGTGTAGGATAAGTGGGCTTTCATGCAGTGAAATCTACTTTTAATGTTATTTTACTTATTCCGTGAGACGGAGGCGGGGCCTAGCCCCTCCATTTGGCTTTTAAGTCTGCCCCGGTGGGTCAATCCGGGCGGAAGACATTGTCGGTGGGAGTTTGGCTGCGCACATCCGTTAAAGATAACGAGTCTAAGATGAGCTCAACGAGCAATCTCATGTGGAACAAAAGCTTGTTTGATTCGATTTTCAATGTATGAACCGTGAAAGCGTGGCTATCGATCCTTTAGTCATTCAAAATTTGAAGCTAGAGGTGTCAAAAGTTACCACGGCGATAAGCCTTGCTTAGCGTTCGCGCTTTTGATCCTTCGATGTCGGTTCTTCCTATCATTGTGAAGCGAATTCACCAGTGTTGGATTGTTCACCCACCATCGAGGTTTAGTGATTCATGTGTTTTGCCCCATATGCAGAGATTAACCTGTCACCATTCATCACACATGGCAAAGGTTGAAAATAAGCGAAATTCATTGCGAAACGCCTTGCTAAAATACGCCGCCCGAGCTTCGGAGCCAGAGGCGCGCGCTCGGCGAAATGAATGGACTGCGATGCGGAAAACCGGATGACATGCGTGGCGAGTGGCGGCCTTTGCCATGATCCGAGATCTACCCTATGTCGGCGATTCATCCCCACCCCAATTTACTCCGCGTTCACGGCGGTTTGGGCTGCCGGAGAAATTCACATGGGGACCCAGCCGGACCCAACGAATCGCCGTGAAAAAGTAAGCTCTGTGGGGATTCTGGAACTACGGGGCCTGGCCGTCTTACCGTCTAAGGGAGTGACCCGGCGACATCGCTCGCCTTTGTGTGAGGCGTCGTACATCGCGAGGGCGGGCATGTCAGCGCGTCATCGCATGCCAGTGCCGGTTGATGGCATGCTAGTTCCCGTGCCTATTTTCTCGAGCCACGCATCGCCGCTTATCCGACGTGGTCCATGCACCCGTACGAGCCTTCGATATGCCGCATGAGATAAATAATGTCCGTGGGTGGGAATCGAAGGCATTTGTCTCGTTGAATTAGTAGGGGATGCGGCCGGCGCACGTGCGCGGGCACCCCGCTAGCAAGAATGCATGCCAGTGAAAAAGTAAGCCTCTTCGGATTCTCGAACTATGCTCGACAAAGACTTCGCCAGGCATGAGGAGGAAGGGCGGCCACGCCATGAGCATGTCGTGACGCGCTCGCCCGCGGACTATATTCTTGAACCGGCTTCGCCATCCGCCGGCAAAGGCACCCATACGAGCCTTTGATATTCGCGTATAATGAAGCGTAAATCCAAATGCGATGCAAGCCGATAAATGCGGCCGATGCACGAAACACGCACGGCTGCACCCAAAAAATGACCAATGTCACGCAAAATATTGGCATGGCGCTACATCCCCAAGAAAGGATCTAGCCATCCGGGGTCGGGAAATTGGCCTACCCAATGCCGAGAATACCTGAGTCGCGATGGCCATGCGCGGTGGTAGCTGATGTGCTCTAGCGACGCACCGTCGACAAGTGTCGATGAGCCGAGCAATCGGTAAGCGGTGCTCGTGTGGAAGGCGGTGACCGACAGGATGTGGGGCAAGTGCCTTAGTGCCGCGAGCCACGTGTCACACGAACCGCAAATGTGAGCTTAGCATCCTTATCATCTCATTACGCGCCTACGGCACGGCATACCCGCAGGTGTGTCGATCCGCTGGCCCTGGCGCCAGGCACATCGCTGGCCTCTGGCGCTGGCGCAGCTTATTCCACGGCGGCGCCGCGCCAGACATCCATGGAGGCCGCTGCAGCCAGTTCTCATTGGCTGCCTCAAGACCATGGCGCCGGCCGCTCACAGATTCTCATGCGAGCCGCCATGGTCATGAGCCCTCATCTGTCGCTGCCATGGCTCATAGTGCTAGGCCGAGCAAACTGCCGTCACCATCAGGCTGGAGCCGCCCTGAAACGCTCTAAGCTCATGGCGCGCTGCCTTCACCTGACAAGGCTTCGCCCAAGCAGCCGCTGGGTGAGTCAAGACGCTCATGCAGACCCAGCCAGCTTCCTCCAGGCCTCCCTGCTGCCCCATGGCCAGACGCCTCACCAAGCATGGTGCTTTGGTGCCCATGCGGCGCTTAACCTCGAATTGGTGTTTTAGCCATTTTTTGAGGCTGGAACCTCCTAAAACCTCCTATGGTGCTCTGCATTTGCCTCCATTCATATGACCGCCCATAAAAAGTAAGCTTTTTGGGCTTTCTGGAACTTCCGGGGTCTGAAATGTGCATTTTGCCCTGCCCGTCTATTAGAGATGAGTCAATTGGGCAGCAGTTTTTGCTTTTTGTCGACATGCATGTAAGGTAGACAATGCTCATGATCTTTGATCTCGCATGCCTCCTTCATCTTATGTCATCGTGGTTGAATCGAAAGGATTTTTTGGGCATAGTCGAAGGAAGGGCTTCATGGCATAATGAATCAACCGACTCTTCTGAGTATGGGTCATCATCCACATGGAGCTTCTTCCCGCCTCGATGTGAATGTGTTGGAGCTCGCCATCCACATCATTATCATGACCCTTTGGTTCGCTTGATGATGGATTTCTTGATCTCTATTTTTGCAGTGCCTTTGGGTGATGTGCTTAGGGGAGACCGCGAGATGTTGTGGACTCGCTTAGATAGTGGTCCTGTGGCCAACTATCGGCGGCGCCCTTTCAAATCCTCGCTCCTCTAATATTTTGGAGATCGACAGGTTGCTTGCTATGGGAATCCTTTCGTTGTGAGATAACATGTGTCGCGATTAGCCTCTCGATGCTCATTTTCATGGCATGGAGATCGCCTGGAATGAGACCCTTCCATCCTCATCTTGGGAGCTTGTATCTCGGTGGATGGAAGGGTCTCGCCATATTGTTGCGAATGTGGTTTCTTAGAAATCTCTGTCACGCCCACCTTGCCCGGTATATTCGAGGTGATCGCCTTCATCCTTCGTGCGACTCTGATTCTTTCCCTCCTCCATATATATATATACATGGTTGTGTTGAGATCATTGTTGCGGCCGAGGATGCTACCGGTTGATCCCGCCAAGAATATATGCTTGTCTCAAAGATTAAGCCATGCATGTGTAAGTATGAACTATTTCGTGACCGAAACTATGAATGGCTCATTAAATCGCTTATAGTTTGTTTGATGGTACGCGGCTACTGGATAACCGTAGTAATTCTAGAGCTAATACGTGCACCAAACCCCGACTTCTGGAAGGGATGCATTTATTAGGTAAAAGGCCACCGCTTCGATTCATGATAACTGCCGGATCGCGCTCCGGCGCATCATTCAATATCCGCCCTATCAACTTTGATGGTAGGATAGGGGCCTACCATGGTGGTGACGGTGATGAGAATTAGGGTTCGATTCGAGAGGGAGCTCGAGAGATACCACATCCAAGGAAGAAAGAAATTACCCAATCGACGGGAGGTAGTGACAATAACAATACTCTCTTCGAGTAATTGGAATGAGTACAATCTAAACCCCTTAACGAGGATCCATTGAGGGCAAGTCCGGTGCCGCCACTGTAATTCCAGCCCAATAGCATATATTTAAGTTGTTGCGCTAAAAAGCTCAGTTGGACCTTGGTTGGCCGCTCATGTTGCACCGCCCGTCCTTATGTCGCTGCATTCCCTCGGCCTTAATTGGTCGCCACCATTTTGAAAAAATTAGAGTGTTCAAAGCAGGCCTATGCTCGAATACATTAGCATGGGATAACACCACAGATTTCATTTCCATTGTGTCTCGGATCGAGTAATGATTAAGAGGGACGGTCGGGGGCATTCGTATTTCATAGTCAGAGGTGAAATTCTTGGATTTATGAAAGATGAACCACTGCGAAAGCATTTGCCAAGGATGTTTTCATTAATCAAGAATGAAAGTTGGGGCTCAAGACGATCGATACCGCCCCTAGTCTCAACCATAAACGATGTCGTGGATCATGGATGTTGCTTTAGACTCGCACCTTGTGAGAAATCAAAGTTTTGAAGGGTGCATATTGCATTAATGAAAAATAACAAAGTACAAAATAGCAAGTGCTTAATACAAACATACTAAGAAGAAATGACAAGATCTATCCTCCACTAATAATGAGTGAAAAGATGGAGGAATAGTAGTACAAGTAGGACTAGGCCATGAGAAACTAGAAGTAGCAAGTCGGGCACAAAAGTCACTATTAGATCCCCACATGTGTGAAAAGCACTGGAAGTGTCAGAATGAAAGATCTGAGATGAAGCAGTCCATGTAGTCTGCATAAGCCGTTGCTGAAGGAAGCCAACTACCGAGGCATTATCTCCTTCCAATATGAGACCTCTATACTCGAACTTCCATGGTTCAATGCACTGCTCGAAATGAAGCATAGCCTGCAGTTCAATTTGTGTGCTATCCTAATGCTAGAGATGTACCCCAAGAGCTTTGATGACACTGCACTGTCATCACGAAGGACAAGACCAATGCCAGTAGCACTAGAGGGGAGGAGAGCACCATCTACATTGGCCTTGAGCCATCCAAGAGGGGAGTCCAAGGGTGAATAGAAAAAAATGGTCGGTGGATATCCCATTGCTCTTGTGATGAAAATGACCAAGGTCTGGTAAAGGTACTCATGATGTATGCAGCCAAGATCCTGGGTGTAGCATAAGGATGACCATGTATCTTGGCGTTGCGAGCCCGCCACACCTGGTAGATGGCACAACACAAAGTCTGTGCAGCGGGTAGGTGTACCTTGGAAAAGAAATCAGATAAAGCATCAAAGTTCTGCAATATGGGCATAGAAATACCCCAATTGGTGAGTTCCTACAAAATAGAAAAAGTAAGTGAGTAGTGAAAAAGAATGTGGTCAATGTCCTCTATGGTGTTACATCCCCATGGACAAGTCCCTCATCAACCGTGCCCCAGAATATATAAAGATCTGGTTGGTAACACTCCACAAGTCTCCACCAAAATAGCTTTTCATGTGGAGCTTGAGTTTATGAAGCCATGGGTGTCAGAGGTTTGTTTGGAAAGCCACCCAAATAGTTAGTGAAGTGATAGTCTTACCGATTGGCAAGTAATGTAGATGAGGTTTATCACCGCCTACGAGTGAGTGGGAAGATGAGAAATCGCCCAACAAAATCAGGGCCAAATGAGAGGTGGAGTTTAGGAATATCCCATGTCTGATCATCTTGTAGAAATTCAGCCACACAAGTATGTTGGAGAGCTGTGACATCTAAAAATGTCAGGGTTCGGGACAACGGTAGTGAGTGTATCCAAATGTGTGATAAAACCTCTATACTTTCCATCAACCTCCCGTGTAGGGAGGTTTAGGCTAGCTACCCATCAAGAATCTTCCAAGCTTTGGAATCACCGCTGGTGATCTATGCCATAGATCTGCCCATAACGTTCCTGAGACATTTGGAGGAGGGTTGTAGATGTGAAAGAAAATCCCAAGCTAATCATGCTGAGTGGGCCTTGCCAAAGTGGTCAATGGAACCCCAATCCATCAAACTAACGAGGCTTACGAGCTCTTCCATGAGACATAGTGAATACCAGACCGGGAGTCATGGTGCCATAAAATCCCGCAGTCCCCTCAATTTCAACATCGGGACCATTGTATGAATAACTAAACCGATGCAAGAGTGAGGATTGTAGAAGTGTTGTATGACCGCCTAATGAGATGATGACTTCCCATGAACCAAGTCTTTCCCAACTTTGCAGAGATTAGAGAAATCTGATTTAATGAGTCACCATAGCTAATTTGATGCCAAGGTAGTCCATTTCCTCAACTCGGAAGCTTAACAATGTAGCAATCCGGTTGGTTCTCCATCTTTTAGCCTTTGCTAAACATTATAAGATTTGAGGTGGTTGATTCGTTGGCCTGTCCAGGAACAATAGTCTTGAAGGATGGCCAATATCTGTCTAGCATGTGCAAGAGTTGCCTGGGAAGTTATCAAGATGTCAAGTAAGTGAGAGACACATGAACTGATGGGATATGGACATCCCCAAATGTGGTCCCTCTGCTTGAAGGCTAAGGTAGCTCGAGCAAAGGAGGAAAAGGTATGACTGACACTTGTCGAAATCCACAACTAGCATGGAACCACTCAGTCCTCTTCCCATTCAGCAGTAATGTGAATTTTGGAAATGTGATGCATTGCATAATCTAAGTTGAGAAGATGGATGGGAACCCCATTAATGTAAGCACATTAGAGAGAGTCTGCCAGTGCATCTTGTCATATGCTTGCTCCATATCAACCTTCAGTGCCATGAACCCCACCCTGGAAGTGGAGTGCTGGAATTTGTTAATAATTTCTTGTGCCAATAAGCAGTGGTGGGAGATGGTGCGTTGTGGTACAAATGCTCACTGCTCAACTGAGATGAGTGTTGGGAGCAGTGTTTAAGGCGGTTGACCAGGATTTTTGCAATGATCTTGTATATAGTGGAGCATAAGCTAATAGGGTGAAATTTTGATGGTGTGGTAGCTCCATTAACCTTGGGGATCAGCACAACAAGTGTCTATTTCCAGGCATCATCCATGTGGGAGGTAGCAAAAAATTCCATTACTGCAGCAATCACATCATCTTTCACACACTGCCAAAATTTTTTGTAAAAGGAGGCTGTTAGACCGTCTATTCCTGGGGCTCGGTTTGGGCTCATTGATCTGAGTGCCTCCCAAATTTAGCTTCAGAAACTGGTGCATCCAACAAGGGTATGAGATCAGGTGGAACTTGATTTGCTGCAGGTATGACCGCCACTCATCAAGTGAAATGTCCCCTGCCTTCCATTTTTGTTGGAAGAAGGAGGTAAAAATGGTAGAGATATCATCAGGGTCTGTGGACAAGGTCCCATTGTCCAGTTGAACTATCTATTACTGGAGGATGCTCAGTGGAAAAAATGTGCATTTTGATTACCATCCTGCAGCCATCAGACTTTTTCCCTTTGTTTCCACCATGTATCTGACTGGACGAAGGTGTAAAACTGTGTAAGAATAGGTACTTGATGGGTTGGAGACCTTGTGGAGAACATTCAATGGTCTCAGTTATCACCTCCTTTGTGAGTAAGTCATGTTCTTCGAAGGTGCTTAAGTTTCTTTGCTCCAATGGTAGGGCTTTGATAGTTCTACTACTCTTCCTATTGATTTCGCTCTAGTCCCATAGTCATTTTTCTTCCATGTATGCCACACCGCCCAAGCTGGGTAGAGAGCCATGTGTCTTCAAACCCATCCATCTTGTGGTGGATCATCCTTGTCCCATAAGATTTGGAGAAGAAGTGGGAAAGGATCGAGGCAAGCGGGTAAATGCACCTTATTGTCCCTGAGCAAGTTTGAAGCCAAAGAGTTCACTAACACTGCCGGGACCTGATTTTACTATGCCCATCTTTGTTGTTAGTAAATCTGGTCCAAGAATTCAAGTTCTCAAGTGAAGTAGAAATAAAGTCCTCCATCTCCTGGCGGTGAGTAAGTGAAAGGCCTCCTCCCATCTTATCCACGAGAGGTGATAGTTGAAGTCCCTCCACAGTAGGAATAGAGTGATCCATTAGTGTAAGGAGAGACTGCCATAATAGTCTTCTACAGTGGTAGTCTTTATTAGCATATATCCATCCAAGCATCCATTAGTTCTGATCTGGTAAGGTTACTTTCCCCAGTATAACTTGGTCATGTAAAAGAAGAGGAGAAAAGCTTATTATGTCAGAGCGCCAAAGGAGGATGATACCACCAGAGTTTCCTTGTGAGGGGTGACATAGAAAGCTCCATCATTTTCCAATCAGTTTATCCACCTCCTATCTTGAAATTTGTTCAATTCTTGTCTCCAGTAGTCCAACAAAATAGATATCATGACCACCTATCGACGAGGGTGGTTGTGTTGGTCTTGCCACCCAAAAAAAAAAGAATGGGACATCGGGGAACCATAGGGGACACGCCCCCACCATCCATGTCCAACAACCTTCTTCTTTGAGAGACCCACGTGTTCTCAAAGCGCCTGCAAGGTTACCAAGCTTATCTTTCTGGACTTTCCTTTACCCGATTTACCCTTTGTAGTAGGAGGAGGTTTGTGGGGGTTGCAGGTTTGGAAAATGGGGTGGTGGTGTCAACTCGTGTAAGAACTTGGTGGTAGGTTCTGAATGTTGAGTGGAGTGTTGGCTTTTTTGTGGTGGTGGGTTAGGTTGCCCTTTATCATTGACCAGCTGGGTAGCATTAGGTTATTTTGGTTTCTTCTTTCTAGTAACAAGGACCCAAGGACCATACTCAGCCTTAGCTTGAGAGGATGCTGAAGGAGGCAAGGATGGTGTATGGGTGGCTTCCTCAGTGGTGGCAGCTTCCTTACCCCTGTTGTTTGAACAACCACAGTAGTGGAGTTAGCCATAGTAGTGGTAGGTGTAATAGTGTAACCTTGAGTGCCAGGATTAGAAGAAGCTTCCATAGAGGTATGGTGGGTGGTACCCATGTGAGTAGGAGCGAGCTTTTTCGTGGCATCCACTTTGTGGCCAACTTCCACAAGAGAGAAATACCCTCATACTACGTTGAAAAATTGGCCATATCTTCCCTCAGCCAAACCTGTGTGGCTGAGATAGATCCACTTTGATACACACTCTGGCATAAAGAATTTGCCCCCAACTGTCTGTCTGATGATCAACCCATAGTGGAGTTCCAATGTATGAGGCAATGCGGGCAATGTTGGTGTTATCCCAGTACAGAAGTGGCAAGTTAGGGAGCCGGACCCAAATTGGTGATGACAATCCATGGAAAGATGTTGGGTTGAAAGAAGGTGTCCATTTGTCCAGGCCAATAACATTTCTAGCAACAAACCAAGGTCCACCCATGAGGACAGCATCTCTAGCTTCCACTATATCAAATACACACACAAAGCAGTCTATGGCCACCATAATGAGGGTAAATTTTCCCCATTGTCCCCATTTCCATTGAAGATCATTATTTAGGTAGAAAAAAGGTGGTCTCTTTCTAATAACCTTGCCAACCAAAGCTCTTTCCAGTTTTGAGTTGTTGATGTCTGTGGCATCGTCATCCAACAGAATTGTGGTCCCATCTCCCATTAGGGCTTCAGATTTGTCCACATGTTCAAGCCTAACATGTTCTTTTCTCTTCCAGGGGTTTGCTCATTGCCCTTGTTGGGTCGAGAGTTCCATGCTTGAGCATAATTTGTTGGGGAGGAGCAATCTTTCTTGGCATAGTCGGGGCCTTTGTCCCTTGAGTGGACCACTAGTTGGAGGAAGAACACCCCAAAAAAAGGGTTTGATGTTGTGGAGGGGTCAACTCGGAGTGCTCTCGTAGGGGAAGAATCATCCATGTCATGTTCACGACTAACCTCATAGGCCGAAGAATAATGATCTTCGTGCCGACTTGTTCATCTCCATATCATCCATTGGTGCACCGTGACATTTGAACTAGCTAGCCTTGCCGTGCCGCCAGATCATGCCATTGTCCTAGTGGTCATGCTGGTGCATGGAGACTTGTCCACGGGTCTGCTGGGACAAGCTGCTCAGCGCCTTCCTGATGCGGCGCTTCCAGCGCTGTCGCTCTCGCGCTGCTAGCGCTGTGCTCCCAGAAGCTGTTGGACTCCACCTCTCGGACCCACTCATCTTCCGCTTCCTGCAGCGCTCGGCGCTCAGGTTCGTCTGCAGCCACCTCAGATGCCGCTAATGGCCTCATCTGCAGACTAAACGCCTGCATGCCATAATGCATGGCCCACGCTTGCAGCCCAGATTTGCCATGATCGCCATCTTGGCAAGTGCGCACCCAGCCGCCCTCGCCCAGCCTTCTCCTCCAAGTCAAAATCCTTGGACTTGACCAGCTGTGCCTTGGCAAACCTCCATCCTAGTCAAAGCCTCCACACTTACCCGGGGCCTTCCCTCCTTGAGCCGTCTGGCCAAAGTTGGCCGACCCTCCTTGTTTACTTGGCTATCTTCCTCCATGAAATCCGTGGGTGAGCCGGCCGCCGCCAGCCCAAGGGCCACCTTGTGGCCTCTCTCCCTCGCCATATCACCATGAGAAGGACCATCTTGCTTAGCCGAATGACTAGAGAGTTTGGTACTCTCTCGACCCCCCCATCCCGTCGATTTGTCACGGGGAGAAGGTGACCTACGGCCACCTCCTGCCATGGAAAGAGAAACACAAGGAAACCGAGCACCTAGAGAGAGAAAGTGAGAGTGAAAATGAGAGCTCCCCCCCAAAGTTTTTGGGTTCCGGGAAAGTTTTTGGGTTCCAGGAAATGTTTTTGGGTTCCAAAGTTTTTGGGTTCCCCAAAGTTTTTGGGTTCCTTGAAAGGTGCATATTGCATTAATAATAAAAGAGTGTTACAAAACAAGAGCACAAAAGTGCAAAGCTAGAAAAGAAAAATAAGACTAGGCCATAGCGACATGCTCACGGTCCTGCTCTAAAATAATAGAAAATGCAGTAGGAAAGGTACAAGCATCAACAGATGCCACACAAAGTCGACTCGAAGTCGGCAGAATCCACCGCCTATTTCATCCCCCAGATGTGGGAGAAGATCACCGGTGGAACGAAAGAAAGCCATATCGTAGCTCAGCCGGGGAGAGAAGTCCAAGAAGTCCGCTGAGGCTGAGATGAAGTGACCACCCCGTGGTTGTCGCCTTCCAAGATCCCCTTGTACTCATACATCCATGGCTCCAGGATGTGTCTAAGTGCAAGCATAGCCTGCAGCTCCACCTGTGTGCTGTCCCAGTGCTGAAGATGAATACCAGCAGCCTTGATGAGGTTGCCAGTATCATCTCTGATCACAACGCCGATACCTGCCAAGCCAGAGGAGAAGAGGGCACCATCAACATTGGCCTTAAGCCATCCGGGAGGGGGGGAGTCCAAAAAGTGTGAGGAATCAGCCGCTGAGGCTGCTGGAGCTCCCATTGCTCTCGAAATGGAAAGGCGGAGGTGTTGGTGAATGCCTCCAAGATGTTGGCAGCAAGCACCTTGGGGGTTCCATGAGGGGCCATGTGTCTTGGCATTCCTAGTCCGCCAGACCTGGTAGATGACATAGCAGTATGCCCTTTCCCAAGCTAGATCAGCCTTGGGGATGCTATCAAATGCCTGAAAGAGATCCTGAGAGCAAGTAAAAGAAGGCATGACAAAACCCCAAGTAGCAAGAACCTGTAAGACGGCCATCGTGAGTGAACATCGGATCAGAATATGCTCCAAGTCCTCCTCCTCCGTGCAGCCCCAATGGCATTGGACATCATCAATCAGCCCCCTCCGACGAAGCCAGGTGAAAGTTGGCAGTGCCCCTTTTAGGACACGCCACCAAAAGAGCTTCTCTCGGATGCTTGAACTTCCTGAGCCCACGAGTGTCGCAGAGGGAAGAGAGCCTCATAAGCAAGTGCCGTGAGGGAATTGCTTAGAGGGATGTGTATAAGCTCTGGCTCATCCGTCTCTAACTTAGAGTGCACCATCATCCTCCTGATCTGGTCTAACAGGTCAAGAATAAAGTGTCACTCCAGATTTGAAGTGTCCCAAGAATCCTGGCAAGAAGAAGGAGCACCGAGGTCTTCAGCAGATCAAAAGGTAGGTCTCCTGAGAAGAGGAACATCAGCCAGCCAAGTCTGGGAGAGGACATGTACCTTTTCCGCCAGGTTTCCACGGATGAGAGGTAGAGGCTCGAGCCCACCGAGGATGAGCCCCAAGACTTGGAGTCCTCATAATCCTAGATATCATCCCCATAGCGGAAACGATGTAGGAGAGAACGCTTCGCAAGAAGTCCCAAGCTAATCAGTCGTAAAGGCCCCATCCACAAAGCGTGAATGGAACCCAAGTCCACCAAGTCCCCTGGTGTGCAAATGGTGTCCCACTTCACATAATGGATGCTCACTGGGCTCTTGTCCCAAAGGAAGGACGCACATCTTCTCGATCTCCTGTAACACATTCATAGGCAAGGTAGTATGTGTCACCTGATAGATGGATCCGCAAAGAAGGTGAAGAAATGAGGGTAGCACGTCCAGCCAATGAAAGGTGCCTCGAGCCCCAAGCACTGATCTTCTCCCTAGCCCTCTGAATCAACTGGGAATGATCCTTCATGTACAGCCTCCGCATAGCCAGCTTAAGGCCCAAATAGTCCATCTCCTGGACTCTCCTGAACCCAATGGATCGAGCAATGCGGTCCTCCTCCATCTTTAGCTGCTAAAGAGGATGGAGGTCACGCTTGATGCCGCCGTCCAAGCACGAATCATCAAGGATGTCCTTGATTTGCACCATGAGCCACCAAAGCGGGAGATGGTAATGTCATCGCATAAAGAAGATTGGAAATACAAGTACCTCCGTGTGCCACATGCCAAGTTGGCTCTCGAATGCCAAAGATAGAGCTCGAGCAATGTATGAAGAGGTAAGGTGAGAGAGGACACGACAAAGCCACACCGAGCACCGATCCACTCACCCCACGACCATTCAAAGAAGATGGAGTACCGGGGATGGGTGACACACAAGTATCCCATTGTTGAACTGGGAAACCCATAAGAGAGCATCTGCGAGTTTTCCAACTCATCCTATCGTCTGCTCCATGTCCTTGATGGCCATAAAACCAACTGAGGTGGATTGAAATTTGTTGAAGATCTGATGAGAGATATTCACAGGGACAAAGCTCCCTACTTGAGATGAGGAGTAGGAGATGCTTCACTTCACTAAGATCTTCACAATTTTATAAATGGTCCGACATAAGTCGATTGGTCGATACTTGGAAGGGAGTCTGCCCAACAACCTTGGGATCGAACATGAGAGTTTCCTTCCACGAATCATCCATGTGGGAGGAACTAAAGAACTCTTGGACAGTAGCGATGACGTCGATCTTCACACAAGGCCAAAAATGTCTGTAAAAGGATGAAGTGATCCCATCCAGCCCTGACCGACCATAGAATGCAAGCCTCCCAAACTTCATCAAAGGAGCATCAAGAAGAGGAGAAGCATGAGTGGGTACCGCCACTGGTAAAGAAGGCCATCCAGGGAGACAGCCATTTCCGAAAGAAAAGTGGTAAAGGCTCGAGATGTCCTCGGCTATCCATCTCCATCATCTGTCGTGACACCACTAACCTCTGGAATGTCGAGGAAGCAACAGTATGGAAGAAGTGAGTGTTCCCATCACCCTGCTGTAGCCATCTTGCTTTTGCCCTCTGTTTCCACCAAGTGTTGAGCCTAGCTAATGTGGAGTTAAGCTCAACAACCTTGGAACGAAGCTCACCATCCTGTGCTGAAGTAAGTCCCTCATCAGTACACTCTGCAATCTGAAGAGTGGCAATATCCTTCTCCAGCTTCTCCTTGAGCAAGTGGAGGTTCTTCAGCATGCTTCTACTCCAATAGAAGAGTGCAAGAGTGCTCGCTTCTTCCTCAAGCAGAGCTTTGGTACCAAAGTCCTCCTTGGTCCACTTTTGCCACACACCTTCAAGCCATCTGCAGGATAGTGTATCCTCAAAATGGAGCCACCGGTGGTGAGTATGGGGACAAAAAGGAGTGGGCAATGGTCAAGCAATCGGTAAGTGAAGTACCTTGGTGTCTCCAATGATGTTGGAAGCCACAGAGTTGACCAGGATCCAATCAAGTCAAACCCAGTTCTTGCTCCTCCCCTCCTTGTTGTTGGTCCAAGTAAACCTTTGGCCATTGAATTCCAACTCATGCTAATCAGCACTCCTCATGTAGTCTTCCATCTCCTGAATAGCCTGAGAGTAGGTGAATCTCTTACCCCCCTTCTTATCCTCCTGAGTCAGAATGTAGTTGAAGTCACCTCCAATGATGGTTGGAACTTGCAGTTCCACATTATCCCTGATGTTCTGCCAAAGCATCCTCCTACAGTGGTAAGCTTTGTTGGCATAAACCCAACCCAGGGTCCATTGGGAATTGTCAGCCATGCTGACCTTGCCCAACACCAACTGATCTGAAAGTAGAATAGGGAGGAAACTCAAAAGATCCTGTCGCCATAAAATAATCATACCTCCAGAGTTTCCCACCGAAGGATGACAGAGGAAATGCCAGTTGCTCCCAGCTAGCTTGTCCACTTCCCACCTAGTAAAGTGCTCAATCTTGGTCTCACCGTGCCAATGATAGATGTCATGGCCACCTATGAGGTGGCAGGTAGTTGCTCATTTTCTTCCGCACCCCCACAGCCCGTAAGAGATGGAAGACATCACCCACCATATCCGCCATCTGGTGGTGTGAGTGGAGCCTTCTTCCTCTTTTTAGGAAGAGTTTCACCTAGCCCCAAATTTTGGAGCTCCCTCTGAAAGTGGGCCTTGGAGACCCTTGGTTTGTGAATGGTGGTCTTCCCTCCCTTATCTCGGAGAGGTTTAGCAATTTTTCCAAGATTTGTAGGGGCTTGAAAGACAGGAGGTTTTGAGATGTCAATACCCGGGAGGAGGTCCTGAGGAGGAGTGGCCTGTAATGGAGGCACCTGCTCGCCTAGTGGCTGATTGACCACCTCCTTTGGTCTTCTGAGCAGTTTGGGCAGGCCTTATCTTCTTCTTATGGGTAACAAGCACCCATGGCCCATACTGATCGTGGAACCGGAAGGTATGGTAAGCTGCGGTGGTGAATATCAGGGCATTTGCCCTTATCCATAGCCACTGGATCAGGAGTGATATGGGTAGAGCTGCTTTCACCTTTCTCAAATACAGAAGATTGAGATTTATCCTGCACAGGGAAGTTGGTATTAGCTTGCCTAGGAGGGGGGGTTTAGATTTACCTAGGCAGTTGGAGGTCCCACTTGGAAGGACAAGAATCGCTTATGGCCAACCTTGCCACTGTAAAGTAAAGCTGGGAAATCCCTCATACTCGGTGGAAGAACCTTCCATTTCTTCCATGGATCCAAACTCTGGGAAGCTTAGGATAGATCAATTCTGATGCAGACTCTAGCATATAAGCTTTGCCCCCAGCAATTGGTGGGATGATCCACCCATAATGGCTCTCTAAAGAATGAAGCAACCCTAGCAATGTTGACATTGTCCCAATACAGAAGGGAGAGATTAGGGAATCTGACCCAAATAGGAGAGGACAACCCATGAAGAGACTTAGGGTTGAAGGTTGTGGTCCATTTGTCCAAACCGATGACATTTCCCACCACAAACCAAGGGCCATTCATAAGGACAGCATCCCGAGCTTCAACTGTGTCAAAGAGGCACACAAAATAGTCAGGAGAGACCATTACCAGCTTGAAGGCTCCCCACTGCCCCCATTTCCTCTGTAAGTCAGCATTCAGGAAATAGTAAGAAGGTCTTCTCCCAAGTATCCTGCCTACAAGGGCTTTATCCGTTCTGATTATCATCAATCCATCATCTAGTCTAATAGTAGACCATCCTCCATAAGAGCTGAAGATTTATCCATGGGACCAAGCTTCACAAATTCTTTCACTTCCGTGGGTTAAGAAGTAGAGTTGCCTTGTCCTTGAGTTGGCCGAGAATGAGAAGTAGATGTTTGGCCTGCACACCTCCCTAGGTGGGCTGTGATGCTCAAAGAGAGGGTTAGTAGTGGATCCACCTCCTTAGGTGGAATGTGAGAAACACCCCAAAAAAATTGATTCGGGATTGCTTGGGCATTTCCACAAGCACCTTGTGTGCACTATGCTGTAGCATCTTGATCAGCCATGTGGAGATCATTTGCAATCGCCCCATTGCAGCATGGGTGTCCGGCAATGTCCGTCCCTGCAGAAGCATCCATGCAGTCCAAAAAACTGACACCCTCATTGGCACAACCGGCCATGGAAGCAAAATTACCTTGCTCGGCTTGACCACCCGCTTGTCCAGGATTTGGCAAGCCGTCGCTTGTCCCTGCACATGCGTGCGCGGAAGCCTCTGCTTGTGCTATTGTTGCCAAGCGCTTGCGCTGGTGTGGCAACGGCCTTGCCAACCCGCTAGCCATATGGCCGCAAAATGGCACTCCGCATGCGGATCTTCACGACGCTTCTCCAAGGCTCCCCGTGCCGCCTCAGACCCTGTGATCCACCACTAGACTCTACAATCCCGCCATCCCAGATTCTACGTGAATGTCGCAGACCGATCAAGAACTGCGCCTGAATCTACAAGATGAAGTTCTTGAAAGGATCAAGAACCGGCCATCCATCCAGATGCATCCTGTGCCAGCGCCAGCCCTTGTCCTCCGCCCCTCAGAGTGAACAAGGATCTGTGCTCACCATGGAGAGATCTGTCCATTTCTGCCACGCCTATCTAGCGCCATTCCTTGCCAACAGGCAGAGTCTACAAGTAATTCTGGCTCAAGGAGTGAACAGTAACCGCAAGCTTGCAATCCCTTCTTGTTGCCTTGTCAGGAGGAGACCCATGCCCCACCATAGAGAGAGAGAAGGTTTGGTTTCCAGAGAGAGAGAGAGAGGAAATGAGAGCCCATCAAAGTTTTGGGTTCCTTGAAAAGATGCATTTGCATTGATAATGAAAAAGATTACACAGTTATAAAAGTTGCAAAAGAAAGCAAAACTAGCTACTAACAAGATGTTTCCTATCCTCCAAAAGCACAAAAAACTGAGGAATAGTGGTTATCTGTTATGCCATACAAAATCAAAGCAAGTAGCTATATCCGCACAAAAGTCGCTAAGCTATTGTTAGATCTTTGTGTGTAAAAAATAACCGATGGAAGTTCTTCAAAAGCTTATGTCGAGCCTCGAGGCGGCTCGCCATATCTCACTCAAGAGAGAGCTTGAGGTGGTCCACCACCCATGTTATCCCCTTCAATATGCCAGACTGTCATCCAAGGCTCCATGATGTTCAATGTAGCATGGCCGCTAATTCAACTGTCGTGTCCCAATGTTGGAAACAATGACCCATAGCTTTGATGAAGTTTCCATTGCCATCCCTTAAGACCACGAATACCGCACCCATTAGAAAGCAAGGATCCATCCACGCTCACCTTGATCCAACCAGAGGGGGGAGGACACCACATAGTAGGTTTGAGCCCATAGGGCGATATCCCATTGCTCGGAAGGGAAGGAGGAGGCGTGATGGATTGAATTGAGGCGAATAATTTTAGGGGTGCCATGGCTACGCCCATGCTTTTAGCAATAAGGCCCTCCACTTGGTAGATAACGACAAGAAAGATTTAGCCCAACATACCATACTTGGTTGCACATTTTGAATGGCTTGAAGGAGATCAATCAAGTTGCTGTAGGAATTGAGAACCTCCATTTTGCAAGAATCATTATAGCATTGGTGGTGGGTGCGCGGGACGAATATGTTCAATATCTTCCTCCGGTTGCATCCCCAAGGGCACGTGGTGTTTTAGTTAAGCCACGGTGAGCCAACCAGCAATTGGTTGGTATAGCATGTTGGATGAGCCTCCACATTCTTTCCCTAGGGAAGTTTCATTTTGCGCTGGAAACTGATGCTTCATTTTAGTAAAGATACCTTGGTAAACTAGAGGTGACGATGGTCCCCAACGGTTCTTGATTAGCTCAGTTGATCCCGATGTTGGTTGGTCCAGATTTGTATTTTGGAAATGCGATCACCATAAGCCCAAACAACTCCCGCAGTTTCAAAATTCCAGCATTCTGGTCGAATTAGATTGGCAATGCAATCAGAATTTTCCATGTTAAGGAAGGTAGGCCATTTGGCGTAGATAGCATCCATGCATTTGTGAAGTCAATGTCCTCACCCTTTTTCCAACGCATTCTACCTGATTTTGCCCCATCTGATGATTTTCCACTCATGGAGTCACTCTTTTATGCGCCAAACATTTCTCCCATATCTTTCCAAAAGACACTTGTAGTGTGTTTGGTTTGGTAAGAAACTCCCGTTAACTGATCGAGAGGTCCATGCCACCTCCCGAAGAGTCCCAAGTCCCATTTCTGAAGGGTGTGTAGATTTTTTCCCAAGCAATGTAGTGTAAACCATGTTGGTTGGGCCTTGCCAAAGGAAGCACCGAGCAAGTTTATCTCATTAGTGATGCTTTGGGTACCAAGGTGTGGGTAACTTAATACATGGAAATGCTGAGCAAAGAAGACTTGATTAGTTGGAGACGACTCACCATAGATAAATGCCGAATACCCCAATGGCTTATCCTTTCTCTTGTTTTCTTGGTTACTGAGAAAATCTAGTTTTCGCTTTTCATGGCCAACTTGATGCCTAAGTATTCAAGCTCTTGGACCTTCTTGAACCCCATGAGTTTAGCAATCCTTGCTTTCCACCCAGAATGGCTTTCAAAATGATAGCACTCTTGGTAGTGTTAATTGTCTCCCCAATAATAATCATTTAGAACTCTGGTGATGCATTTGGCATGGGTGATGGATGCTTTGGATGCAATGAGGATGTCATCGGCATAGAGCAGGTGGGATATATAAGTGCCTCCATTGGCTATGGGAACACCAAGTTCGGTTTGCTACTATTTGATGGCCATGGAGAGGAGTTCCGAGCAAAGAATAAAGAGGTATGGAGATAGTGGGCAGCCTTGTCGAAACCCACAATGGGCTTTTATCCAATTTGTTCTTTGGCCATTGAGTAGTAGTGCAAAGGAGGGGAAGGAGACACATTGGAGAAGCCAATTCTGAAATTTGTTTGGCATTCCCATTTTATGGAGGACAAGAGCAAGAGTTTCCCAACTCATTTTATCATAAGCTTGCTCCATGTCAATTTTGAGTGCCATGAAGCCATCTTTAGATATAGAGTGTTGAAACTTGTTTATAATCTTCTGAGCTGCCAAGCAATGGTGTGATATCGATCTATGAGGTACAAAGGCCCCCTGCTCCTCAGAGATTATGTGTGGGAGAATATTTTTCAGCACACAAGGATCTTGGCTATAATCTTGTATGATGTTTGCAGATCGGTCTGAATTTTGCTGGGCAATCAGCATTCTGAGATTTGGGCAAGAGGATCACCAATATTCCTCGAAAAGCCATGGTGCCCTGGAAGAACTCTTTATAGCCTCAATGACGCCCGCCAAATTCACCAAAAGTGCTTAAAGAAAGATGATGCCATATATCCCCGGATCACCACCCATAGTAGGATCACCTCCCAAATTTGGAAGATGTCCATCTCCAAAAGTTCCCCTACTTGAGGAGGGATTCTAAAATTTTCAGAAAAACATCCCAGGTAGTGATGGTAGAGCACTCCATTTATGCTGAAAAATCCATGAAGGTTTGGTGGATTATGGTTGGATCATCCTGCTCCTTCCATCTTCAAGTTTGAGTGTGCTAATTGCTCGATCTCCGAAAGGATGCAATGCATGAAAAAAGTGGGTATTGGCATCCCCTCACCCATTTTGGCCCTTTGTTTCCACCAACAAGCGAGGCTGCAAGAGTTGAATTTAGTTCATTAGCTTTTGAAGTTCCACTCCACTGCCCATTGGAGTGCAATCCACACCAGTAGTTGCATAATTTTAGCTTGAGAGTGTCTCTGTTTGCTTAAGTCATTGCTTATTCTTGCTCCAATAGAATAGGTTCTTCAATGTCTTGCTACACTTTCTATTCAGGTTTTCAGCTTTGGAGTCATTGTAATTGCTATGCCAATTTTTCCACACAAGCTTCCATGCCATTGGGTAAGACAGCCAAGTGTCTTCAAATGACCATCTATGTGATTTCCATTTTCATTGGCCCGAATTTGGAGAAGGATAGGGCAATGATCCGATGCAATGTAGGTGTTTGGTTTGAGCAAGAGGTAAGAGGTTGGAGGCAATTGAATTGATGAAGAAGATCAAGCACCTGCAGATCATTTTATCTTTATTGTTGGTCCATGTGAATCTTGGACCATTGAAGTTTAGTTCATGAAGGTCCCCTGCCGCCAAGAAATCCATCATCTCCTTCGCAGGGAGAATTTAAATTTCTTTCCACCTTTTTGTCACTAGCATCGTAAATGCAATTGAAATCGCCCCAATGATAATGTTCAGAAGGAGTCAAGATGTCCCATAACCCTCGCGAGTGATAATCCTTGCTAGCATGGCATCTCTTCATATGGACTTGTTAGGTAATGAATGTTGCCCACCACAGCTCATCTTGTGTGAGAGAGAAGGTGATTAAGTCACTTCTCCAAAGCAAGATACCTCCATTTTCCAGTGGTTGGTGTAGAAAACCCTGGCCATGCCTGCAATATTATCAATTCCTTCCTTGTGACTTCCTCCACTTTGGTTTCTATAAGGCCTATGAAGAGAGCATGGTGTTCTCCAAGAATTTGCCGAGATAATACCCGTGGCCTCTTAGACTCGACAATTCCATATTATAAGAAGTCATGGGTGGACGCTGAGGTCTCCTTGTCGATATGGAATTCACTCTTTCTTCATTTTGTGGTATTGCTTTGATTGGCTGCTTCCTAAAATGAGCTTTATAGACACGCTTGTCCACTCTAGTTTTGTTGTGTTTGAAAAAAGTGGTGGCATCTTAAGTTTCTTGGTTGAAGGTTGTTTGTATGAGGTGCGGATGGTTCTCCTTTGCCCCTATCATGGTGAGTTTGCAATGAGTTCCTGCTGTCTTGATTTGTGGAGTTTTTAGAGTCTTTAGAGTGGTTGTTATCACTTCCTCCTTTGTGTAGAATTTTGTTTGTTCACCGCAGATTTTCCTTTGAAGACTCCTGCCATTTTCTACTTTGGAGGCCTAGCCTTCCTCCGACCAATGTCCATGGTCCATATGACTTATCCAACTCAATATGAGTTGTAGCATCCTTAATAGCTTCATTTCCTTTGGATTGTGGTGCCAAGAAGGTGCAGAATTCTACAGCAGGTGGGCTGGCCGAAAAACTACAGCAATCCTGTAATTGGTTGGGTTGCTTGATAAGAAGGTGGTTGTCAGCTGTTCTGGTTGTTTGTCAGAAGCTATGCAATTGCTGCACTTGTTCAAGAGGGAATGACATTTGCCTTCTATCCATGGAGGGAATGGCTTGTTTTGTTGTTGAACCATTTTTTTGCATCTGCTTTTTTGCTCTTGAGGTGCCTTGAAGTGGTGTGGTTTGACAATGGGTTGTGGAGAAGTTGTGAGAGCTGAAGGTTTAGTAGGAGCATGCAAGTTGGCCTTTCGGACATGTTTCAACTTTATGACCAACTTTGCCACAATGAAAGCAAAGTTGTGTGATCCTTCATATTCAACTTTTGAAAAAATGGTCGCTGTAACCATTGATCCATATTCCGTGAGGGAGTTGCTTTGATAGGTCAATTTTGACAATTCAAGATATGTGCTTTGCCCCACTTGCTTCTTGTTTGGTTATCCATCCACAATGGTTCACCAAAATGAAGCTATTCGAGCAAGTTGTTGTCATCGATATGAGTGGTAGCCCGGTAGTCGCATCCATAAAGGTGGTCAAACCCAAAGAATCGAGTGAAGGTGGGGGGTCCATCTGTCTAGCAATGACGCCGGGCGATAAACCACGGTCCACTAAGAATCGCCACGCTTTGACCGATTGAAAAATGCATAAAAGCAATCCTCAACAAGAACCAACTCAAAATCCCATTGACTCCATGCGCCTTAGGTCAATGTTGAGAAGTAGATAGTTTTACCTAATAATCTTCCAACAAGAGCTGCCTCCAACCTCTTAATGTTGTTGTGCATATAATGGTTGTCAAGTGTCACTCCCACTCCATCCTTGTCTTTGACTTCTTCAAATCTGAATTTTGCAAGTGGGACTACAACTGGTCACTTCCAAACATTGTTTGTAGCTGTGCCTTGTTTCCTTGTATCATTTGGCATGGTGGTAGCCCCTTGGTTTGTTGATCCTGGTGCACTAGATAGTCTTTGTCCAAGTGCAGAAAATCTGACCGTTTGGTGACCCTTGGAAAACCGATCCTTAGAACCTGAAGTATATGGCTGTGCAGAGGTCATCTGATGATGGGCAGTGGATGAAGATATTCCCTCTTGCATAGGTGTATGGGTTCTGATTGCTGGCTGGCCAAATTCCATTGTGGAAGTCTCTGCGGCATTTGTACAAACACGTTGTGTGCATTCTACTTTTGGCCCAAAGGCACTGACCAAAAACAGAGGTCAGGAAATCTTCTTCCTCAAGCAAACCAAAGGGACGTGATAATGAATGTGCATTTTCATACCGCGAGGCACATACATTCGCACAAAGCTAAGATGTCGGTGAGATGAAGTCGGGCCAATAAGAGTGCCATCAATTGATGCCGCTGGGCACTTCCAAGCACTATGCTTCATTCGATTAGTAACTCGTTGACATAACATGAAGGAAGCATGCAAATCCTAAGATCATGAGCATAATCACCCTTACATGCATGTCTCAAAATAGCGGACTCCGTAGACATCTCTATGTAACAAATGAAATGCACATTTGTGACCAAAGTTCCGTGAAAGCCCAAAAAGTTTACTTTTTTATGGGTCATATGCCCAAATGGAGGCGCAAATGTACCCTTGAGCAGCTGAGGCCCACATCTCGCACCTGAAAGCACGCCATTCGCCTCCTCGCGCGGAGACAATAGGATGCTAAGCTCACGTCAGACGGAGGAGATGTTGTGGACTCGCTTTTATTGATAGGTGGCTTTGTGTGGTCAACATCGATGTGGCAAGACTTTCAAATCCTCAATATTTTGTAGATCGATTGTTGTTGCTTGCACGGGAATCCTTTCGTTGTCGGTATTAACATCTGTCGATGTGTCGCGGATTAGCCTCTGATGCTCATTTTCATGGCATGGAGACTGCCCTGTGGAATGAGACCCTTCCATCCTCGTCTTGGGGAGCCTGTATCTTAGGCGGTGGACGGAGGGTCTCGCCATATATTACATGTTTTAGAAATTGGGTCTTGTCACGCCACCTTGCTCGAGTCAATTTATTCGAGGTGATCGCTTCGCCTTCTTTCTTTCTCCTCCATATATATATATATATACATGGTTGTGTTGGGCGAGATCATTGTTGCCGCGCTACGGTTGATCCAAAGTCATGCTTGTCTCAAAGATTAAGCCATGCATGTGTAAGTATGAACTATTTGACCGCGGAACTAATGACTCATTAAATCGTTATAGTTTGTTTGATGGTACGTTACCCGGATAACCATAAAATTCTAGAGCTAATATGTGCACCAAACCCCGACTTCTGGAAGGGATGCATTTATTAGGTAAAAGGCCGACGCGGGCTTCTACCCGTGTCTTTGTTGATTCATGATAACTCATCGGATCGCACGGCCCTTGTGCCGGTGACGCATCATTCGAATATCTGCCCTATCAACTTTTGATGGTAGGATAGGGGCCTACCATGGTGGTGATGTGCGGAGAATTAGGGGTTCCATTTCAGAGGGAGCCAGACGGCTACCACATCCAAGGAAGGCAGGCAAATTACCCAATCGACACGGGAGGTAGTCACAATAAATAAATACGCCCCTCGATGCAATGGAATGAGTACACCCAAACCCCTTAACGAGGATCCATGGAGGGCAAGTCTGTCCAAGGTAATTCTAGCTCCAATGATATTTAAGTTGTTGTAGTTAAAAAAGCTCAGTTGGACCTTGTCGTCCACCATGTGCACCCATCTCATCCTTATGCCGATGATGCTCGGCCTTAATTGCCGGGTCGTCTGGGATTACTGAAGAAATTAGAGTGCTCAAAGAAAGCCCACACCTGGATACACAGCATGGAATAACACCATGGATTTCTCTATTGTGTTGGCGGATCGGAGTAATGATTAAGAGGGACTCTATTGATTTCATAGTCGAGGTGAAATTCTTGGATTTATGAAAGATGAACCATCAAAAGCATTTGCCAAGGATGTTTTCATTAATCAAGAATGAAAGTTGGGGGCTCGAAGACGATCAGATACCATCCTAGTCTCAACCATAAACGATGCCACTGGATGGATGGATGTTGCTTTTAGACTCACTGAGAAATCAAAGTTTTGGTTTTGAAGGGGTGCATATTTGCATTAATGAAAAATAACAAAGTACAAAATAGTACAGTAGTGCTTAATACAGAACATACAAAGAAGAAATGATAGAAGATCTATCCTCCTCTAATAATGAGTGAAAAGATGGAGGAATAGTAGTACAAGTAGGAGGCTAGAGAAATTAGAAGGGTCAAGTTGTCGACTTATTACATCCCGCTTCACATGTGTGAAAAGCACCTGGTGGAAGTCAGTCAGGAACGAAAGATCCGGAGATGAAGTGGGTACAGCCCTCCATGTAGTCTGCATAAGCCGTTGCTGAAGGAAGCCAACTACCGAGGCATTGTCTCCTTCCAATATGAGACCTCTATACTCAAACATCCATGGTTCAATGCACTGCTCGAAATGAAGCATAGCCTACAGTTCAATCTGTGTGCTGTCCCAATGCTGGAGATGTACCCCAAAAGCTTTGATGAGCACTCCACTATCATCACGAAGGATAAGACCAATGCCAAAGACTGTGAGGGGAGGAGAGCACCATCTACATTGGCCTTGAGCCATCCAGAGTCCAAAAGGGAATAGGCAGAATGGTGGGATATCCCATTACTCTTGTGATGAAAATGACAAGGTCCGGTAAAGGTACTCATGATGTATGCACCAAGATCCCGGTGTAGCATAAGACATGTATCTTGCATGAGCCCCACACACTGTAGATGGCACAACACAAAGTCTATGTGGTAGGTGTACCTTGGAAAAGAAATCGATAAAGCATCAAAGTTCAATATGGGCATAGAAATACCCCAATTGGTGAGTTCCTACAAAACAAAAAAAAAGTGAGTGAGTAGTGAAAAAGAATGTGGTCAATGTCCTCCATGGCGTTACATCCCCATGGACAACTCCTGTCATCAGCCAGGCCCCAAGAATATAGCCAACATCTGGTTGGTAACACTCCCACTGCCTCCACCAAAACAACTTTTCCCGTGGATGAAGCTTGAGTTTATAAAGCCATGGGTGTACTGAGGTCTGGTCAGGAAAGCCAGCCAAATAGGCTAGTGAAGTGATAGTCTTACCGATTGGCAAGTAATGTAGATGAGGTTTATCAGCTGCCCAGTCAGAGTGTACTGGAAGATGGGAAATCTGCTCAACAAGATCAGGGCCAAATGAGAGGTGGAGTTTAGGAATATCCCATGTCTGATCATCTTGTAGAAATTCAGCCACACAAGTATGTTGGAGAGCTGTGACATCTAAAATGTGTGGGTTCTGACAACGGCATGAGTGTATCCAAATGTGTGATAGAACCTCTATCCCATCGAATCTCCCAAAGATAGAGGGGTTTAAGCTAGTCGCCCATCTCAAGAATCTTCCAAGCTTTGGAATCACTCCTTGATAGTGATCTATGCCATAGATCTGCTCCATAACATTCCCGGAGACATTTGTGGGTGGAGCGAGGGTCAGGAAAGAAAATCCCAAGCTAATCGTGCCGTGCTCGGAGTGGGCCTTGCCAAAGTGGTGAATGGAACCCCACCCACAATTGATGAGGCTTACAAAGCTCCTTCCATGAGACATAGTGAATACCCCAAGACTGGGAGTCATGGTTAAAAATCCTCGCAGTCGCTCATTTCAACACAAGGGACCATTGTATGAATAACTGTAAACTGAAATGGGCAAGAGTGAGGATTGTAGAAGTGTGCACCTAATGAGAGATGACAACTTCCCCATGAACCAAGTCTTTCTCGAACTCTCTACAGTAGACCAGAGAAATCTGATTTAATGAGTCACCTCATAGCTAATTTGATGCCAAGGTAGTCCATTTCCTCAACTCTTTGGAAGCTTAACAATTTAGCAATCCGGTTGGTTCTCCATCTTTTAGCAGCTTTGCTAAACATTATAACTGATTTGAGGTGGTTGATTTGTTGGCCTATCCAGGAGCAATAGTCTTGAAGGATGGCCTTCAACCTAAAGAGAAGTTCCCTGGGAAGTTATCAGGATATCATCAGCATAGAGTAAGTGAGAGAAACATGTACCTGACTGGGATATGGACATCCCCAAATAAAGTTTTTGGGTTCCTTGAAATTTTGCATTTGCGTTAATAAAGAAAAGATATTATAAACTAAAAAGTTCAACAATCAAAAGAAAAGCTAACTTGAAGCTAAATTCTTCCTATCATCTTCCAAAATAACATGAAAAGCAGGAGGGATAAAACAAAAATTAGCAGAATGCCATACAAACTCAGAGGTAGTAGCAAAGTGTGCACAAAAATCTTCTAACCGATTGTAGTCCCAGCTGATGTGAGAGAACAACACCTGATGGAATTCACTGAGAAAGCCAAGTGCACTGAGTTGGAGAGGCGTCCAAGAATAAGTGTATTCTAGGTAGGTCACAGTGTTGTCTCCTTCAAGAATAATACCCTTCAACTCATGCATCCAGGGCTCAACAAGCTTCTTGATGGCGAGCATGGCCTGCATCTCCACAAAAGTGCTATCCCAATGTTGGAACTGAATACCTGCAACCTTGATAAGATTGCCCATGTCATCTCTGATCACCACCCCAATACGCAACACCGATCAAGCAAAGGCACCATCCACATTAGCCTTTAGCCATCCAGAGGGAGTCCAGAGGAGTATGAAAACTGGCTCATGAAAAGGAAAGGATGGGTTGGTGAAAGCCTCCAAAATGTTTGCCGAAAGAATTTTGGGGGTTCCATAAGGCCGTCCATGAGTCTTTGCATTCCTGGCCCTCCAAGCTTGATAGACAACAGAATAGTAAGCTCTACCCCAAGTAGATCTGTCTTTGGGGGTTTGGTCAAAAGCAGCAAAGAGATCCTGTGATGTGGCAAAGGAAGGCATAACAAGCCCCCAAGTAGCAAGAACCTTCGGACCTAGAAAGAGAGAGCATCTAGTCAATGTGGTCCAAATCCTGAGCTACCCGGGCATTGTACCTCCTCCACAAGTCCTCACGATGCCAAGAAAGGGTTGGGATAGCACCCTTCAAAATGCACCACCAAAATAACTTCTCCTGGGATGGAGTCAAAACCTCTTGAGCCAATCGATAACAAGAGCAATCTGGAAGAGGGCATCGTAAACAAGCGAAGTGAGTGACTTACCTAAGGGTAGATGAGTCAGCTCCAGGATATCCGCCACTAAGTCTGAGTGAGTCACCACTCCTTTGATCAGCTCAACAAGTGTGTGAGAGTACCCGCACCTTGCTCCCATCAGCAATCCTCCACCGGATAATATGCTTGAGGCTTTGGGCTCCACTGAGAAGGACAGCCCAGGACTTGGAATCACCCCTTCTCAAAGAACTCCCCCAAATATCATCACCATACTTCTCCCAGGCCGTGTAGAAGAGTAGTAGGCTTGAGATGAAATCCAGGCAAGTGGTGTGTAGCGGACCGGTCAAGTGGTGGCGAATGAAAACCAAGGGCTAATCTTGAGGGTGAACATATGTGCCACTTGACATAGTGGACACTCTTTGTGTGGAGCTCTTGTCTGAGGAAGGATCTGCGAGCTTCTCAATCTCAAAACATTTGAAGGGATGATAGTGTGAGTAATCAGCGTCCAGGCGGTGAGGCTAAAGAAGCGGGGTGGAAGCGGCCCATGAGGATAGGTGGCAGGATCCCCAAGCTAAAATCTTCTCCTTTCCGATGAATCATGAGTAATCACTCAGTGAAGTCTCTTTGTAGTGCAGGCCAAGATAATCCATCTCACGGACTCTCCCTAAACTGACATCCTAGCAATCAATTTGTCCTCCATCTAGTTGCGTACGGTGAAGATGATGATTTGCTGACATTGATATCTTGCCAGGGATCAGTACTCCTCAAGAATACTATTTGTTTACCATATACCACGATGCTTGAGCAATAATAATATCATCAACACATAAGAGAGATCGGTATCTCCGGTAGAGAACATGCCAGTAGGCACCTTCACTTTACTTAGGCTTGGGTAAGGCTTCGAGCACAAGATGAACAAGTAAGGGAGGAAGGACACCCTTCTAGAAAACCACGAGCATCAATCCACTCGGTCAGGTCTTCCATTGAGATGAGAACTTGAGGAATGTAATACCTGCATCACCCACTTCTTTGAATGTAGGAAACCCATTAGAAATAGGATTTTCTCAGTCTTCCAACTCATGCGATCATATATGCTCCATGTCAATCTTGATCACCATTGCCCCGAGAGGTTGAGTGCTTAAACTTATTAAGATTTCACAGGCTGGGAGGCGGTGATGTGAGATGTTCCTCTGTGGACAAAGGCACCTTGCTCCTGAAATGATGGCGGGGAGGATATGCTTTAGTCTATTAACCGGGATCTTTACGACTTGTGAATGGTGACATAGACTAATGGGCGGAACTTGGATGGGCGGTTGTCACTCTTCAAAATCACAATGAGCCTCTTTCCAATTATCATCCATGCGAGTGAGAAAGAACTCTGAGGTATTTGCAATAACATCCTCCTTCACACACTTGAATTGCTTGTAGAAGGATGAGGTAATCCCATCCAATCACAGGGCTCGCCCCATCAGTGTAAGGCCTCCCAAATTTCTGCTTGTTAGCATCAAGAAGATTTTGACATGAGGAGGTACACTTGTCTGTCAGAATGGTAGGCCAATCATCAAGTGAAACATCCCTTGATCCACTTATCTTTGAAAGAAAGTGGTGAAAGGCGTAATGTCTTGGGTCCGAATGCTTCCATCCTTACTCATAACACTATTGATTTTATTGGTGCGATGTCTAGCAGAAGCAACAGTGTGGAAGAAGTGAGTATTACCATATCCCTGATGAAGCCATGGACTTGGCTCTCTGTTTCCACCAAGTGTTTAGCAGGAAGAGTAGAATTCAGCTCCACCACCTTGGAGCGAAGATACCTCACATTAGTGGTGGACCATCATCAGAACAATCAATGATCTAGAGTTCAACAATATCTTCCTCCAATTTACTCTTCTGAGAGTTCAAATCCTTCATCTTGTTTTTGCTCCAATGAAAGAGGGCCTTTTATGTTCTGCTGCTTTTCCATTGGAGAATATCAGCCTTAGAGCCATAGTCATTTTTCCCCCATTTTGGCCACACCAACCATAGGATGAAAGCCATATTTCCTCAAATCATAGCCATGTAGTCTATCCTAAGAAATGGCGAAAGCAACAAGGGCGGTGATCGAAGCAATCGAGAAAGGTAGTGACCTTTGTGTCTCTGTAAGTTGGATGCCAATGAGTTGACAAGGATCTGTCAAGTTCTTACTCACGCCCTCCTTATTGTTGGTCCATGTGAATTATTGGCCAACAAAATCAAAACTCATACAAGTCGGAGGCCATGCAATCCTCCATTTCTACCTTTGTGAATAAGAAAAAGGCTTCCCTCCCTTCTTATCCTGTTGAGTCAGGATACAGTTAAAATCTCTACCAATAATAGTAGGGGACTTCTAATCCATACTACTAAGAATAGTCTGCCAAAGTGTCCTCCTGCAGTGATAATCTTTATTAGCATAAACCCGGAATAGTCCCATTAGGTGTTGTAGGCATACTAACACTTCCAACTGTCGATCGGTAAGAGCGGTTGGTGAATCGTTACTCTTGCCAAGAATAATAATCCCACGAATTCCTATGAGGATGACAAATGAGCGCTTGCTTCCAACCAACTTGTCCACTTCCGTAGAGATCTCCTCAATCACAGTTTCCACCGGGCCAATCATCTGAGATATCATGGACTGTCGGTGGGCGTAGTAGTGGTGGTTTTCTTAGGGCCCCTACAATTCAAGGATGGATGACATCAAGTCACCATGGGGATTTATCCCGTGGGTGATTTAGTGTGTACCTTTTCCTCTTCTTGGCCCCAAATTCTATAGCTCTCTCTCAAAGTGTGCCTGAGACACCCTTGCCTTAGTGGTAGTATGCATGGTTGCCTTCTCCCGCACAGGCTTTTTTGAGCTTCTCCACTGTGGTTTTGGCTTGGAATATCAGCAGTATGGAGGGACTGCTTTGAGGGTGCTCCTTGTGGAGGAGCTCTTCCCGGGGAATGAGTAGCTGTAGGTTGGCAACCTTTATGGCCTTGCTTCCCACCATCCTTCTTCTTCAAGTTGCTCTGTTGCTGCTTGTTGTTAGTTCTCTTCTTTCTGGTGACCAGAACCCAAGGACCATACTCAGATGAAGTGGGCTCCTTAGGCTTTAATGGTGGTGGAATAGCCTATTGTGTCTCAACATCCTTGCCTTTAGTAGGGTTCTGATTGGCAGTACTACATTCCCCCTTCTCAGCTAAAGTAGGCTGGGCCAAGTTTTGCATAGACTCATGCACATTAGTCTGAATAGGAGGAGAAGAGGAGGTCTTAGTGGGAGAGTGGAGGAACCCCCCGGTGGGGCAAAATCAATCTTGTGTCCCACTTTCCACAAAAGCGAGTTGAGTAATCCTCATACTCAACATCTTTGAAAAACCTTCCATTTCTTCCATGAATCCAAACTCAGGAGGAGTTTTGTGAAAGATCAAGTCGATGCATACTCACATGCTTGCTTTGCCCCATGGTTTGTTGGGTGATCCACCCATAGAGGCTCTCAATGAAGGAAGCGATCACGGCAATTAGTGTTATCCCAGTGGCAGGAGGTTAGGAAATGCGTACCCGGATGGGAGGAGAGCCCCTGAAAGATTTGGGATTGAAGTGAGTCCACTTGTCCAATACAATAACATTCCCATGGCCCATTCATCAAAACTTCATCTCTAGCCTCAGTAGTTTCAAAGATGCAAACAAAGTAATCTGGAGCAACCATAATCAATTTGAAAGCCCCCCATCTACTCCACTTCCTCTGCAGGTCTGCATTATGGTAGAAATATGATGGTCTTTTCCCCAAAACCTTTCCAACAAGTGCTCTTTCAAGCTTCACTTGATTGTCATCCACAACTTGGTCATCCAGTAGAACAGTAATGTCATCCTCCATGAGTGCTACATTTTTTGTCAGACAATTTAACATACTCCTTCCTCCTCCAAGGGTTAGCTTGATCATTGCCCTCCCTTGGCTGAGAGCTAGCACCATTTGAAGTTCTAGGAAATGCCTCTCTAGGGAGGCAATTGTCTTCAAACAAAGGGTTGGTAGTAGCCTTGCCCTTCCCTTTGTTCAATCCTTGAAGCACACCCCAAGAAAATGTGCTAGGGTTCTCTTTGGCTTTAGTGCAAACACCTTATGTGCACTACCTTAGAGCATTGTGATCAGCCATTGAGACATCTTGGTCAGCCTCCCCACTTGCAATTGGGTGTCGGCCACAATCCCACGAAAAATCATCCATATGGCCCGGAAACAAGCCTAATATCCATATCACACTCATTATAGAACATACCTTGGCCCGATTGAGTCCCCTCCATGCTCTCAGTTTTGCCTTTGTGTGAGTTGTTAGCCTTAGTAAGGCCAGCTTGATCTTCACCATCATCCATATCATCATCCCCATTGGCCACTTAATCGGCTAGCTCAGCATGTCTAGCCAAAGGTGTAGAATTACGGCGGTAGTGAGCTCTCTGGATGATGGCCGGCTTCCTCGGCTTCCTCTGGCGGGCAGAGTGAAATGCCATGGCCTCACAGCGCGCCGTGCTGGCGCTTCGCCTGCGCTTTTCGCTCATGCACTCCTCTGCTATGCGACCCTGGTGCAATCCCTGCGGGTATGGTCCCGCCAGCAGTCGCAATTTGTGCACCGCTTCTGAATCGCCTCGGCATGGTGTGGGCCGTTCAGGTGCCAGCTCCCAGGGCACAGCACCAGCAGGTGGCTTGGGACTTGCTGGCCCTTGTCGCCCCGCCCGACAAACCATCGTGACCAAGCGAGACCCAGTGCGGTCTTGAGGAGGTAGTGCCCAGTGAATACTCGAGCTTGGATTTTTCAAAATCTCTTCATCCAAACCACCCACCACTTGCCATCCCAGCACCTCCTCTTGCAGCCTTGCATGGTCCTTGGAGAGGGCTACCTTCTCCATGCATTTCCATATAAAATCATCACCAACCATTCCTTGCACCAAACCCTTGTCCGTCCCTAGCACCTCCTTTCCATGGCCCCTCTCCTTCTTGCCACCTTCTCGGCCCTCCCTCCTAGCCGCCTTGTCCCTTGTAGGAGGAGGTGACCGTTGGCCACCCCCCACCATGGAGAGAAAAGAGTATTGGAAAGCCGCCTCAAGAGAGAGAAAAAATTGTGGAAAATGAAAGAGCCCCCAGTTTTTGGGTTCCTTGAAAAGATGCATTTGCATTGATAATAAAAAAGACTAGTTACAAGTTATAAAAGTTGCAAAAGAAAGCAAACACTAGCTACTAATAGCATGTTTCCTATCCTCCTCAAAAGCACAAAATTGGAATAGTGTGGTTATCTAAGCTATGTCATACAAAATCAAAGCAAGTAGCTATATGCATAAAATTAGCTATTGTTAGATCTTTGTGTGTAAGCAAAAATAACACGGTGGAAGTTCTTCAAAAGCTTATGTCGGAGCCTCAGGCGGTTCACATATCTCACTCGAAGAGAGCTTGAGGTGGTCCACCACCCGATGTTATCCTTCAATGACTATGCCTCTCTCATCATCCAAGGCTCCATGATGTTACGAATGTAGAGCATGGCGCTAATTCCACTATCGTCTTTGTGCCAATGTTGGAAATAATGACCCATAGCTTTGATGAAGTTTCCATTGTCATCCCTTAAGACCACAACAATGCCGGCCGACCCATTAGAAAGCAAGGATCCATCCATGCTCGCCTTGATCCAACCAGGAGGGGAAGGACACCACATAGTAGGTTTGATCAGCCCATAGGGCTGGGTGATGTCCCATTGCTTCTGGAAGGGGAAGGAGGAGGCGTGGGTGATGGATTCGAGGGTGAAACAATAATTTTAGGGGTGCCATGGCTACGACCATGCATTTTAGCAACGGGCCCTCAGGACTTGCTAAATAATGGCCTGATAGCATTTATTTAAGACCATACTTGGCTGCACATTTTGAATGGCTTGAAGGAGATAAGTTAAGTTGCTGAAAATAGGAATTGAGAACCCTCATTTTGCAAGAATCTGAATTATAGCATTGGTAAGGGTGCAGTGGACAACAATATGTTCAATATCTTCCTCCTGGTTGCATCCCCAAGGGCACAAGGTGTTTTCCATTAAGCCATGGCGAACCAACCAACAATTGGTTGTATAGCATGTTGGATGAGCCTCCAAATTCTTCCCAGGGGAAGTTTCAACTTTGCATTGGAAATCGATGCTTTTTTATATACCTTGGTAAACTATAGAGGTGACAGTGGTCCCCAACGGGTTCTTGATTAGCTCAGGTTGATCTTGATGTTGGTTAGTCTAGATTTGTATTTTGGAAATGCGATCAACCATAAGGTCACCAACCAACTCCTACAGCTTCTCCAAATTCCAGCATTTGTTGGTCGTAATTAGATTGGCAATGCTCCAATCTGTAGAATTTTCCATGTTAAGGAAGGTAGGCCTTTTGGCCGGTAGATCGTGATCCATCTGCATTTGTGAAGTCAATGTCCTCATCGTTGGCAATTTTGCAATGCAAATTCTGCTATAGATTTTTTGCCCCATCGGTGATGATTTTCCAGCTCATGGAGTCACTCCTTTTTGTGTTTTGCTGCCAAAAATTTCTCCCATATCTTTCCAAAAGACACTTGTGTAGTAGTGTGTTTGGTTTGGTAAGAAACTCCCAAGCTAATCTGGATCGGAGAGGTCCATGCCACCTCTCGGCTGAATGCAGCCCAAGTCGCCATTTCTGAAGGGTGTGCAGATTTTTTCCCAAGCAATGTAGTGTAAGCCATGTTGGTTGGGCCCCCCTTGCCAAAGGAAGCACCGAGCAAGTTTTTCTATCTCATTGGTGATGCTTTGGGTACCAAGGTGTGGGTAACTTGATACATGGAAATGTTGAGCAAAGACTTGATTAGTTGAGCGACCATAGATAAATGTCGAATATCCCAATGGCTTATCCTTTCTCTTGCTTTCTTGGTTAGCTCTGAGAAAATCAGTTTTCATTTTCTCATGGCCAACTTGATGCCTAAGTATTCAAGCTCTTGGACCTTCTTGAACCCCATGAGTTTAGCAATCGTTGCTTTCCATGGTAAATGGCTTTTGCACTCTTGTAGCATCTAATCTTAGTCATTTGCAATAATCATTTAGAACTCGATGATGCATTTGGCATGGGTGATGGATGCTTTGGATGATGAGGATGTCATGGCGCATAGCGGTGGGATATATAAGTGCCTCCATTTGGCTAGAACACCAAGTTTGGTTTCTTTCTTTGTTTGATGGCCATGAGAGGAGTTCAGCAAAGAATAAAGAGGTATGGAATGATAGGCAGCCTTGAAACCCACAATGGGCTTTTATCCAATTTGTTCTTTAGCCATTGAGTAGTGCAAGGAGGGGAAGGAGACACATTGGAGAAGCCGAAATTTGTTTGGCATTCCCATTTTATGGAGGACAACAGAGTTTCCCAACTCATTTTATCATAAGCTTGCTCCATGTCAATTTTGAGTGCCATGAAGCCATCTTTAGATGTAGAGTGTTGAAACTTGTTGATAATCTCGAGCCAAGCAATGGTGTGATATCTCTATGAGGTACAAAGGCCCTGCTCCTCGGAGATTATGTGTGGGAGAATGTTTTCGGCCGACACACAAGGATCTTGGCTATAATCTTGTATGATGTTACGCATGGTGATCTAAATTTTCTTTGGGCAATCAGCAATTACGAGATTTGGGCAAGAGGATCACCAATGTTTCCTTCAGCGAAGCCATGGTGCCCTTGTGGAAGAACTCTTTATATCCTCAAAGATGTCACGGCCAATGATTAAAAAGTGCTTAAAGAAAGATCGGTGATGCCATCTATCCCGGAACAGGTTGGCACCCATAGTATGGATCACCTCCCAAATTTCAGTTTTAGTTGGTGTCCATGTAAGTTCCCTTGGCGAAACATAAATTTTTTAAAAGCATCCATGAATCATGGTAGTTTCCATCTTTATGCCCGTTTGGTTAAGGTTGGATTCCATTTGCTCCTTCCATCACTTGGCAATTGCATGAAAGGGCAATGATTGGCATTTCTACATTGGCTCTTTATTTCCACCAACAAAGGCAAGAGTTGAACTTGATGAAGCGGTGCGCACCCATTGGAGTCTGCTCTTATTGTTGAGCTTGAATGTCTCATTGATTTGCTTCAATCAAGCTGAGCATCATTCCTTCATGGAAGTAATGTCTTTTCCACTCTTTTTCCACTAGCATCATAAATGGGTGAAATCCAATGAGAATTTGAGAGGGAGTCAAGATTCCATAACCCGAGCAATTGTGATAATCCTTTAGCATAGCGGTTAAGCCACTCTCCATGGACTTGTTAGTACTTGAATTTGCCACCAAAATCCATCATCTTGGGAGAATTTAAAGGTGTCACTTCTCCAAGAAGAGCAAAGGATACCTCCAGATTTTCCTACATTGGTGTGAAAATCCCGGCATATGTCTCAATTTCCTTCCTTGTGACTTCCTCCACTTTGGTTTCTATAAGGCCTATGAGAGAGCATGGTGCTCTCCAGAATTTCAGGAGATAATTGCGTGGCCTTCTTACGGACTCCAGGTAATTCCATATTGAAGTCATGGGTGTTATCCCAGGTATGGAATTCACTCTTTTCTTTTTAGTGGTATTTCTTTGATCCCAAGCTAACCCACTCCTGAAAATGAGCTTTAGAGACCGCCTTGTCCACTCTTAGTTTGTGTTTGAAAAAAGTGGTGGCATCTTTGGTTTATGGTTGCAGGTTGTTTGTATATGAGGTGCGGATGGTTCCCCTTTTGTCATGGTGAGTTTGCAATGAGTTCTGTGTCTTGATTTATGGAGTCTTTAAAGTCTTTAGAGTGGCTGCTATCACTTCCTCCTTTGTTTGTTTTGTTGACAAATTTTCCTTTTGAAGACTCCCATGATCTGATTTTTCCTTTAGGAGGCCTAGCCTTCCTCCTTGTGACCAATGTCCATGGTCCATATGACTTATCAACTCAATATGAGTTGTAGCATCATTAATAGCTTCCTTTGGTTGATTGAAGAAGGTGCATTCTGGGCTGGGTGGAAAAAATTGCAGCAATCAATTGGTTGGGTTGCTTGATAGGTGGTGTGTGGTTGTTGTTTACGTGATGTTGTTTGTGTGTATGCATTCTTGTTTTGAAGAGGGAATGACATTTTGCTGCACTCTATCCATGGAGGGAATGGCTTGTTTTGTTGTTGAACTATTTTCTGCATACAGGTAGTTTTTCTTCTCTTGAGGTGCCTTGGAAGTGGTGTGGTTTGACAATGGGTTGGTGGAGAAGTTGTGAGAGCTGAAAGGTTTAGTAGGAGCATGCAAGTTGGCCTTTTCTGGACATGTTTCAACTTTATGACCAACTTTGCCACAATGAAAGCAAAGTTGTGATCCTTCATATTCAACTTTTGAAAAAAATGGCCGTTGTAACCATTGATCCATATTCCGAGGGAGCTTTGATAGGTCAATTTTGACAAATTCTAGCATATGTGCTTTACCACTTGTTTGGTTATCCATCCACAATGGTTCAATGAAAATATTTGAGCTAAGTTATTGTCATCCCAAGATATGAGTGGTAGTACGGTATATCCATAAGGTGTGTCAAAGCATCGAGGAGTGAAGGTGGGGTCCATCTCCCATAGCAATGGCGTTGCCAAACCACGGTCCATTAAGAACTATGTCACGAGGCCGATTGAAAATGCATAAAAGCAATCCGCAAGAACCAACTCAAAATCCCCCATTGACTCCATTTGCCTCAGTCAATGTTGAGGAAGTAGAAGGGTAGTTTTGCCTAATAATCTTCCAACAACTCCAACCTCTTAATGTTGTTGTGCATAGAATGGTTGTCAAGTGTCACTCCCACTCCATCCTTGTCTTTGACTTCTTCAAATCTGAATTTTGCAAGTGGGAATTCGCGGTCTTCAAACATTGTTTGTGTGCCTTGTCTCCTTGTATCATTTGGCATGGTAGGCCCTTGGTTTGTTGATCACGGTGCACTAGGCGGTCTTTGTGTAGAAAATCTGGCGGTTGGTGACCATTGGAAAAGCATCCTTAGAACACAGTATATGGTAAAATCATCGATGATGGGCGGTGGATGAAGATATTCCCTCTTGCATAGGTGTATTGGTTTTGATTCTTTGGTGGCAATTCCATTGTGGAAGTCTGCATTGTACAAAACCGCGTTGTGTGCATTCTCACGAATTGAGATGTCGAAATGGGGGTTTTTATTCTCTTGGAAATTTAGCATTCTACTCAGAGCCACCAATTGAGAAAGGATGCCAAAACCACATGCTCCAATTCTGACTCAGAGATCACATTGAGATACAATTGCTACTAATAGAAGGGCTTGAATTCCCCATTAGCAATTGCAATCGATCCATGGTGCACTTCAATTCGGTCATCCTCCCTCCCAATGATGTATTTGGTGAGTCGCATTGGTGGCGTTTCTCTGCTCGACAGCGGAATTGGTTGTTGTGTGAATTAAGGCACTCCAATTGAGTGGCCGAAGTCGCCTCCCGGGTGTCGCAAGCTTCTCTAGAGATCGTAGTCGCACTTCCATGATCAGCCGCAATGCAATCGCTACCTCCATATATTGCAATGCTTATTATCTGATATTGATTGGTGCGTATAACATGTTCATTGGAATCTAATTCCATTGCTCTGCATTTTCCCTTTTGCCTGCGGTTCCGTCTATGAATTGATGCCATTTGTTTCCAGTTCCTATAGCTTCATCCGGTCAATCAATTTGGAGATGATTATTGAACTTTTCTTGTCCATCGGCCCATGAGCTTCACCTTCCTCTTTCCCTTTTTCTTTGCCGACAATGGTCTAGCTCCATGTTGTGTCTTTTGAATCGATCAGCTTGTAGCTTGCTACACTCTCTACCTTGCTGCCCATCTTCTCCACTTTCCTCCTTAGAGCCTTGGCTTCCATGTCTCCCCTTGGAGCTCCCTGGTCGGCTTCCCCTGCTGGCTGAACCACCACCAGCACCTCCTTTCATGTTGGTAGGCCTCCAGGCACCACCACCTTTCTCCCTTCCACCCCACTCCTCCTTAGGGTGATATGGTCACCCCCACCAGCTTCTCTCACTAGAAAATAAGAGAGAAGAAAAGAAGAGAAATGAAAGAGCCTCCAGTTTTGGGTTCCTTAAACATTTGCATTAATAAAGAAAGATATTACAAACTAAAAGTTCAACAATCAAAAAGAAAAGCATGCTAACTTGAAGCTTATTGCTTCCTATCATCCTCCAAAATAACATGAAAAGTAGGAGGGATAAAATAAAAATCAGTAGAATGCCATACAAACTTAGAAGTAGTAGCAAAGTGTGCACAAATAACCTTGTAGTCTGTGTGAGAGAATAGCACCTGGTGGAACTCACTAAGAAAGCCAAGATCAGGTGCCTGAGCTGGGGAGGCTGTCCAGTAACACTGCTGAAGCATCTTCTAGAGGTAGGTCACCATAGTAGTGTTGTCTCCTTCAAGAATAATACCCTTCAACTCATGCATCCAGGGCTCAATAAGCTGCTTGATGGCGAGCATAGCCTGCATCTCCACAAAAGTGCTAACCCAATCATGGAACTTAATACCTGCAGCCTTGATAAGATTGCCCATGTCATCTCTGATCACTACCCCAATATCTGCAACACCAGACTGAAGTAGTGCACCATCCACATCAGCCTTTAGCCATCCGGGAGGAGTCGGAGGAGTATGAAAATAGCGGTGTGGTGGTGGAGCTCCATTGCTCATGAAAAGGAAAGGATGCGGTGTTGGTGAAAGCCTCAAAATGTTTGCCACAAGAATTTTGGGGTTCCATAAGCGTCCATGAGTCTTAGCATTCTGCCCTCAAACTTGATAAATAAGAACAATAAGCTCTTCCCCAAGTAGATGTCCTTGGGGTTTGGTCAAAAGCGTGAGATCTGTGATGGTGGAAAATAATAAGCCCCAAGAAGCAGAACCAGGTGAGAGAGCATCTAGGATGTGGTCAAATCCTCGACCTCGAGCGACCCCATGGGCACCTCCTCCACAAGTCCCGTTGATGCAACCAAGAAAGGGTTGGGATAGCACCCTTCAAAATGCGCCACCAAAATAACTTCTCTCGAGGATGGAGTCGAAACCTCTTGAGCCATTGATAGCAAGAGCAATCCTGCGGGAAGAGAGCATTGTAAGCAAGTGAAGTGAGTGACTTACCTAAGGGTAGATGAGTCGGGCTCAGGATATCCTCCACTAAGTGCAGTGAGCTCCTTAGATCAACAAGGTCATGGCCAAAGTGAAGCTCCAATTTGGTAGAACTCTGTGCAATGAAGGTACTCACATCCGATCCTCCTACATCAATGAAGGTCGGTCTCACGGAGAGAAAAGTCACGACCAAGTGTGTGAGTACGCACCTTGCTCCCATCAGTAATCCTCCACCGGATAATATGCTTGAGGCTTTGGGCTCCACTGAGAAGGACAGGCCAGGACTTGGAATCACCCCTTCTCAAAGAACTCCCCCAAATATCATCACCATACTTCTCCCGCAAGCATCGTAGAAGAGTAGTAGGCTTCTGAATGAAATCCCAGGCAAGCCGTGCCCTTAGCGGACCAGTCCAAGTGGTGGCTGAATGAAAACCAAGGCCCCCAACCTTCTGCGGTGAACATATGTCCTTCCACTTTACATAGTGGACACTCTTCTGTGTGGAGCTCTTATCCTAGAGGAAGGATCTGCAGAGCTTCTCAATCTCAACATTTGAAGGGATGATAGTATGAGTAATCATTAGGCGATCTAGGCGGTAAGAAGAGAGTAGGGTGGAGGCTGACCCATGATAGGATGGGATCCCCAAGCTAAAATCTTCTCCTTTAGATGAATGGAGTAATCACTCTGTGAAGTCTTTGAAGTGCTTGAGGCCAAGATACTCCATCTCCTGGACTCTCCTAAACCCCAGCATCCTAGCAATCTGATTTGTCCTCCATCTAGTTGCAGCACGGCTGAAGATGATAGCAGATTTGGCAGCATTGATACGCTGCCCAGTCCAACCATAGTACTCCTCAAGAATGCCTCTAATTTGTTTGCCATGTGCCTTGATGCACGAGGCAATAATAATATCATTGGCATATAGAGATGAGAGATGCGGTACCTCCGATTAGTCAAAGACATGCCTGGGGCCTTACTTGAAGGCTTGGGTAAGAAGCTCGAGAGCAAAATGAACAAGTAAGGGGAAGCGGACACCCTTGGAAAACCGAGCATCAATCCACTCAGTCCGTCTTCCATTCAACAAGATAGAGAACTTGAGAATGTAATACCTGCATCACCCACTTCTTGAGGAAACCCATCGAACCGGACCTTCTCCAAAGTCTTCCAACTCATACGATCATATGCACGCTCCATGTCAATCTTGATCACCATGCCCCAACGAGAGAGGTTGAGTGCTTAAGCTTATTAAAGATTTCTGCTAAGAGGGTGATGTGAGATGTTCCTCTGTGGCACAAAGGCACCTTGCTCCTCAAAAATGATGGCAGAGAGGATATGCTTTAGTCTATTAACCAGGATCTTTGCAACCAGCTTTTAAATCATGACATAATTAATGGGCGGAACTTGGATGGACGGTTATTTACACTGAATCAGCACAATGGCGTCTCTTTCCAATTATCATCCATGCGTGAGAAAGAACTCTGAATAGGCACAATAACATCCTCCTTCACGCCTTGAGAATTGCTTGTAGAAGGATGAGGTAATCCCATCCAATCACGGAGCTGATTGGGCCCCAGTGTAAGGCCTCCCAAATTTCTTGCTCAAATATTAGCATCAAGAAGAGTTTTGACATGAGGAGGTACACGCGTCAATCGGAATGGTAGGCCAATCATCAAGTGAAACATCCCCTTGATCCACTTATCTTGGAAGAAAGTGGTGAAGCGAAATGTCTTCGGGTCCGAATGCTTCCATCCTCACTCATGACCATTGATTACATTTGGTGCGATGTCAGGAAACAGCGGTGTGGAAAGTGAGTATTACCATCTCCACGATGAAGCCATCGGACTTGGCTCTCTGTTTCCACCAAGTGTTTAGTCAGCAAGAGTAGAATTCAGCTCCACCACCTTGGAAGCGAAGATCAACCTCAAGTGGTAGTGAGACCATCATCGAACAATCAATGATGCAGGTTCAGCAATGTCTTCCTCCAATTTGCTCTTACGAGTTCAAATCCTTCATCTTATTTTTGCTCCAATGAAGAGGGCCTTCAATGTTACGCTGCTTTTTTTGGAGAATATCGACTTTAGAGCCATGGTCATTTTTCCCCATTTTGCCACACCAACTTCCAGCCATAGGATAGGAAAGCCACATTTCCTCAAATCAAATACCAGATATCTATCTGGCGGTTGAAATGGCAGCAACAAACGGTGATCGAAGCAATAGAAATGTGACCTTTGTAAGTTGGATGCCAATGAGTTAACAAAGATCCTATCGAGTCTGACCCAAATCTTACTCCTGCCCTCCTTGTTGTTGGTCCATGTGAATTGTTGGCCACCAAAATCAAGCTCATGCAAGTCTGTGGAGGCCATGCAATCCTCCATTTCCCGCACCGCCTATGAGTAAGAAAAAGGCTTCCCTCCCTTCTTATCCTCTGAGTCGGATCTGGGTTAAAATCTCCACCAATAATAGCATGGGACTGCTGATCCACACTGCTAAGAATAGTCTGCCAAAGTGTCCTCTTGCAGTGGTAGTCTTTGTATGCATAGACCCAGCCAAGAGTCCACTGGGTATTATTAGGCATGCTAACACTTCCGAACAATCATCGGTAGAGCGGTTGGGTGAACCCAATCAGTTACTCAAGAACAATGATCCCACCCAATTCCCTATGGAGGGTGACAAATGAATTTTTGCTCCCAACCAACTTGTCCACTTCCCAGAGATCTCTTCAATCCTAGTTTCCACTAGCCAATCATATATCATGGCCTGTCGGTGGTGGTAGTGGCCCATAGTTTTCTTTGCCCCTACAATTCAGAAAAGAATGGAAGACATTAAGCCACCATGGGGATTTTATTCCTTTGTGTACCTTTTTTCCTCTTCTTTGAGTTGGCCTCAATTGGCCCCAAATTCTGACTCCCTCTTAAAAGGGGCTGAGACACCCTAGGCCTTGTGGTAGGTTGGGTGGTTGCCTTCTCCCTTTGAGCTTCTCCATGGCTTTGGCTTGGAATATGGGAGGCTGAGGAGGCTTTGGTGAGGGAGGCTGCTTTGAAGGGTACTCCTTGAAGAGGATCTTCCCAGGAGGAGGCTGTGGGTTGGCCACTCTATGGCCTTGCTTCCCACCTTCCTTCTTCTTAAGTTCTGCTCTTGTTGTTAGTTCTCTTCTTTCTGGTGACCAACACCCATTGACCATACTCAGAAGAAGTGGGCTCCTCAGGCTGTGTTGGTAATGGTGGTGAAGTGTAACATTTTGCATTTTTTCCATTGGTAGGATTTTGATTAGTGCTACATTCCCCATTCTCAGCAATAGTAGGCTGGGCTAAGTTTTGCATAGACTCATGCACATTAGTCTGAACAGGAGGAGGAGAGAAAGTCTTACCAGTAGTGGTAGTAGCTGGAGGAACTCCCTTGGTGGGACAAGAATCAACCTTGTGTCCCACCCAAGCAAAAGCAGTTGAGTAATCCCCTCATACTCAACTCGTTGGAAAAACCTTCCATTTCTTCCATGGATCCAAACTCCAGGGGGGAGTTTTTGTGAAAGATCAAGCCTGATGCATACTCGGCAAACATGCTTGAGTTTGTTGGGTGGTCCACCCAGTGGCTCTCCAATGAAGGAAGCGATCACGGCAATATTAGTATTATCCCAGTAAAGCAAGGGGAGGTTAGGAAGCATACCCAGAGGAGGAGCCCATCAAATGATTTGGGATTGAAAGTGGGAGTCCACTTATCCAACATTTCTGAAGCAGACCAAGGCCCATTCATGAGCGCATCTCTAGCCTCAGGTTTCAAAGATGCAGACAAGCAATGGAGCATAATCAATTTGAAAGCCCCCATCTACTCCACTTCCTCTGCATTAAGGTAGAAATAGGATGGTCTTCTTCCCACACCTTTCCAACAAGTGCTCTTTCAAGCTTCACTTGATTGTCATCCACATCTTGGTCATCCAGCAGAATAGTAATGCCATCCTCCATGAGTGCTGCATTTTTATCAATAGGCCCCAATTTAACATACTCCTTCTTCTTCCAAGGGTTAGCTTGATCATTGCCCTCCTTGAGCTAGCATCATTTGAAGTTCTAGGAAGAGCCTCTCTAGGAGGCTATTGTCTTCAAACAAGGGGTTGGTAGTAGCCTTGCCCTTTCCTTTGTTCAATCCTTGAAGCACACCCAACAAGCTCGGGTTCTCCTTGGAATTTGTGCAAACACCTTGTGTGCATTGTCTTGGTGAGTCATCATCCATAGAGACATCTTGGTCACCTCCCCTTTCCCTTAGGTGACATGATGAAAAAATCATCCATATGGCCAGCAACACCCTAATATCACCCATATCATGCTCATTATATACAAGTTGAAGCCCCTCCATGCTTTTGGTTTGCCCTTGTGTGTGTTGTTGGCCTTAATAAGGCCGGGTCTCACCATCCTCTATCATCATCCCCATTGGCCATGGTTTTTGGCATCAAGCCAAAGAAAATGGCGGGCCAGTGAATAGTGCTCACGATGGCTTGTCCCTCGGCTTCCTCCAGGTAGGCCGTGAAGCGGTGCTGGATGGCATCGCTTGTCCGTGGCTTCCTTCTCAGCCGTAGAGTAAGCGGTGCCATGTGCGCTGGCTCGCCCACCAGCTAGCTTGCCAATCAGACCTCCACGCTGCGATCATCTCCGCCGCGCAATCTCGCATCTGCAGCTCCCCACATCGGTGTGCAATTTGCACCAGCCTTCTGATATAAGCCCCCTCTCCCCACCTCACCCAGCGGATTGGCGGCCTTCGCTCCCCAAGCGGTCTTCGTGGCTAGGACATCCACCGACCCCTTGTCGCTCAACCCTAGGCGGTGCGAGTCTGCAGTGAGTGAAATGAGAGCTTGGATTTTCAAAATCTCTTCCTCAGGCCAAACCACCACCACTTCATCCCAAGCAGCCTCCTCTTTTGGGTGCATGGAGGTTCTCCATGCCTTTCCATGTCAAAATCGTCTGACCATCTTTTGCACCAAAACTGTTGTCCATCCCTAGCACCTCCTTGCCATGGCCCCTCTCCTTCTTGCCACCTTCTGCCTTCCCTCCTGGCCTTGTCCCTTGTGGAGGAGGCATGACCACCCCACCATGGAGAGAAGAGAGTATTGGAAAGCCACCTCAAGAGAGAGAAAAAATCATAGAAATGAGAGAGCCCCCTAAAGTTTTTGGGTCCCGGGCCAAAGTTTTTGGGTTCCTCAAAGTTTTTGGGTTCCCAAAGTTTTTGCCAAAGTTTTTGGGTTCCTTGAAAGGGTGCATATTTGCATTAATGAAAAATAACAAAGTACAAAGTAGCACAGAAGTGCTTGATTTAGAGCATACTAAGAAGAAACAACAGACACTCCATCCTCCTCTAATAAGGAATGAAAAGATGGAGGAATAGTAGTACAAGAAGGACTAGGCCATAAGAAGCTAGAAGTAGAAGCTTGGCAATGTAAGTCATGGATCCCTCTTCACATGTGTAAAAGCACCGATGGAAGTTTGTGAGGAAGGATAGATCTGGGGTGGCGGGTATAGTCTTCCATGCTCGTTTTGTGGAGGAAGTCAATCACCGAGGCATTGTCTCCTTCCAATATGAGACCTCTATATTCAAACATCCATGCTTCAATGCACTGCTCGAAATGTAGCATAGCCTGCAGCTCAACCTGCTATCCCAATGATGGAGGTTTACCCCAAGAGCTTTGATGAGAGCGCCACTATCATCACGTAGGACAATACCAATGCCAGCATCACCAGAGGGGAGGAGAGCACCATCTATGTTGGCCTTGAGCCAACCAGGAGGGGGGGAGTCCAAAAGGGTTGAGAAGGCACCGTATATGGTGGATATCCCATTGCTCCTGATGAGAACGAACAAGGTTTGGTAAAAGGTACTCATGATGCGCAGCCAAGATCCGGAGTATAAGTGCGGCCATGTGTCTGAGCGCCACACCGGTAGATAGCATAGCGTGGTCAGGTAGGTGTGCCGTGGTAAAGAAAGCGTGATAACGCCTCAAAAACGTGGGCATAGAGATACCCCAATGGTGAGTTCCCGCAAAAAAAGTAAGTGAGCAAAGGAAAAGGATGTGGTCAATGTCCTCCATGGCATCACAACCCCATGGACAACGCATCGGTCTACCTCGAAGATAGCCAACATCCGGTAATACACCACCGCTAAGTCTCCACCAAAATAGTTTCTCCCGCGGACAAAGCTTGAGCCATGGATGTATGGGTTTGATCTGAAAACCACCATATATGCTAATGAAGTGAACCCGAAGTAATGTAGGTGAGTTTGTCGACTGACGGTCATGATGTAGTAAGAATGAAATGCAGTCGATTGGTCAGGCCAAAAGTGGTGGAGTTTAGAAAGATCCATCTCGATCATCGATGAAAAGTGGATACATAGGTATGTTGGAGAGCTATGACATCCACAAAAGTTGGGGTTCAGGACAATGGTAGTGAGTGTATCCAAATATGTGAGAGAACCTCAATACTGCACCCATCAGCAACTTCCCAGTGTAGGAGGGGTTTTAGGCTAGCTGCTCCATCCTGAAGTATCTTCCAAGATCTGGAATCAGTCCGGGAAGATGCTCTATTCCATAGGTCTGCTCCATAATGTTCCCGAAGGCATTGATGCAGGAGGGTTGTAGGTTGTGAGATGAAATCCCAAGCCAGACGAGCACGGAGCAGGCCTTGCCAGAGTGGTGTAGAATGGAACCCCAGTCCACCAAGTTCTTTGAGGCTTGAGTTCCTTCCAAGATACATAGTGGATGCCCGAATGGGAGTCTGGTGCCATAGAAAATCCACAAAGTTTCAATTTCTTGTAGCACATTCCTGGGAACCAGTGTATGGGTAATCTGGTAAATTGAGCTAGGCAGAAGTGAGGTTTGTAGCAGTGTAGTATGACCAGCTAATGAGAGATGATGGCTACCCCATGAACCAAGTCTCTCCCGAACTCTCTGCAAAAGACTCGAGAAATCTGATTTAATGAGTCATCTCATAGCTAGTTTAATGCCAAGATAGTCCATTTCCTCCACTCTGGAAGGTAATGTAGCAATCTGATTGGTTCTCCATCTTTCTGACTTTGCTAAACATAACGATTTGAGGTGGTTGATCGTTGGCTTTGTCAGCAATAGTCTCGAAGGATGGTCAATATTTGTCTAGCATGTGCAAGAGTTGCCTGGGAAGTTATGAGGATGTCATCAGCATATAGTGAGTGAGAGACACATGTACCTGATTGAGATATGGACATCCCCAAATGCGGCCCCCTCTGTTTGAAAGCTAATGTAAATAATTCGGAGCAAAGGAGAAAGAGGTATGGCGACAGCGGACAGCCCTGTCTAAATCCACAGCTAGCATGAATCCAGTCAGACCTCTTTCCGTTCAGCAATAATGTAAATTTTGGAAATGTGATGCATTGCAAAAGCCAGTTGGAGAAGAGGGAAGGGAACCCCATCAATGTAAGCACATTGGAGAGAGTGCTGCATTTTGTCATAAGCTTGCTCCATGTCAACCTTTAGTGCCATAAATCCCACCTTTGGGGTGGAGTGCTGAAATTTGTTCACAATTTCCTATGCCAATAAACAGTGGTGTGAAATGGTCCTTTGCGGTACAAATGCTCCCTGCTTGGTTGAGATTAGTGTTGGGAGGAGATGTTTAAGGTGATTGACCAGGATTTTGGCAATGATCTTGTAGATGGTGGAGCATTAGCTAATCGGATGGAATTTGGATGGTGTGGTAGCTCCCCCAACCTTGGGGATTAGGACAACAAGTGTCTGTTTCCAGGAATCATCCATGTGGGAGGTAGCAAAGAATTCCATTACTATAGCAGTCACATCTTCTTTCACACAATGCCAAAAATTTTTGTAAAAGGAAGCTGTAATACCGTCTATTCCTGGGGCTCTGTTTGGGCTCATTGATCTGAGGGCCTCCCAAATTTCAGCTTCAGAAACTGGTGCATCCAACAAGGGAATGAGATCAGGTGGAACCTGATTAGCTATAGGTATAGTTGGCCACTCATCTAGGGAAATGCCTCCTGCCTCCCATTTTTGTTGAAAAAAGGAGGTAAAGATGGTAGAGATATCAGCAGTGTCTGTGGACAAGGTACCATTGTCCAATTGAACTGTAGAAATTCTGTTACTTCTATGGCGGGATGATGCTACTGAGTGAAAGAAATGTGTATTTTGATCTCCCTCCTGCAGCCATCAGACTTTTTCCCTTTGTTGCCACCATGTATCTGGGTGAACAACAGTTGCAAGACTTTGAGTAAGAATAGGTACTGGTGGAGACCTTGTGGAGAGCAGTCCACGGTTTGTAGCTCCATCACCTCCTTTGTGAGTGAATCATGTTCTTCATGGAGGTGCTTAAGTGTCTGTTTGCTCCAGTAGTAAAGGGCTTTGATAGTTCTACTACTTTTTCTGTTCAGAATAGTTGCTTTAGTCCCAAAGTCATTTTTCTTCCAGGAATGCCACACCAGTTTCCAAGCAGCTAGATATGAGAGCCATGTGTCTTCAAATCTGATCCATTTGTGTGGTGGATCGACCTTCTCCCGCAAGATATGGAGTAGAAGTGGGCAGTGATCAGAAGCAAGTCGGGGTAAATGCTGCACCTTATTGTCTCGGAGCAGATTGGAAGCCAAAGAGTTCACCATCACATCCCATGATTTTTTACGCCCATCTTTGTTGTTAGTCCAGGTAAATATGGGTTCAAGGAAGTCAAGTTCCTGTAGTGAGGTTGAGATAAAATAATCTTCCATTTCCTTGGCAGCCTGGGAGTAGGAGAAAGGCCGTCCTCCCTTCTTATCCACCTGAGAAGTGATGCAATTGAAATCCCCTCCCACAATAGTCAGAATAGAGTGATCAACAAGTGCAAGGAGAGCGCCATAATAATAGCATTCTACAATGGTAGTCTTTGTTTGCATAAATCCAGCCAAGCATCCACTGTTTCTGATCAGGTAAGGTGGCTTTTCCAAAAATGACCTGGTCCTGTAAAAGAAGAGGAGAAAAGCTCACAATGTCAGAGAAGGATGATACCACCAGTTTCCTCGCATGAGGATGACAAAGAAAGCTCCAATGTTTGCCAATAAGCTTATCCACCTCCTTTCTTGATATGTGTTCAATTCTTGTCTCCAGTAATCCAACAAAGCATATATCGTGACCACCTATCAACTGACGTAGGTAGTTGCCCGTAGTGGTCTTGCGGGCACCCCTACAGTTCCAGAAAAGTATGGAGGACATCAGGGATCCATAGGGGACGCATCCCCACCATCCGATGTGTCCACCGCACCTTCTTCCTCTTCTTTGAAAGACCCATAGTGTAGTCTTCAGTATGAGCAGAAATAGAATCAGAGGATACCAAGCCTTTTGGCTTCCTGGACTTTCCTTTACTAGATTTACCCTTGGTAATAAAAGGAGGTTTGAGGGAGGATGAGGTGGTTTGGAAAATGGGGGGGGGGGGTGTGGTGGTGTCAACTCAGTAAAATTTTGGTAAAGGTAGGTTGGTGGAATGTGGTTGGGTGGGGGGTTGGTCGGCTTTGTGGTGTGGTTAGGGTTAGGATGCCCTTTCGATGTGATGGATAGCTTGTTGTTGTTTTGGATTCTTCTTAAGTCACAAGGACCCAAGGACCATACTCATCCTTGGAGTGAGGTGTTGCTAAAGGAGGCATAGAGGATGAAGGGTGGACTTCCACAGTGGTGTCAGCATCATCTCCCCTGTTTGTATGAACTGCCACAATAATGGATTTAGTCATAGGAGTGGTAGGTGCAATAGTGTTACCTTGAGGTCCAGGAACAGAAGGTCCATTCAGGGAGGTATGGTTGGGGGTACCACATGAGGAAGGGAGGAGTTGGTTTTCTGGCTTATCCACCTTGTGGCCAACTTTGCCACAAGAAAAACACAGTGAGAAATTCCCTCATATTCCACAGTTGGAAGAACACCCATTCCTTGTAGCCAAATTCGGTGGCAATTTAGATCCACCTTGATGCAAACTCTAGCATAGAGACTTTGCCCCCAGTTATCTGTTTGATGGTCAACCCAAAGAGGAGAGCTAATGTAGGATGCAATGCGGGCAATGTTGGTGTTGTCCCAGTACAGGAGTGGCAAATTTGGGAGCCGGACCCAAAGTGGTGAGGACAATCCATGAAACGATGTTGGGTTGAAAGAGGGTGACCATTTGTCTAGCCCAATCACATTTCCTACAACAAACCAAGGTCCCCATGAACGCATCTCTTGCTTCTTGTCTCAAAGACACATACAAAGCAGTCAATGGCCACCATAATCAGGGTAAATTTTCATTGCCCCATTTTTGTTGGAGATCATTATTTAGATAGAAGAAAGGTGGTCTCTTTCCAATAACCTTGCCAACCAGAGCCCTTTCCAGTTTTGAGTTGTTAATGTTTGTGGCCTCATCATCCAAGAGAATAGTGGTGCCATCTCCCATTAGAGCTTCAGATTTATCCACATGTTGAAGTCGAACATGTTCCTTCCTCTTCCATGGGTTGGCTTGTCAGTTTGCTTGCTATCCTTGGGTTGGTCGAGAGCTTCCAAGCTTAGAATTAACATGGTTTGGTGGTGGAGGAGCAATGTTCCTTGGTAGCATGGTCATGGGCCTTTGTCCTTTGAGTGGACTACTTGTTGGAGGAAGAACACCCCAAAAAATGGGTTTGACTTGGTGGAGCATAGTCCCCAATTGGTGGAATGCCCCTGGGTAGAGAGAAGAAGCGGCCATATTGTGGTGAACTAACCTCATAAGCGAGGAACAATGATCTTGATTAATGCGAGCTTGCTCCCATGTCCATGTCTTCCATTGGAAGTTCCCCCGAGGAGAGCACATGGAACGGCTCATGCTTGCCATGTGCTGCCGCAGCAGCACATGCGCCCTGTCCGGATAGGTTGGCAAGTGCCCGGTCGATCATGGGGACTTGTCCGCATGGACCGGCTGGGGGAACAAGCCGCCCGTCCGCCTTCCAAGTTGCCAGTTTAGCTACCCCATTGCATTCTTGGCCTCCTCGCTAGCGCTCTACAGGCTACCACGCTGTTGGCCTCCCATGCCCTACCTTGGCTTCCTGTCGCATTTTGCACGCTAGCTTGCCATAGCGCGTGCCGTGCCGGTGCCTCTCACCTCCACCTCGCATTGCGCCAATGGCGTGAGCAGACGAAGCCATGCCTCCGCTAGTATGAGGCAGACACCCCATTGGGCCGTTACTTCTGCGTCGGCCGGCGGAAAATCGCCGCTTGCCTTTGCACATCCGCCGCCCCATCCATGCGTGATCACCTTGGTCGGCTCCCCATTTCTCGACGTCCATCTTGGACGGTGTCTCCTCACCCAGGCCTTCCATCCTTATGTCGGTCGGCCAAGGTAGGCCGAGCATTGATGCAAGCTGGCCGTCTTCCTCCATGAAATCCATGGGTGAGCGCCAGCCAAGAGCCACCTTGCTTGATCCCGATCCATTCCACCTTGAGAAGAACCATCTTGCTTAGCCAAGTGATTAGAGTTTGGTACTCTCGACCCCCCTTCCCGTCGACTTGTCACGGGAGGAGGTGACCTGACCACCTCGCCATGGAAAGAGAAACACAAGGAAAACCGCACCTAGAGAGAGAGTGAGAGTGAAAAATGAGAGCTCCCCAAAGTTTTGGGTTCCGCCAAAGTTTTTGGGTTCCTTGAAATTTTGCATTTGCATTAATAAAGAAAGATATTACAAACTAAAAAGTTCAACAATAAAAAAAAAGCATGCTAACTTGAAGCTAAATGCTTCCTATCATCCTCCAAAATAACATGAAAAGCAGGAGGGATAAAACAAAAATCAGCCATACAAACCAGTAGTAGCAAAGTGTGCACAAAAATCACTAACGATTGTAGTCTCGGTGTGTGAGAGCACCTGGTGGAACTCACTAAGAAAGCCAAGATCAGTGCACGAAATGGGAGGCTATCCAAGAATGTCAAGCATCTTCGGGTAGGTCACCACAAGTAGGTTGTCTCCTTCAAGAATAATACCCTTCAACTCATGCATCCAGGGCTCAATAAGCAGCTTGATGGCGAGCATGGCCTGCATCTCCACAAAAGTGCTATCCCAATCTGGGCCGAATACACCAGAGCCTTGATAAGATTGCCCATGTCATCTCGATCACTACCCCAATGCAACACCCGGTAGTGCACCATCCACATTAGCCTTTAGCCATCCAGGAGGGGAGTCCAGGGAGGAGTATGAAAACAGGTGTGGGGTGGAGCTCCCATTGCTCATGAAAAGGAAAGGATGCAGTGTTGGTGAAAGCCTCCAAAATGTTTGCCGCAAGAATTTTGGGGGTTCCATAAGGCCATCCATGAGTCTTCGCATTCCTGGCCCTCCAAACTTGATAAACAACAGAACAATAAGCTCTTCCCCAAGTAGATCTGTCCTTGGGGGTTTGGTCAAATGCAGCAAAGAGATCCTATGATGTGGTAAAGAAAGGCATAACAAGCCCCCAAGTAGCAAGAACCTTCAGGACCGCAACAGTGAGAGAGCATCTAGTCAGGATGTGGTCCAAATCCTTAGCCTCAGAGCAGCCCCATGGGCACTGTAGCCTGGACTCCCCCTTCTCAGCAACAACATTTTTTCCATTAGTAGGATTTTGATTAGTACATTCCCCTTCAAGCCAGTCTTAAGTTCTGCATAGACTCATGCACATTATTCTGAACAGGAGGAGGAGAGGAAGTCTTACCAGTAGTGGTAGCAGCTGGAGGAACTCCCTTGGTGGGACAAGAATCAACCTTGTGTCCCACCTTTTCACAAGCAAAATAGAGTTGAGTAATCCCCTCATTCTCAACCCATTAGAAAAACCTTCCATTTCTTCCATGGATCCAAACTCCAGGGGGGAGTTTTTGTGAAAGATCAAGCCTGATGCATACTCAGGCAAACATGCTTTGCCCCCATGAGTTTGTTAGGTGGTCCACCCACAGTGGCTCTCCAATGAAGGAAGCGATCCTGGCAATATTAGTATTGTCCTAGTAAAGCAAGAGGAGGTTAGGGAAGCATACCTAGATCGGAGAGGAGAGCCCATCCAAAGATTTGGGATTGAAAGTGGGAGTCCACTTATCCAACCCAATGACATTTCCCAAAATGAACCAAGGCCCATTCATCAGAACTGCATCTCTTGCCTCAGTAGTTTCAAAGATGCAGACAAAGTAATCTGGAGCAACCATAATCAATTTGAAGGCCCCCCATCTACTCCACTTCCTCTGCAGGTCTGCATTAAGGTAGAAATAGGATGGTCTTCTCCCCAACACCTTTCCAACAAGTGCTCTTTCAAGCTTCACTTGATTGTCATCCACAGCTTGGTCATCCAGCAGAATAGTAATGCCATCCTCATGAGTGCTGCATTTTTATCAACAGGCCCCAATTTAACATACTCCTTCTTCTTCCAAGGGTTAGCTTGATCATTACCCTCCCTTGGCCAAGAGCTAGCACCATTTGAAGTTCTAGGAAGAGCCACTCTAGGGAGGCTATTATCTCCAAACAAGGGGTTGGTAGTAGCCTTGCCCTTCCCTTTGTTCAATCCTTGAAGCACACCCCAAGCAAAGGTGCTCGAATTCTCCTTGGCATTTGTGCAAACACCTTGTGTGCATTGTCTTGGAGCAGTGTCATCATCCATAGAGACATCTTGGTCAGCCTTCCCCCTTTCCCTTGGGTGTTCAAAGATGATCCCCACCAAAAAAATCATCCATATGGCCCGGGCAACAGCCCTAATATCACCCATATCATGCTCATTATAGAACATACCTTGGCCAAGTTGAAGCCCCTCCATGCTTTTGGTTTTGCCCTTGTGTGTGTTGTTGGCCTTAATAAGGCCAGCTTGGTCTTCACCATCCTCCATATCATCATCCCCATTGGCCACTTGATCAGCCATTTCAGCATGTCTAGCCAAAAGTGCAAAAATCCACCGAGTGAATAGTCCTGGATGGCTTGTCTTTGTCCTCCGGCTTCCTCCACAAGCAGTCAGAGTGAAGGTTCTGGATGGCATCCTGGCTTGTCCGCTGGCTTCCTTCTGTGAAAGCCGCAGAGTGAACAGTGCCATGTGCGCTTAAGTCATACGTTCGACTTCGCTCGTGTCTCACACAAGACGCTCGCCATGTAATCTCGAACGAGCTCGCCACGTCGTGCACAATTTATGCGCTTCAAACACCCGCCTCGCGAATCAAGACTCGCCATGATGCTGTCATTCTCGCTCCCCACTCAGGCCAAGCTGGCACTGGGACATCCGCCACTTGTCAGCCTCCACTCACAGAGCCACCCACCTGCCAGTAGCAGAGTCTACAGACCAGAGTGAAGAGAGAGCTTGGATTTTTCAAAATCTCTTCCTCCGCCAAACCAAAGACACCACCACTTGTCATCCCAAGCACCTCCTCTTGCCTGGAGAAGCCTTGCATGGTCCTTGAGAGGCCACCTTCTCCATGCCTTTCCATGTCAAAATCATCACCAACCCGACCATCTTTTGCACCAAAACCCTTGTCCATCCCTAGCACCTCCTTGCCATGGCCCCTCTCCTTCTTGCCACCTTCTCGGCCTTCCCTCCTAACCGCCTTATCCCTTGTAGGGGGAGGTGACTGCCGGCCACCCCCCACCATGGAGAGAAGAGAGTATTGGAAAGCCGCCTCAAGAGAGAGAAAAAAATTGTGGAAATGAGAGAGCCCCCCAAAGTTTTTGGGTTCCGTGCCAAAGTTTTCCAAAGTTTTTGGGTTCCTTGAAATTGCATGTTGCATTAATGAAAAATAACAAAGTACAAATAAGCACAAGAGTGCTTAATACAGAGCATACTAAAAAGAAATAGAAGATCTATCCTCCTCTAACAATGAGTGAAATGACGGAGGAATAGTAGTACAAGTAGGACTAGGCCATGAAAAACTAGAAGTAACAGCAAGCCGGGCACAAAAGTCAGCAGATCTGATCCCGCTTCACATGTGTGAAAAGCACCTGGTGGAAATCTGTCAGGAACGAAAGATCTGGAGATGAAGTGGGTACAGATCTCCATGTAGTCTGCAGAAGCCTTTGCTGAAGGAAGCCAACCACCGAGGCATTGTCTCCTTCTAATATGAGACCTCTATACTCAAACATCCATGGTTCAATACACTGCTCAAAATGAAGCATAGCCTATAGTTCAATCTGTGTGCTATCCCAGTGCTGAAAATGAACCCCAAGAGCTTTAAGGAGCACTCCACTGTCATCATGAAGAACTATACCAATGCCAGCATCACCAGAGGAAAGGAGAGCACCATCAACATTGGCCTTGAGCCATCCAGGAGGGGGGGAGTCCAGAAAGGGTGGATAGGCAGCCGGAATGGCTGGTGGATATCCCATTGCTCCTGAGATGTAAATGAATAAGGTCTGGTGAAGGTACTCATGATGTATGCCACCAAGATCCTGGGTGTAGCATAGGGACGGCCATGAGTCTTGGTGTTGCGAGCCCGCCACACCTGGTAGATGGCACAGCACAAAGTCTGTGTAGCGGGTAGCTGAGCCTTGGAAAAGAAATCAGATAAAGCATCAAAGCTCTACAAAATGGGCATAGAGAATCCCCAATTGGTGAGTTCCTGCAAAATAGAAAAGTAAGTGAGCAGTGAAAAAGAATGTGGTCAATGTTCTCCTACGTGTTACATCCCTAAGGGCAGCTCCTGTCATCAGCCAGGCCCCGAGAATATAGCTAGCATCTTGTTGGTAACACTCCACGACTCAATCTCCACCAAAATAGTTTTTCCCGTGGATGAAGCTTGAGTTTATTCAGTCATGGGTGAACTGAGGTTTGGTCAGGGAAGCCAGCCAAGTAGGCTAGCGAAGTGATAGTCTTACCAATTGGCAAGTAATGTAGGTGAGGTTTATTAGTTGTCCAGTCAGGGTGCACAGGAATGTGAGAGATCTGCTCAACCAGATCAGGGCCAAATGAGAGGTGGAGTTTAGGAATATCCCATGTATGATCATCATGTAGAAAATCAGCCACATAAGTATGATGAAGAGATGTGACATCCAGAAATGTTGGGGTTTGGGACAACGGCAATGAGTGCATCCAAATGTGTGATAGTACCTCAATACTTCAGCCATCAGCAATCTCCCAGTGTAGGAGGGGGTTTAGGCTAGCTGCTCCATCCTGCAGAATCTTCCAAGTTTTGGAATCACTCCGTAATGGTGATCTATGCCAAAGATCAGCTCCATAACATTCCCTGAGGCATTTGTGGAGGAGGGTTGTAGGCTGTGAAAGAAAATCCCAAGCTAATCGTGCTCGGAGTGGGCCTTGCCAAAGTGGTGCTGAATGGAATCCCAAACCACCTAAGTGTCGAGGCTGACAGAGGTCGTTCCATGAGACATAATGTATACCCCGAGACTGGGAGTCATGGTGCCATAAAAAATCTCTGCATAGTCGCTCAATTTCTTGTAACACATTTATGGGGACTAGTGTATGAGTAACCTGGTAAACTGAGCTGGGCAAGAGGGAGGATTGTAGAAGTGTTGTACGACCAGCTAATGAGAGATGATGACTTCCCCATGAACCAAGTCTTTCCCGAACTTTCGCAAAGAAACCGGAGAAACTGATTTGATGAGTCGCCTCATAGCAAGTTTGATGCCAAGGTAATCCATTTCCTCAACTTTTCGGAAGCTCAGCAATGTAGCAATCCTATTGGTTCTCCATCTTACAACAGCTTTGCTAAACAGAATCACTGATTTGGTGTGGTTGATTTGTTGGCCAGTCCAGAAGCAATAGTCTTGAAGGATAGCTAGAATCTGTCTAGCATGTGCAAGATTTGCCTGGGAAGTTATCAAGATGTCATCAGCATAGAGTAAGTGAGAGACACATGTACCTGACTGGGATATGGACATCCCCAAATGTGGTCCCCTCTGTTTGAAGGCTAAGGTAAGTAGCTCAGAGCAAAGGAGAAAAAGGTATGGTGACAACGGACAGCCTTGTCGAAATCCACAACTAGCATGGATCCAATCAGTCCTCTTCCCATTCAGAAGTAATGTGAATTTTGGAAATGTGATGCATTGCATAATCCAAGTAGTGAAGATGGATGGGAACCCCATTAATGTAAGCATAGTGGAGAGAGTCTGCCAGTGCATTTTGTCCTATCATCCTCCAAAATAACATGAAAAGTAGGAGGGATAAAATAAAAATCAGCAGAATGCCATACAAACTCAGAAGTAGTAGCAAAGTGTGTACAAAAATTTGCTAATCGATTGTAGTCCCGGCTGGTGTGAGAGAACAGCACCTGGTGGAACTCACTGAGAAAGCCAAGATCAGGCGCCTGAGTTGGGGAGGCTGTCCAGTAACTCTGCTGAAGCATCTTCTGGAGGTAGGTCACCACAGTAGTGTTGTCTCCTTCAAGAATAATACCTTCAACCTCATGCATCCAGTGGCTCAACAAGTTACTTGATGGCTAGCATAGCCGATCTCCACAAAAGTGCTATCCCAATGCTCGAATCAATACTGCACTGATAAGATTGCCCATGTCATCTCTAATCACTACCCCACACCAATACCTGATAAGGCACCATCCACATTAGCCTTTAGCCATCCCGGGAGGGGGGAGTCCAGAGGAGTATGAAAATGGGTGTGGTCTGGAGCTCCCATTGCTCACTAAAAGGAAAGGATGCGTTGGTGAAAGCCTCCAAAATGTTTGCAAGAATTTTGGGGTTCCATAAGGCCGCCCATGAGTCTTCGATTCTGGCCCTCCAAACTTGATAAATAACAGAATAAGCTCTTCCCCAAGTAGATCTCCTTGGGGTTTGGTCAAAAAAAGAAAGAGATCCCGATGTGGCAAAAGAAACCCCAAATAGCAAGAACCTTCAGTGACCACAAAGGAGAGAGCATCTAGTCGATGTGGTCCAAATCCTAGAGCCCCATGGGCATGACCCTCCACAAGTCCCCTGATGCACAAGAAAGGGTTGGGATAGCACCCTTCAAAGTGCACCACCAAAATAACTCCGAGGATGGAGTCGAAACCTCTTGAGCCACCGATAACAAGAGCAATCCATGGGAAGAGAGCATAAACAAGTGAAGTGAGACCAGATAACTAAGTCCTAGTGAGTCACCACTCCTTTGATCACCAACAAGGTCATGGCCAAAGTAAAGCTCCAATTTGGCGTGTCCCTATCTCGAATGAAGGTACTCAACATCCGATCCCCGTGGCAGCCTACATCAATGAAGGTCGGTCCCTGAGAGAGAAAAGTCACGCCAAGTGTGTGAGAGTACCTGCACCTTGCTCCCATCAGCAATCCTCCACCAGATAATATGCATGAGGCTTTGGGCTCCACTGAGAAGGACAGCCCAGGACTTGGAATCACCCCTTCTCAAAGAACTCCCCCAAATATCATCACCATACTTCTCCAGGCATCGTGTAAGAGTAGTAGGCTTTGAATGAAATCCCGTGCAAGCCGTGTCTTAGCTGACCAGCCCCAAGTGGTGGTCAATGAAAACCAAGGCCCCAACCTTCTCATGGAACATATGTCTTTCCACTTTACATAGTGGACACTCTTCTGTATGGAGCTCTTATCCTAGAGGAAGGATCTGCAGAGCTTCTCAATCTCCAAAGAAAACATTTGAAGGGATGATAGTATGAGTATCCGTGTTAATCCAGAGAGTCAAGAGAGTAGGGTGGAGCAGCCTGCAAGGGATAGGTGATGGGATCCCCAAGCTAGAATCTTCTCCTTCGCCCGATGAATCAGCTGAGAGTAATCACTCATGTGAAGTCTTCGAAGTGGTAGCTTGAGGACAAGATACTCCATCTCCTGGACTCTCCTAAACCCCAGCATCCTAGCAATCCGATTTGTCCTCCATCTAGTTACAGTACGGCTGAAGATGATAGATTTGGCAAAGATTGATACCGCCTACCCAACCAGCATTCCTCAAGAATGCCTCTAATTTGTTTTCCATGTGCCACTGATGCCTGAGAAGCAATAATAATATCATCAACATATAAAAGATGAGAGATGCAAAAGAGTCGAGACATGCCCAGCTGGGGCCCCTTCTGCTTGAAGGCTTGGGTAAGAAGCTCAAAGCACAAAATGAACAAGTAAGGGGAGAGCGGACACCCTTGTCAAAAACCACACAACATCAATCCATTGGCCTTCCATTCAAGAAGATAGAGAACTTCGAATGTAATACACCGCATCCACTTACGAATGTAGGAGGGAAACCCATCGTAACCGTGACCTTCTCCAAAGTCTTCCAACTCATACGATCATATGCTCGCCCATGTCAATCTTGATCACCATGCCCCCAACCTGAGAGGTTGAGTGCTTAAGCTTATTAAAGATTTCCTGGGCTAAGAGGCAGTGATGTGAGATGTTCCTCTATGGCACAAAGGCACTTTGCTCCTTAGAAATGATGGCGTGGAGGATATGCTTTAGTCTATTAACCGTGATCTTTGCAACATTGTAGATGGTCCGACATACAATGGAACTTGGATGGATAGTTGGACCCCGCACTCTAATCAATGAGCGCCTCTTTCCAATTATCATCCATGCGGGAAGTGAGAAAGAACTCCTGAATAGCTGCAATAACATCCTCCTTCACGCACCGCTTGTAGAAGGATGAGGTAATCCCATCCAATCCTGGAGCTCGATTGGGCCCCATCGAGTGTAAGGCCTCCCAAATTTCCTGCTCAGAAATGTTAGCATCAAGAAGAATTTTGACATGAGGAGGTACCTGCCTGTCAATCGGAATGGTAGGCCAATCATCAAGTGAAACATCCCCTTCGATCCACTTATGCCTAAGAAAGTGGTGAAGGAATGTCTTCGTGACTATCCCAATGCTTCCATCCTCACTCATGACATCATGATTCTTGGTTGATGTCTAGCAGAAGCAATAGTGTGGAAAAAATGAGTATTACCATCTCCCTGATGAAGCCATCTGGGCTTGGCTCTCTGTTTCCACCAAGTGTTTAGTCTGCCAAGAGTAGAATTCAACTCCACCACCTTGGAACGAAGATCACCCTGGTAGTGGTGGACCATCATCAATCAATGATCTGGAGTTCAGCAATGTCTTCCTCCAATTTGCTCTTCCGAGAGTTCAAATCCTTCATCTTGTTTTTTCTCCAATGAAAGAGGGCCTTCAATGGCTACCGGAGAATATCGATTTATGGTCATTTTTCCCCCATTTTGCCACACCAACTTCCAGTGCCATAGATAGGAAAGCCACATTTCCTCAAATCGTAGCCACCGATGTAGTCTATCCTGAGCAGCTGAAGTAACTGAAAGCAATAAAGGACAGCGATCAGAAGCAATACGAGAAATATGACTAACCTTTGTGTCTCTGAGTAAGTTGGATGCCAATGAGTTGACAATGATCCTGTCGAGTCTGACCCAAATCTTACTCCGGCCCTCCTTGTTGTTGGTCCATGTGAATTATTGGCCAACAAAATCAAGCTCATGCAAGTTTGGAGGCCATGCAATCCTCCATTTCCGCACCGCCTGTGAGTAAGAAAAAGGCTTCCCTCCCTTCTTATCCCAGTCGATAAATCTCCACCAATAATAGTGAACCGATCCACACCGCTAAGAATACCGCCAAAGTGTCCTCCTGGGTAGTCTAGCATAAACCCAGCCAAGAGTCCACTGGGTATTATTAGGCATGCTAACACTTCCCAAATAACTGATCAAGAAGAATTGGTGAACCCAATCATTACTGCCAAAGAACAATGATCCCACCGTAATTCCCTATGGAGGGGTGACAAATGAACGCCACCGCTTCCAACCAACTTGTCCACTTCCAGAGATCTCTTCAATCCTAGTTTCCACTAGGCCAATCATAGATATCATGGCCACCAGTGGCATGAGGTAGTGGCCCTGTAGTTTTCTTGCCCCCCCCAAAAGAATGGAAGACATTAAGCCACCATGGGGATTTATCCCTGTGCAGATTCACTATGTACCTTTTCTCTTTGAGTTGGCCTCAATTGGCCCCAAATTCTGCCTCCCTCTCAAAGTGGGCCCGAGACACCCTTGTGGTAGGTTGGGTGGTTGCCTTCTCCCTCACCGCTTTTGAGCTTCTCCACTGGCTTTGGCTTGGAATATGGGAGTCGAGGAGGCTTCAAAGGGAGGGGGACTACTTTGAAGGTACTCCTTGAAGAGGAGCTCTTCCCGGGATGAGTAGTTGGCCACCCTATGGCCTTGCTTCCCACCTTCCTTCTTCTTTAAGTTAATCTCACCGCTTGTTGTTAGTTCTCTTCTTCGGTGACACCCATTGACCATACTGAAGAAGTGGGCTCCTCAGTGTAGGTAATGGTGGTGAAGTAGCCTTGTGTCTCAAAATTTTTTCCATTGGTAGGATTTTGATTAGCAAAGGCAACATTCCCCTTCTCAGCAAGCAGGGCTAAGTTCATAGACTCATGCACATTAGTCTAATAGGAGGAGAGAGGAAGTCTTACCAGTGGTAGGAGGAACTCCTTGGTGGGACAAGAATCAACCTTGTGTCCCACCTTTCCACAAGCAAAATAGAGTTAAGTAATCCCCTCATACTCAACCCGTTGGAAAAACCTTCCATTTCTTCCATGGATCCAAACTCCAGGGGGGAGTTTTTGTGAAAGATCAAGCCTGATGCATACTCTGGCAAACATGCTTTGCCCCCATGAGTTTGTTGGGTGGTCCACCCATAGTGGCTCTCCAATGAAGGAAGCGATCCTGGCAATATTAGTATTATCCCAGTAAAGCAAGGGGAGGTTAGGGAAGCATACCCAGATCAGAGAGGAGAGCCCATCAAAAGATTTGGGATTGAAAGTGGGAGTCCACTTATCCAACCCAATGACATTTCCCGCAATGAACTAAGGTCCATTCATCATAACTGCATCTTTAGCCTCAGTAGTTTCAAAGATGCACAAAGCCTGGAGCAACCATAATCAATTTGAAAGCCCCCATCTACTCCACTTCCTCTCAGTGCATTAAGGTAGAAATAGGATGGTCTTCTCCCAACACCTTTCCAACAAGTGCTCTTTCAAGCTTCACTTGATTGTCATCCACTTGGTCATCCAGTAATAGTAATGCCATCCTCCATGAGTGCTGCATTTTATCAACACCCCAATTTAACATACTCCTTCTTCTTCCAAGGGTTAGCTTGATCATTGCCCTCCCTTGAGAGCACCATTTGAAGTTCTAGGAAGAGCCTCTTTAGGGAGGCTATTGTCTTCAAACAAGGTGTTGGTAGTAGCCTTGCCCTTCCCTTTGTTCAATCCTTGAAGCACACCCCAAGCAAAGGTGCTCGGGTTCTCCTTGGCATTTGTGCAAACACCTTGTGTGCATTATCTTAGAGCAATGTCATCATCCATAGAGACATCTTGGTCAGCCTCCCCCCTTTCCCTTGGGTGTTCAGCATGATCCCCACCTAAAAAATCATCCATATGGCCCCGCAACAAGCCCCAATATCACCCATATCATGCTCATTATAGAACATACCTTGGCCAAGTTGAAGCCCCTCCAAGCTTTCGGCTTGTTGTGCATTAACAAGGTCACTTTACCATCATCCATATCATCATCCCCATTGGCCACTTGATCGACAAAGATGTCTAGCCAAAGTAAATTTGGCCACCGAAATGAATAGTTTCTGGATGGCTTTGTCCTCGGCTTCCTCCGAGAGCGAGTGAACAATTCTCGGGATGGCATCTGGCTTGTCGTTGGCTTCCTCTGCACGCAGTAAGTACATGCGCTAGCGCCACTGCTGTTGCGCCCGCGGCCTCCCAAGTTGCGACGCTGCCTCGCAATCACGATGTCTGCCGCGACAATCTCGCGAGCTCCCGCCCACATCAAGTGAGCAATTTGCGCCCGCCTTCGAAACATGCCGCCTGTCAATAACCCGCACTCCACGATGCGGGTCATTGCCGCGCCGCTCCCCACAAATTGGCGCTGGGACATCATCCGCCTTGAGCCCATGCCGCTCCCGCTGCGGCAGTCAGAGTCTAGCCCGCAGAGTGAAGACTGAGGACATGGATTTTTTAAAATCCATTTCTCCAAGTCGACCACCACTTGCCAAACCGAGCACCTCCTCTTATCGGAGAAGCCTTGTAGGGTCTTTGGAGAGGTCGCCACCTTCCCCATGCTTTCCAAGATCAACTTTATCACCAAACCGACCATCCCTTGCAAAAGAACCCATATCCATCCCTAGCATCACCTTGCCATGGCCTCTAACAAGATAAACAGGCTAGGGTAGAGTTCAACTCATTTGCCTTGAGGTGGAGGTCTCGCTCGCCATCCCTGTGGAGAGCAATCACCACCAGAAGTGCAATTTCCACCTATAAGGAGTCCCTTTGCTTACTCAAATCTTTGAGCTTATTTTTGCTCCAGTGGAATAGGTTCCTTAGTGTGCCGCTGCATTTTCTATCCAAGTTTTCAGCCCTGGACCCTTCATAGTTACCTTGCCAACATTTCCACACTAGTTTCCAAGCCATAGGATATGAGAGCCAAGTGTCTAATTTCAGCCACCGCTAGGATTTCCACATCTCCTTAGAGTTGATTTGGAGAGCAATAGGGCAATGATCAGATGCAATTCTTGTAAGGTGTTTAGTTTGGGAAAAGGGGAGTAGGTTGGATGCAATAGAGTTGATGAGGAGGCGATCAAGGCACACCCATATTTGACTGTTTTTATCTTTGTTGTTTGTCCATGTGAATCTTGGACCGGTAAAATTCAGCTCATGTAAGTCCCCATTGGTGAGGAATTCCATCATCTCATTTGATGCCGGTGAGCTTTTGAAAGGCTTCCCCCCTTTTTTTTCTTTGGCCTCATAAATGCAGTTAAAATCTCCCCCAATAATGGATGGCAAGCCGGTATTCAGCAATGGAGTTAAGGTGTCCCAAAGTTTCCGTCGAATGTGGTAGTCTTTATTAGAATTACAGATGGCCACCCTCCATATAGCTTTATCTGGTAGCTGTATGTCTCCTACAATGCATTGTTCATTCTGCGTGAGAGGAGAGAAAGTGATTAAATCATTTCTCCAAAGAGCTAGGATGCCTCCAGATTTTCCTACAGCCGGTTGTTGTAAAAAACCCCAGTTGCGCCCCACTATTTGATCAATCTCCCTTCTAGTGATGTCTGTCACTTTAGTTTCTATAAGGCCAATGAAAAGAGCATGATGCTCTACAATAATTTGTCAAGAAAGTGGCCCGTGGCCTTTTTTCGGACCCCCCGGCAATTCCACATTATGATGGAAGTCATGGGTAGACATCATGGGAGGAGTTCCCCCCAATGTCAATATGGAATTCACTTTTCTTGCATTTCCGAGGAGCTGCTTTTATGGGGCCCAATTGACCCAATTCTCTATTAAAGTGTGCCTTGGATATCCGATTCTATCCAATTTTTGCATTTCTATTTTTAAACAAATTCAGGTCTTCATGTGTTTCTTTAATGGCCTGGAAGGAATGTGTAGAGTTGTAGGAGGTGGCCTTCCCTTTGTCCATGTTTTGCTGTTGTTGGTCAGTTGCCATGTTATCCTCCCTTCTAGCCTTCAGCATTTGGGTGTCGATTCTATTTTCGTTCTGCATTTCTGTTGCTGTTCTGCTGCAGATTTGCTATTGGTGGTGATTCCCTTGTTGTTGTGGTTGCTGTTTTCAGGTTTGGAGGGTCTTGGCTTCCTCTTGGATACTAAGGTCCATGGCCCATAGGTCCCTGCAGCTTCTTCATTGGCTGTCTTGGCATTGCTGATCATTTTTCCCTTGTTATTAGCTGCTGCCATAGTGCAGATTTCTACTGTAGGTGTGCTGGCCGAATGGCTTGAAAATTCCTGTATGATGCTTGAATGGTCGGCTGGAGCTACCCCTTGTGCTGGAGTTGTGGGATTCGCTAAAGTGCTGAAAATTTGCTGCACTTTATGAGGTGGTTGGGTGGTTTGCAATCAAGGAGTTGGTTGGGTGGTTTCGAGTTGAGGAGGAGAGAGGAGTGTTCTTCATGTTAGCTGCATTGTGAGTTGAGTGAGTCTTGTCGGACACGCATCAATTTTGTGGCCAACCTTCCCGCATTTAAAACAAAGTTGTGCAATGCCTTCATACTCCACTTTTTGAAAGAAGCGGGCATTAACTCCATTGATCTAGATTCCAGGTGGGAGACTATTTGAGAGGTCCACTTTGACACATACATAAAGACTTTGTCCCCATTTGCTTGTTTGATTATCCATCCACATAGGCTCACCAACATAGGAAGCTATTCTAGCCAAGTTGTTACTATCCCAATAGATGAGTGGTAGGCTAGGTAATCTCATCCAAATAGGAGAAGTGAAGCCGTGCAATGAGTCCGGAGAGAAAGTTGGGCTCCATTTGTCCATAGCTATGACATTTCCAAAGAATGAACCAGATTCATTTTGGAGCACAGATCCAGCCTCAATTGATTAGAAGATGCATAGGAAGCAATGTAACTAAAATTAAGTTGAAATCTCCCATTTACTCCATTTGAGGTCATTGTTTAAAAATAAAATGGGAGTCTTTTGCCAAGGAGCTTTCCAACTGCTTCAAGCTTTTGGATATTAGATTGCATGGAGCTAGCATCAATTGTAACTCCCACACCTTCGTTGTCTTTAATGTCATCAAACTAAATTTTGGCAAGCGGACAACCGACGCTTCCTCCAAAGGTTGTTTGGTGTGTGGGTCATTTTACTTATGTTAGATTGCCTCGGTGGTTTCCGAGGATGGGAGGTGGGTATTGAGTGTCCCCGTTGGACTCACCCCTGAGCAAATGATTTTCATTTTCCTTTGCGCCGTCTCTGAGGCATTTCTACAAATGGCTTGTGTGCATCTTTCTCGATTCATGCAATCAGTGATATGGGTGTCGGTTTCAACCCCTTCCAAGAAATGTGGAAGGCTGGCATGGTGTACCTATTTGTAATTCACATCCACGCAGTTGTTATCTACCAGGGTGTCGGCCATCTCAAATCCGCAGGAGATGCCTTGCCCGAATGCCCGAGAGCCACTCGCTCCATTGAAGGGAGAATGTTTGGACATACCAATGATTACAACCAGGCTCTCGATCGATCCTGGAATGGGCTTGAATTCATCATTTTGATTCAATTCCTCCAATCCTCACCAGCACCCTATGTTGATTGCAATGCCTCCGTCTCTTCCCCGCGCCTGTCGCGCGTTGAATGGAAGGAGGTGCTTTTGAGTAGACGTGGGGAATTGCCGCACTCCACTCCATTGCATTGTAATTGCCATTGGAGTCCATCTCCATAGCCGCCTTAGACGGAATGGCTTCCGCTAAGATGCCACAATGTCCCATAATGCCAATGCGCGGGCTCAACCTGTCCGTCTCCACACCCGATGGAATTGAATTCCCTTTTTGCATTGTCAAGCATCATCATGGACGCTCCATTGTCGCTTGTGCCGTATGCTCTGCAACAATTACTTTCCATGCCGATGTTCTGCACCAGGCATCGACCTTGCACTCCTTCCTCAGCCCGTGAGCTGCAGCTGACAGTAGGGTCCAGTTCCATGCTTGCATCTTCAGTTGCAGTAGCAACCGAGCCACATCCACTTTGAGAGGGAGGTCTACTGCACTCTCCTCCTTGCTGTCCATCTTCTCCACCTTCCTCCTTAGAAGAACCATGGCTGCCATGTCTCCCCTTGGAGCTCCCAGGTCGGCTTCCCCTACTGGCTGAACCACCACCAGCACCTCCTTTCATGTTGGCCGGCCTCACCTCCAAGGCACCACCACCTTGTCGGCTGCCCTCCTTGCTTCCACCACCCCACTCCTCCTTGAGTGAGGGGGGGACCCTTGGTCACCCCCCGCATACCCAGAGCTTCTCTCACTAGAAAATAAGAGAGAGAAGAAAAGAAGAGAAATGAAAGAGCCTCCCAAAGTTTTTGGGTTCCTTGAAAAGATGCATTTGCATTGATAAAAAAAAACTGATTACAATGTAGTAAAAAATAGAAAAATGCTAAGAAAAGCAAAAACTAGCTACTAACAGCATATTTCCTATCCTCCTCCAAAAGAGTAAAAAACTGTGGAGGAATAGTGTGGTTATCTAGACTATGCCATACAAAATCAAAGCTAGTAGCTATATTAGCACAAAGGTTTGCAAGAGTGTTGTTAGATCTATTTGTGTATACAAAAATAACCTGGTGGAAGTTCTTCAGAAAGCTGATGTCAGGAGCATCTAAAGTCGGTTCTGCCATATTTTATTGTTAAGAGAAAGTTTGAGGTGATCCACCACACCTTTATTATCTCCTTCAATGATAATGCCCTTGTATTCGGTCATCCATGGTTCAATAATTTTGCTAGTGCAGAGCATAGCCGCCAGTTCAACTGATGTGCTGTCCCAATGCTGAAAACAATGACCCATGGCTTTGAGGAAGTTGCCATTTTCATCCCTTAGCACCACTACAATACCGGCCACCCCATTGGGAAGGAGGGAGCCATCCACATTAGCCTTGATCCAGGGAGGGGAGGACACCATAAATTTATTTTGATCGTGTGATGTCCCATTGCTTCTGGATAGGATAAGAGGAAGAATGTGTGATAGAGCTTAAAATCGAGGCAGCAATAGTCTTCGGGGTACCATGGCTGCGGCCGTGGGTTTTGGCAATACGGGTTCTCCAAACCTGATAAACAATTGCACAATATATTCTAGCCCAACATAAGTTATCATTGCATACCTTAATGAGAGCCTGGAGTAAATCTTGCAGGTTGCTGAATGTTGGGATTAAACAGCCCCAATTTGCCAAAGTCTGGATTATGTTTCTTGTAACGGAACATTGATAATATGTTCAAGATCTCTTCCTGATTACACCCCCAAGGGCAAAGGGTGTTATCAGTTAATCCCCGATGAGCAAGCCAAAGCATTAGTTGGCAAGGAATCCTTGATGAGTCGCCTCCAAAACAACTTTTCCCTAGGAGGGAGTTTCAAATTATGCAACTTGTATGGCCAACTGAAATTTCAGCAAAACATATTTTGTATAATATGGAGGTGAGAGTTGTTCCCATGGGTGCCTTGATGAGCTCGGGATGTCATTTTGGTGCTCCACAGAGGGAATCTTTGGAGATGAGTTCAGCAAGGTCTGGAACAAAAAGGGTATGCAGATTTTCAGTATTCCATCTTCTATTTTCACCAATCAGATTTTCTACCTTCCACTCCTCCATGCACTCCATGTTGAGAAAGGTAGGCCATTTGGAAAGAGGAAGGTCTAAAATCCAAGTAGAGTTTAGGAAGTCCACCTCTTTGCCATTGTTAATCTTCCATTTTAGGTTTCGGTTCAGGCTGAAAGCACCATCCTGAATAATTTTCCAGCAAGTGGAGTCCCCCCGTTTGGGTTCCCTTAGCCATGGGTTCAGCCCATACTTTTCAATTAAGCATTTGTGGAGCAGCATATCAGGTTTAGAAAGGAATTCCTAAGCCATTCTAGCCCTTAGGGGGCCATTCCAGCTTTCGGCCATGTGTAATCCAAGGCCGCCTTTGTTGATAGGCATGCAGATTTTGTCTCAAGGAACATAGTGTATTGAATGCTGGTTATTATTTCCTTGCCAAAGGAAGTTCCTAGCAAGCTTCTAAATCTCTTTGGTAATTCCCTTGGGGATTTCGGTGTGGGTTGTTTGGTACATAGAGATGCAAAGTAAGGATGTCCGTATGAGTGTAAGCCGGCCCGCCATTGAAAGATGTCTAACACCCCATGAGCTGATTTTGCCTCTTGCCTTATGTAGAAGCTGCTGAAAATCTGCAGTTTTTAATTTTCTCATGGCAAGTTTAATGCCCAAGTAATCAAGCTCCTCCACCCTCAATCCGTGAGCCTCGTGATCTGTTGGCCTTCCATCTCAGGTGTGGCTTTTGCTGAAAATTATGAGCTTTGGTGGCATTAATACGCCTGGCCCACTTGCAATAATTTTCCGAATTTGAGGACACCCTTTGCATGGGCAATGGAAGCCTTTGTGGTGAATAAAATGTCATCTGCATAAAGAAGGTGTGATATGCGTGTTCCCCCATTGGCGATCGGCACCCCAAAATCAGCCCCATGTTGTTTGATGGCTAATGAAAGCAGTTCTGAGCAAAGGATAAATAGGTAGGGAGATAATGGGCACCCTTGCCGGAATCCACAACTAGCTTGTATCCATTCAGTTCTTTGCCCATTTAACAAAAGGGAAAAGGAAGGCGAGGAAATGCACTGGAGAATCCAATTCCGGAACTTCATGGGTAACCCAAACTGTTGTAGGATTATAGTTAAGGTTTTCCAGCTCATTTTATCATATGCTTGCTCCATGTCAATTTTAATGGCCATGAATCCCTCCTTAGAGGTGGAGTGTTGGAATTTATTAATAATTTCTTGGGCCGCCAAGCAATGGTGGGAGATAGATCTAGTAGGCACAAAGGCACCCTGCTCTTCAGAAATGATATTTGGTAGAATGTTTTCACCAAGACACTAGGATTTTGCTATGACTTTGTAAAGGCTCGGCTTATGGGTCTGTATTTTGAAGGACAATCAACATTGGAAGACTTGGGCAAGAGAATTACCAAGGTTTCCTTCCATTGGGGAATCATGGTTTCACTACCAAAAATTTTTTTGACAGCTGCCACAACATCTTGGCCAATAATCCTCCAAAAGTACTTGTAGAAGGATGTTGTGATACCATTAATCCCAAGGGTACGATTAGCACCCATCGATTTGATTGCCTCCCAAATTTTAGCCTCATTGATATCTGCTTCCAAAAGATCTGCACTGAGGAGGGATGGATTTCAAATAAACGAAAGCCAATCAGTAGTAATGGGATGTGCACTCCACTTTCAAAGTTTTGAAAGTAATGTGTGTTGGCATCCCCCTCTTCAGCCCACCTGACTTTAGCTCTTTGCCGCCACCAACAAGATAAATGGGCTAGGGTAGAGTTCAACTCATTTTCCTTGAGGTGGAGGTCTCTTTCTTGCTGCTCAGTCATCCCCTGTGGAGAGCAATCAGCCACCTGTAGTTGCAGAATTTCCTCCTATAAGGAGTCCCTTTGCTTACTCAAATCTTTGAGCTCCAGTGGAATAGGTTCCTTAGTGTGCGGCCACATTTTCTGTCCAAGTTTTCAGCCCTGGACCCTTCATAGTTACCTTGCCAACATTTCCACACTAGTTTCCAAGCCATAGAATATGAGAGCCAAGTGTCTTCAAATTTCAGCCACCGTTGTGATTTCCACATCTCCTTAGAGTTGATTTGGAGAGCAATAGGGCAATGATCAGATGCAATCCTTGTAAGGTGTTTAGTTTGTGCAAAGGGGAGTAGGTTGGATGCAATAGAGTTGATGAGGAGGCGATCAAGGCGCACCCATATTCGGCTGCTTTTATCTTTGTTGTTTGTCCATGTGAATCTTGGACCGGTAAAATTCAGCTCATGTAAGTCCCCATTGGTGAGGAATTCCATCATCTCATTTGACGCCGGTGAGCTTTTGAAAGGCTTCCCCCCTTTTTTATCTTTGGCCTCATAAATGTAGTTAAAATCTCCCCCAACAATGGATGGCAAGCCGGTATTCAGCAATGGAGTTAAGGTGTCCCAAAGTTTCCGTCGAATGTCGTAGTCTTTGTTAGCATAACAGATGGCCACCCTCCATATAACTTTATCTGGCAGCTGTATGTCTCCTACAATGCATTGTTCATTCTGCGTGAGAGGAGAGAAAGTGATTAAATCATTTCTCCAAAGAGCTAGGATGCCTCCAGATTTTCCTACAGCCAGTTGTTATAAAAAACTCCAGTTGTGCCCCACTATTTGATCAATCTCCCTTCTAGTGATGTCTGTCACTTTAGTTTCTATAAGGCCAATGAAAAGAGCATGATGCTCTACAATAATTTGTGAGAAAGTCGTGGCCTTTTTTGGACCTCCACAATTCCACATTATGATGGAAGTCATGGGTAGACATCATGGGAGGAGTTCCCCCCAATGTCAATATGGAATTCACTTTTCTTGCATTTCGAGGAGCTACTTTTATGGGGCCCAATTGACCCAATTCTCTATTGAAGTGTGCCTTGGATATCCGAGTCTGTCCAGTTTTTGCATTTCTATTTTTAAACAAATTCAGGTCTTCATGTGTTTCTTTAACGGCCTGGAAGGAATGTGTAGAGTTGTAGGAGGTGGCCTTCCCTTTGTCCATGTTTTGCTGTTGTTGGTCAGTTGCCATGTTATCCTCCCTTCTAGCCTTCAGCATTTGGGTGCCGATTCTATTTTCATTCTGCATTTTCTATTGCTGTTCTGCTGCAGATTTGCTATTGGTGGTGATTCCCTTGTTGTTGTAGGTTTGGAGGGTCTTGGCTTCCTCTTGGATACTATGGTCCATGGCCCATAGGTCCTTGCAGCTTCTTCATTGGCTGTCTTGGCATTGCTGATCATTTTTCCCTTGTTAGATTAGATGCTCCATAGTGCCGTAGTTCAATGGCTTGAAAATTCCTGTATGATGCTTGAATGGTCAGGAGCTACCCCTTGTGCTGGAGTTGTGGGATTCGCTAAAGTGCTAAAAATTTGCTGCACTTTATGAGGTGGTTGGGTGGTTTGCTGAACTGAAGGAGTTGGTTGGGTGGTTTGCTGAGTTGAGGAGGAGAGAGGAGTGTTCTTCATGTTGCTAGGCTGCACATTGTGAGTTGAGTGAGTCTTGTCACATCATCATTTTGTGGCCAACCTTCCCGCATTTGAAACAAAGTTGTGCAATGCCTTCATACTCCACTTTTTGAAAGAAGCGGCCATTAACTCCATTGATCCAGATTCCAAGTGGGAGACTATTTGAGAGGTCCACTTTGACACATACCCGGGCATAAAGGATTTGTCCCCATTTGCTTGTTTGATTATCCATCCACATAGGCTCACCAACATAGGAAGCTATTCTCGCCAAGTTGTTACTATCCCAATAGATGAGTGGTAGGCTAGGTAATCTCATCCAAATAGGAGAAGTGAAGTCGTGCAATGAGTTTGGAGAGAAAGTTGGGCTCCATTTGTCCATAGCTATGACATTTCCAGCAATGAACCAGGGTCCATTTTGGAGCACAGCATCCCGAGCCTCAATTGATTGGAAGATGCATAGGAAGCAATCAACCGCAACTAAAATTAAGTTGAAATCTCCCCATTTACTCCATTTTCGTTTGAGGTCATTGTTTAAAAAATAAAATGGGAGTCTTTTGCCAAGGAGCTTTCCAACTAGGGCCGTTTCAAGCTTTTGGATATTAGATTGCATGGAGCTAGCATCAATTGTAACTCCCACACCTTCGTTGTCTTTAATGTCATCGAACTAAATTTTGGCAAGCGAGAACTTCCTCCAAGGGTTGTGTGTGGGTCATTTTACTTGTGTTAGATTGCCTCATGGTTTCCTGAGGATGGGAGGTGGGTATTCTGAGTGTCCCCTGTCTGATTCCTGGACTCACCCCTGAGCAAATGATTTTCATTTTCCTTTTCGGTCATCTCTGAGGCATTTCTACAAATGGCTTGTGTGCATCTTTCGGATTCATGCAATCGATATGGGTGTCGGCCCTTCCGAAATGTGGAAGGTCATGGTGCATTTTGTAATTCACATCCACGCAGTTGTTATCTACCAGGGTGTCGGCCATCTCAAATCCGCAGGAGATGCCTTGCCCGAATGCCCGAGAGCCACTCGCTCCATTGAAGGGAGAATGTTTGGACATACCAGTGATTGTAGCCAGGCTCTCGATCGATCCTGGAATGGGCTTCAATTCATCATTTCGATTCAATTTTCCTTGGCCAATCGTCTCGGCCTGAACAGCTACCCGGCTATTGATTGCAATGCCTCGCTTCATCGCGACCTCGTCCATGGGGTTGAATGGAAGGAGGTGCTCGTTTGAGTATAGGGGAATTGCCGCACCTACAATTCCACTCCCGATTGCATTGTAATTGCCATTGGAGTCCATCTCCATAGCCGCCTTAGCCGACGGAATGGCTTCCGCTAAGATGCCACAATGTCCCATAATGGCTGCCACAGCCGTGGCCCTGAACTGTCCGTCTCCACACCCGTTGGAATTGAATTCCCTTTCTGCATTGTCTAGCATCATGGACACTGTTCCATTGTCGCCATGCCATCGAGGTGTCTCAGCATCGCTCCATTGCCGACTGTAGCATCTACAGCAGGGCATTGACCTTGCACTCCTTCCTCACCAGAGTACTGACAGGGTCCAATTGCAGCATCTTCGCCAGTGCAGAAGAACCGAGCCACATCCACTTTGAGAGGGAGGTCTGCTGCACTCTCGTCCTTGCTGTCCATCTTCTCCACCTTCCTCCTTAGAAGAACCATGGCTGCCATGTCTCCCCTTGGAGCTCCAAGGTCGCTTCCCTGCAAAAAACCACCACCAAGACCTCCTTTCATGTTGGCCCTCACCTCCAAGGCACCACCACCTTGCCGCTCCTCCTTCCACCCACCCCACTCCTCCTTGAGTGAGGGGGCGACCCTTGGTCACCCCCCCGCATACCTAGAGCTTCTCTCACTAGAAAATAAGAGAGAGAAGAAAAGAAGAGAAATGAAAGAGCCTCCCAAAGTTTTTGGGTTCCTTGAAAAGATGCATTTGCATTGATAATAAAAAATTGATTACAATGTAGTAAAAGAAAAAGAAAAAATGCTAAGAAAAGTAAAAACTAGCTACTAACAGCATATTTCCTATCCTCCTCCGAAAGAGCAAAAAATTGTGGAGGAATAGTATGGTTATCTAGACTATGCCATACAAAATCAAAGCTAGTAGCTATATCAACACAAAGGTCTGCAAGAGTGTTGTTAGATCTATTTGTGTATACAAAAATAACTGGTGGAAGTTCTTGAAAGTCGATGTCGAGCATCCGGATGTCGGTCGCCATACTTCATTGTTAAGAGAAAGTTTGAGGTGATCCACCACACCTTTATTATCTCCTTCAATGATAATGCCCTTGTATTCGGTCATCCATGGTTCAATAATTTTCTAGTAGAGCATAGCCGCTTCAAGGATGTGTCCCAATGCTGAAAACAATGACCCATGGCTTTGAGGAAGTTGCCATTTTCATCCCTTAGCACCACTGCAATACCGGCCACCCCATTGGGAAGGAGGGAGCCATCCACATTAGCCTTGATCCAGCCAGGAGGGGGAGGACACCACAAATTTAGTTTGATCAGCCCATAGGGCTGGGTGATGTCCCATTGCTTCTGGATAGGATAAAAGGAAGAATGTGTGATAGAGCTTAAAATCAAGGCAGCAATAGTCTTTGAGGTACCATGGCTGCAGCCGTGGGTTTTGGCAATACGGGTTCTCCAAACCTGATAAACAATTGCACAATATATTCTAGCCCAACATAAGTTATCATTGCATACCTTAATGAGAGCCCGGAGTAACAAGGTTTTCGTAGGTGAACCTACGGAAGGATCATTGTCGAGACCAAAACACATCGAGCGATTTGGAGAACTCGTGAAGCGAGCGGCGGCGGTTGCCATCGCGGGACGATCGCCCACGGCACGTCCTCCCCGGGAGGGCTGCCAGACGGATGAAACACAAACCGGCGCAGCTCCGCGCCAAGGGAAAATCGAAGGCACCCCGCGTTGAGCTGGTGGTGGAGCGCCATCGCGGATGGACAACTCGACAATGGATATATCGGCTCTGATCGATGAAGAGCACAAATAAATGCGACACGCGGTGCAATTGTAGAATCCGTGAACCATCGAGTCTTTGAACGAAGTTCCCGAGGCACCGGCGGCACCCCGCCTGGTGTCAAGCATCGCCGCGCTAACTCGTCGCCATGATGGGTGTGTGTCATGAGTGGCGACGCGCAGGGTCTGGCCGCTGGCGATGAGTCGGTCATCGTCATGCGCAATGAGGGTGGGTGAAAGTGAGCAGACCGTTATCTCGTGTGGAGCCTAAGAGAACGACGGAGGATCCCGACCCACACCGATCGCATTTTGAATGGACGGATGGGCGAGGCCACGCCGAAGTTTATATCAATAAGCGGAGGAGAAGAAACCACGAGGATTCCCCTAGGAATGGCGAAAACCGACATGCCTGGGAATCTGACGGGGACGGCTCGAATTGTAGTTTGGAGAAGCATCCTCGGCCGACGGGACGGGCCCAAGTCCCTGAAAGGGGCACCGGGAGGGTGAGAGCCCGTTGGAACCCGCCGAACACGGCTGGCTTGCCTGAGTCGGGTTGTTTGAATGCAGCCCATAAATTTCATCCAAGGCTACATCGACGAGACCGATAATAACAAGTACCATGAGGGAAAGTTGAAAAGGACTTTGAAAAGAGAGTCAAAGAGTGCTTGAAATTGTGGGAGGGAAGTGGATGGGGCGCGGGCGCTCACAAGGAAAGGCCCGACCGCCCGCCACTCAGCATCATCGCAGCCATCCCGACGGCAGAGCCCGGAGATCGACCGAGGAGACACCGTCGGTAAGCACGGGCGTGCGCCCAGGCGAGCCATGGCTCAGCGTTCCGTCATGATACCGGCTCCCATTCGACCGGTCTTGAAACACGGACCAAGAAGCGACATCGCGCGAGCCGATGGTGTCAAAGCGATGGGCGAAAAGCGATGCGTGATCCTCTGGGTGCACCGGACCGACCGGATCTTGTGAAGGGTTCGAGTGAGCATGCATGTCGGGACCCAAAGATGGTGAACTATGCCGAAGCGAAGCCGAGGAAACTTCGGTGGAGGCCCGCGATCTGATGTGCAAATCATCCGACTGTATAGGGGCTAAAAGACTAATCAAACCATCTATGGTTCCCTCCAAGTTTCCCTCGGGATACCGGAGCCCGCGGAGTTCTATCGTAAAGCCAATGATTAGAGGCATCGCACAACACCCCTCGACCTATTCTTAAACTTTAAATAGGTAGGATGGCTAGGCTGCTTCGTTGAGCTGTGCCACATAATTGAGGGCTCCAAGTAGGACATTTCTGGTAAGCGAAGGGCGATGCGGATGAACCGGCCGGGTTACGACCAACTATGCTAACGAACCCACAAAGGGTGTTGGTCGATTAAGACAGCAGGACGGTGGTCATGGAAGTTGAAATCCGCTAAGAAGTGTGTAACAACTCACCTGCCGAATCAACTAGCCCCAACAATGGATGGCGCTTAAGCGTGTGACCCACACCCCATCGGCGACAGTGAGAGGAGTAGAGGCCACCGTAAAACACGGCCGCTGGCCGTCTTGGATCTTGGTGGTAGTAGCAAATATTCAAATGAGAGCTTTGAAGGCCGAAGGGGGGAAAGGTTCCATGTGAACGGCACTTGCACATGGGTTAGCCGATCCTAAGAGACGGGGGAGGCCCGTCAGAGAGCGCCGCTTCGCGCGAGCTTCGAAAGGGAGTCGGGTTAAAATTCCCGAGCCGGGATGTGGTGGTGACGCTTTGGTAGTCGGAGATGTCGGGGCACAAGCAAGGACACTCCAACCTAGCCCTAGTGATTTAGAAGATTTAGCCATAGGAATAGGTCATGCCTTAAGGGTGTTAGGAAATTTGTCTACCCTTAGCCTAAACCATTCCTCACTTTCCTTTTTTTCAAATCAAACTCTAAATCAGTTCTATTTGATTTTCTCCAAATTCAAATCAGCTCCATATGATTGAAATCCATGATTGAAATCTATGATTAAAACCCATGATCAAAATCCTTCAAAAATTCCTAAGTCCAAATTTTGCCTAAGTCCTTAATTTTCCCTTAAGGACTTAACCAAAATCATAATCAAAACTAATTCAAATCTTTGAGATCTTCCCATGATGAATTTATATTCCCATTTATATTCACATATATAAATGAAATATAAATTCAAACCCATCAAATCAAACTCAAAATTTAAAATCAACTCATGATTAATTTCCTTAAGTCCTTAATTTTCCTTAAGGACTTAACCAAAATCATGATCAAAACAAAATAAAACCTTGAGATTTTCTCATACCTCATTTATATTGTCATTTACATTCTCATTTATATTCACATGTACAAATGAAATATAAATGCAAACCATCAAATCAAATTCAAAATTCAAAGTCAATTCATGAAAATTTTTTAAAGTCCCTTTAATTTTTCATAAAGGACTTAGCCAAAATCAATCTTAAACCTTGATCAAACTTATTCAAATTCATGGGATTTTCTCAAAACATATTTATATACTCATTTATATTCTCATATATAAATGAAATATAAATATAAATCAATCAAATCCAATCCAAAAAATTAAATTCCAAATTTAAAATCCTTGAAATTCCCTTAAATCCTTTAAATTCCCTTTAATAGATTTAACCAAGAACATGATCAAACCTATTCAAAATCATGGGATTATCTCAAAACTTATTTGTATCCTCATTTATATTCTCATATATAAATGAAATATAAATATAAATCAATCAAATCCAATCCAAAAATTAAATTCCAAATTTAAAATCCTTGAAATTCCCTTAAATCCTTTAAATTCCCTTTAATGGATTTAACCTAAATCATGATTAAAACACTTAAAATCCTTGAAATTTTCTCATGATCCATTTATATTCTCATTTATATTCATATATATAAATGAAATATAAATTTAAACTATCAAAACCAATTCCAAAAATCAAACACAATCTAAGCATTTCAAGACAAAATCTTGAACTTAGCCAAATCACTTTCAAATCAAGCCAAACTATTGATTTTCTCTCATGGTTCAATCAACCCTACAATCATGAGCTCATATATAAATCCAAACTTCAATCAAACAATCAAAACCTAAATCAAAAGTCTAGCCCAAAACCCCTTTCATACTCTTCCTTTGAATATGAAATTTTCAAATGGATCAAAATCCATTTGACTTCAAACCACTTGTAAATAAATTTATATTTCAATCATAAGTCCATATACAAGATCAACCAACTTCAAATCAAGCTTTGACCAAGCCATTTGACCCACTTAGGCTCACTTGACCCAAAGTGACCTAAAGTACTCTTATGAGCCAACTTTTGATCTAAACTAAATTGGATTGAACCAAACTCATTTATCCCTCTCATCATGATCAATAATCATCATGGGATGATTAATCAATCAAATTGGGTTAAACCAAGTCAAACCTAAGGGTTGACCAAGACAACACTTAACCCAAAATGAAACCTAACATAGCCAAATTCCACCATAGGCCAAATTGATTGAAACATTGATCTAAGTTCACTCATGACCTATGTTTGAACTTGACCAAGTAAACCTTTGAGCCTAACCTAGCCCATTTGGTCAACTTGCCCATTTGGTCAACTTGTTGACCCATTTTGACCTAAAGGGTCAAAATGTGTCAAAACTTGACCTAAGCCAAATTGATCCAAACCAATGGGTAAAGTCCATTCCAAATCAATTTTGAAAGAAAATGAAGTACAAGAAGGACAATGGGAGACAACAGTCTCCAAGAAAATTATCAAAATGTTGAAGCAGCTGGAAGGTGTTCCCAGGATGAAGTGGAAATCACCACTAGAAATAATGTTGGAGTCAAAAGACATGTCTAGAACAAGCACATCAGCTTCTCAACAGCATTCTAACTATAACACTCTATCACAGTATAAGAGAGATCCTATCAAGCATAAACCACATACATCAAATAAGCCAGGTAATAAGAAGAAAAAGATTAATAAGAGAACTATAGTTCAAAAGATCATTAATAATCTAGAAGAGTATCATCAGCCGTGAGACAACCTATCAAGATTGCCAACTTCGTGGCTGGACTCCAAATTATTGAACCAAATAAAGAAGGTGATGATGAAGATGATGAATCACTTCTTAGAGAAACGTGTCAAGTTATTTCAGTATTATCAAGCACTACTGATGAATCTCGTGCCCTTATGGTATTTAATGCCAAACATCCTCAATATATGTAGAAGGTTCAAATAAACTCAGAGGGTTTACCTCAACTAGAAGAAGGATGATTGAAGATGAAGCACTCAACTTTTACTTAATGGCAAGACAAATATATGATAGTTTGGAAGAAGATTTATGCTTTCCCGAGGGAAATGACTCAGAATCATCAATAAAAACTCATATGGAACGCCTAAAATTAGGCAGTGACACAGAAGATTTAGGAGTAAATGTTGAACTTGAAGGGATTACCTCTTCAGAAGAGTCTAAGCCAAACAGAGCAGCCCAAGTGCAACGAAGAGGTGGCAAAGTACTATCACCGCCACCAAGGAAAGGGCCACTAAATAAAGACAAAGATAAAAGTATTGAAATTAATGAAAAAATCACTCTTAAAAGCTCAATAAGAAGTATGGCCCAAGTAAGTGAATTGACTACAATATCCTGCAACATTTGAGGAAGATCACTGCACAATTGAGTGTGTATGAGGCCCTCTTAATGTTGAAGGAACTTTGTGAAACCTTAATTCAAGCTCTTAATAATCAAGAGAAGTTTGAAGCACATTTTGCATAATGGTGTATGACTAAAGTTTTGCAATCTCAAGATCTCCCAATGGCCTCAAGAAAACCTTATCTGGGAACATCATAGTACATTTTTGTATGTCATTGCGGAGAATGATGATGTTATGATAAAGCGAATATTGATCAACCTGACTCATCGATTAACCTCATGAGTCTACGAGCACTGAGGGGTTATCCCTTGACATTCAACATCTCAGGCGGGATAAGTTGATGATTCATGGCTTTAATGAAAAAGGACAAAAGACCCTCGGGTCTTTCATTTTGTTGCTCAGGTTTGCAGAGCTATACACTTAAGCCAAATTCTATGTGATAGATGCTGATACTTTATTCAGGTCGTTATTGGGATGTCCCTGGCTTCATGAATATAGAATGGTGCCATCCACCTTGTATCAATGCATAAATTACTTTAAGGATAGAGAGGAGCACAAAATCCTTGGCAATTTTCAACCATTTATAGTTCATGAGGTGAGGATCTATGAAGATGCAAAATATTTTATCCCAAAAGATCCCAAGCCTTAACAGCCTACAGTATCAACTTCAAAGACTACAAGACAATTGAAAGAAAATATAAAACAAAAAGGAAGAAAGAAAGCAATGTCAATTCTTCCTAAATTGCTTGAAGTACCATCCAAGCTAAAGAGGTCAGTTCCTCACTTGGGTAGTGATACGAAAGATGAGGATAAAACTCTTTTCAAGCCCAAGGAGACTTGCAAATCTTCCAAGAAAGGAAAGAAGAAAGTAGAATACTCTGATTCAGATTATGAGTTTGAATCAATCTATGAAGGTCAGGTATAATATACCTCTACAATAAGGGAGGCAAACTTACTAATATCAGAAGATTCACTTGTGATCACACCAGTCCCTTCTTAATACTTCAAAGAAATTACACCACGTGAATTTTACATTGTTGAGAAGTTGAAGATCTTTTATGTACCTCCTTTCCTAGGGACTGATAGACCCGAAACCTCATCTACAAGTCCGAGGAGTGTTATCACCAGGATTCTGATTGACTCATACAATTTAATGAATCTGATGATATGATTCCCACAAGAATGCCAAGGTATTATCCTCTAAAAATTTTCAAGATGATGCACAAATTAGGAGTTGATGTGGGAACAGATAAATGGCGAGCCCACTTCTTTGATACTCTATGGAGTCTAAAAAGTCTATAGACCTCACGAAAATGTGATAATCATACACCCAAAGGTCTTGGATACATCCAATGTAAGCATCATCAAAGGGCTTGTTACACAATAACAAAAAATGAAGTTGAGACTGAAACTGAAAATGAAGATAACATTTATAATGTTTACCTATCAAATGATGAAGAAGTAGAGGCCAAGCCAGCGCCTGAAGAACTTGAAGATGGTGGACAGGGCAGCGACCATGGATGAGTTGAAGGAAATCAACTTGGGAACAGAAGATGAACCCCATCCAACTTTTGTTAGTGCCCTTATGCCTGATAAAAATGATGAAGAAATGAAAGCCTTGCTATGTGAATTCAGAGACTGCTTTACTTGGACATATTCTGAAATGCCAAGTTTATCCCTTAATGTAGCAGTTCACAAATTAACCATTAAGCTAATGCAACATTAGTTAAACAAGCTCCTAGGAGAATGAGATTGGAGATCGAAGAACAGGTGATTGCAGAAACTAAAAATCTTATTGAAGCATGCTTCATTCGAGAAGAAAAATATGTAGATTGGATAGCCAACATTATCCCAGTTAAGAAGAAGAACGGTCAAATTCGTATTGACTTCTGGGATCTAAATAAGGCTTGCCCTAAAGATGACTTTCCGCTTTCAATATCGAACTACTAGTGGACAATACTTCCAACTATGACATGTTCTTATTCATGGATGGGTCATCGGAGTATAATCAAATCAAGATGGCTCTTGAAGATGAGAAGCACAAAACATTTAGGATGCTAATTGGTATATACTACCACACAATAATGCCGTTCGGATTAAAGAATGCTGGTGCTACTTATCTGAGAGCTATGACACGCATCTTTGATGAGTTGATTCATCAAAAAGTAGAATGTTATGTCGATGTTCTGATCGTTAAAAGCATGGATCATAAAGATCATCTTGATGATCTAAGGATTGTATTTGGGAGAATAAGAAAATATAATCTCAAGATGAATCCCCTCAAATGTGCTTTTGATGTTTCCTCAGAAAAATTTCTTGGATATGTTGTAAGGCACAGAGAAATTGAGATTGACCGAAACAAAATCAAGGCAATTATTGACATGCCATCCACGAAGAGTTTGCCGCCTCTAAGAATAACTCAAATTTATTCAGACTTTATATCAAATCTATCGATAGATGCCATATCGTGAGCCTCCTCAATTGAACATCTCTTATAATAGAATAAGAAAACAAGAGTGACATGATAAAATAAAGGTAAAAAAAAGAGCCACATAAATATTCAACTAAGCTGAAAAGACAACAAACATAACCCACTTTAGACAAATCATGTTTATTTGAGTTGACCTCTGTATGAACCATGAATCAATCAAGCGGTATGATAGAATGAAATTACAAACTAATATCACATGAGTCAGATTAAAAATACCTTGGTTCTTGTCGATGCCTATTGGATGACATCCACTCAAGAAATAGACAATGCCAATGAGCTCAGAATATTAAAATTATTCTTAAGAGACTTTTAAATTGATAAAGACTATTACAAGAGGGAATTAATATAATTCTTTGGTATGCAAGTGCAGTAACACATAATTCTTGATGAATAATAATGATTAATTCATTTAAAGAGTGACATCCATGTATAAAAAAAAGGGATTAGCATAAAAATCAATTTAAAGAGATTAAGTCAAATTAAAATTAATCTAGATTGAAGTGTATACAAAAATGGGAGAGCATTCTTATATTTAAATTGAATATTAATTAGTTGTTATATATATAAAATTAAAAAAAGGATTATTATTATTAAATTGAATCACTAGAATCATAAAAATGGGGGAAATAAGAGAGGGAGATATATATATATATATATATATATATATATATATATATATATATAAATTAATAATAAAAAAATCAAATTTATACAAATTAAACACATAATCTCTTAAATATAAATTATATCCACACATATATACATATTCTTATAAAATTATCATATATTTGAATCTCATTAAAACCAATATTATTTCCATTAGAATCCTACTCCAACAGCACATATTCTTCTTATAATATAAACATTTATATGTAAAAACAATGCATAGAGTCATCCCCCATTCGTCCAAAGCCTCATTTTTTATACATGTATTAAATAAGTTTTCTTTTATTCCTCTTTATCCTCCACCACCCAAACGCCCCTTCCACAGTGACATCCACTCACGACCCATACCTTGGCACATGAAACAAGTTGATGGATATCATTCTTAGTAAAAAAAAAAGTTAAAATAAAAGGGGTGATCTGGTTTTGGAGGAGAGACAAAAACTAGGTCATTCTCCCTCACTCTCTCTTTGTTCTGCTATAGGCCACACGAGAGGGCAAGCTCCCTCTCTCTCCCCATCCCTCCCTTTTGCTCTGGTCGGCCTTTGACTTCCCTCTCTTCTCTTGAACCCTCTCTCTCTCTCTCTCGACTTCCCTTTCACACATGACAAAGGCAAGTCTTGCTGGTGAATTTTCTAATCATCAGTGACTTTAGCCGAATCATCGAACTACAACTCTCCGCCGACCTTGCCTCTCATGCAAAAATAGTAAGAGTTGTGACTGTAGTCCTTGTCTCCACTCCCTCAATTTCCCCTTCAACTGGCCAAAACTCCTCCCTCATCACTCCTTCTGTCCGCCAATTAAGCAAAATCTACCTCTCAATCTAGTTCATCCCTATAGAAATTGATCCATCCTAGGTCATGAGCTCCAAATCCAACCGATAGTCTTCCTAGCCTTCCATTTTCTAGTTGGTGGCCATATCCCAACCTCATTGGTCAAGAAATCCATCCTCTACTAGCTTCCTCTCACTAATCAAACCATGTCTCACCTTCTATAGTCCTCCGTCCCCACTGGCCAAACAAACATGAACTCCAGCAAGTCGAATCCTCACTTCACAACCTGTGCTGCTCCTTCCTAAATGATCTTTTCCTTCACATTTCCATTTTTTTAATTTTTAATTTTTTTCCTATCAAAGCTTGCGGTAACATAGTCTATATGCAGTCTGGGCCCACCACACATTTTTTTTCTATTATGCTTCACCTTACAACTCAAGAGATGTAATGGGCTTTATAAATTCAAGCTGATTTAGGCCCATTATCTAGTTTCAATTGAATTTGGATCTTGAAAAAGAATACAGAAAAGAAAATTCTCAGGAATATATATATATATATATATATATATATATATATATATATATATATATATATATATATATATATATATATATATATATATATATATATATATATATATATATATATATATATATATGTTTAGATGATATAAGTCCAGGTTGTATGTTGTAAGTTTAGAAGAGCAAAAATATATATTTGAAATAAGACAAATAAAAAAAGAAGATTAGTATATGTGCAAACTTATATTATACTATGCAGGTATATTTGAATACCCCACTATGCTTAGAAGAGCTTGGTGGGATTGAAGACTATGTGAGTGTCAAAAAACACGCACTTAGAAGCGTGCAGTAGGTCAAAATAGCCCTCGATGTAGCCCCCTATGTGGGGACGACAGAGGCTACCGAATTTAGGACTAATAATGGACTCAAATGAACTTAAGTATAATCTAAATAGCTTAAATAAAAAATAAGCAAGGTTTCATAAACTAAAAAAAGCATAATAGAAACTAAGGTAAAGAATTAAGAAACAAAAGGAAAATTTGCAAAATAAAATGAATTTAAAAAAATGGACTTACCAAGGCACTTAGAACCTTACTCTAAAAGGCAAGCAAAACTTTCTCATACTCGAACTTTGGATGACTTAACAAGGTGAATGAATGAATGAAAATGAAAATAGTATCTATTTATAGATAGGAAAAGATGCTCTGCAAGGCCTGCTTAAATAAATTAAATCATATATAGATGAATTTCACCGTCCAAATAAAGCCAAACTTTTTGAAAGAGCATCTTTCTAAGAATATAAAAGGGAATTAAGTTAAAAGTAATACGTTAATTTCAAATCTTTTATGCCACCAGTTTAATATCTCTAGAAGCGAGGAGAAGGTGTTGACTCAAATTTTACATGAATAGTGCATGCATTCTATTCAATACAAATACTTCAATTTTCATTCAAAAAATATTAGATTGAAGTGAATCCTACACAATTTATAATGCAAATCATCTTCTAGTTTGAGTATTTCAAAATTTATGCAAGTACTTACATTTGATAATTTATATATGCATTGTAAGGCAATCCTATGTTTGGTTTACTTGTGTTGATATATGTATAAGTGCTTTAGAAGATATTGAATTCTCTAAAATGGGTGTAATCATTCAAGTTGAAAAATCAATCATGCCTTTCTAGATGAGTTAACAAAAGCTAAAAAATCTAATGGTGTTATTATAATATCTTCAACCTAATAAAACATCAGAAGCTAATTGTCATATGATAGCGATCGATCCTATATTTTAAATTAATAGAGCCAACATGATCTAAAAACAAAATAATAAACCACCCGATGATAGTGTTGAATGAAAATTTCAACTAGGGGATACTTTCATCAAAATGTGATTGTAATTTCAAATCAAATTAACTCAAATTAAGTATCAATCTAAGTGTAAAATTTTAATGTCATTAAGTATTAAATGCTTAAATGAAATTCAATCTTTAAAGAACTTAAAGCTAAAACTCAATCCACCTTTCAATTATTTATGGTAGGTGACAAATTAAGAAAATCTAGCTCTAAAGGAGCCAAAGTCAAATCAAGTACATAACTATGTTTACTCTCAAATAATCTCATGCTAGCAATGATGTGTCCTCCGATTATGTGGCTTGGTTAATAGACTCCACATGCGCTTGACTAGAGTCCTCGACCGGTGGTTGTCGCCAAATGATATCACGGTCATGGCCTGTATCTTTCCCAATAGCTCTATCCTTTGAGTTGTGAACCATATGTTATACTTGATAGGCGAAAAAGCCCATTATTAGCTAAGGTAGACTTAAGCCTATCTACTTAGATAAACACCATTCTACAAGGATTTTTTGGACGATGACATGGCTACTAACAAGGATCCTTATCGTTGGGTCAACTACCTCCTCTACTAAGTAGACTAGGGACCGTGGCCTGTGGTGTAACCATGGGATCTAGATGACGCATCGCGTTCCCCAATAATTGCTTTAAGTTAAAATCTAAATTCTGAAACTCCACATCTTTATACGCTACACATTAATCTAACGACTACCTTAATTGAAAGTTCTCTCTCAGATTGAGAGGGTAATTAATTTTAAGTTCTGCCTATAGGAAACCTAAAACCAGATCACAAAATTAGGGTGAAATCTGGGTAGTGTCTTATCTAGTTTTCCATCTACCTTCTGAAAGTTTAACTGACACTTTAAATCACTCTTTTCATCGAGAGGTCGATGGAGAATTTTTGAGCCCACAGATGTACTTTTTTTATTTTTTTATTATGATGTAATGTTTTAGGTTAGATGTTCAGATTTATTTAATTTTTTAGAATAAATGTTAGGATGTTATTTATTATATATATATATATATATAAGGGTTATAATTAAAGGGGCACTATAATAAATTTAAAATTGACAATCCTATTCATAGGACCTTATTTGATTAACCTCTTAAACATGGTTGATTAGTATAAGCAAGCTTGTCATGTGCTTGTACTAAGTCTAAATATATGTAATATAATTACTTATATGTGTGTTTGTACAACTAACCTCCATTTTATAAAATTTAATTTGGTTTAATTTTAAATTTCAAATTTAATACAAGAACTAGGTTAGACATGGGGTTTAAAATGAGCAATGGCTAAAAAGTATAGACTTGGGAGGCCCTATGATGCTTGAAATGCTAGTATCATGGTGAGAAGAAGATTATTCTTTTCTTTGTAAAGGCACTTTACTAATAGAATGGAGTATCTCTAAGAAGCTAATTCTGGTTAACAAAATCTAATGATGTTGTTATAGCTTTCTCTGCCTGAGAAAATCTCTGAGAAGCTAATTCTGTCATTTGGCAGTATAACGACTATCTCCTAACTCCCCAATGATAGCTAAGTTGATTGAAGATATCAACTAGAGGGGTAACTATTATCAAAATATTTAAGATATTATATTCAATATTTTCAAATTCAAAACCCTCAAAATATAAATCTAGGTCTGATCCTCTATTATTAAATTAATAGAGTTGACTAGATTTGAAATAATAAATTAAATAATTTAAACACTCGCATGGGCCCCGACACTATGCTGAATGCTGAAATTCAAGTGTCTGAGGATGTTTGATTCCTGCTTAGTCATGGGATCGTAAGTTAACAAAACCTAAAAATCTATTATAAGAATTTCAACTTAGTAAAATATCTGAGAAGCTTATTCTATCATGTGATAGCAGATCTGATCCTCTCTTAGGAGCTAAACAGAGTTGACAGGATCTAAAGTTCTCAAATATATTTGATTCAATCAATTAACCACCCCGATGATGATTGTGTTGAATGAAGATTTCAACCGGAGGGGATAATTACCATCGAAATATGCTTACAGGCTCAAATCAAATTAATCAAATCCAAATATCAATACAAACATAAAATCATGTAAATCACTAAGTTCTAAATGTTAAAATGAAATTCAATCTAAAAACTTAAAGCTAAAAAAAATCCAATTCACCATTCATAATTAAAGGTTAAAAAAAGCTCTAGCTCACGAAGGAGCCAAAGTCAAATCAAGTACACAACTATGTTTACTCTCAAACAATCTCATTCCAACAAGGACGTGGCCCATGTCTTCTGACTGCGTGGTTTGGCTAGTAGGCTCCACACATGATGGAGTTACCGAGTCCTCTAACGGATAGTTATCGCTAAATGAATCCATTATATTATCATGACTATATTTCAGATGCTTCCCAATGCTCGCTTTGAGATGTGAACCATAGGGTGCACCTAATAGGGCTAAAAGCCCTCTGTTAACTAAGGTAGACTTAAGCTTATCTCCTTAGATAAACACCACCCCAGTCTAAGGACACCTTGATAAACCCATGTGTTGATAAGGATCCTTGGTCAAGTTCGACACTACCTCTTCTGACTAACTAGGGACCACGACAGCCTGGAATGACAGAACCATGGGATCTAGATCGGGCACATCATCATTCCCCCAACCATCCGCTTTAAGTTAAAATATAATGAATTTCATAAATCTAAATTCTAAAACTCCACATGCTATATATAACTCACTAAGTCAATCTAATGTTTAATCGAAAGTTCTCTCTCAACATTGAGAGGGGTAATTAACTATAGGTGCATAGGAAACCTAGAACCAGATCTAAAGTCCTCACAAAATGAGGGAGAAATCTTTGGGTAGTGTCTTATCTACTATTTCATCTGCCTTCTAAAAATTACATCGACACTCTAAATAACTCTCTTCAATGAGAGGTCGGTGGTGAATTTTTGGAGCCCACGGATTTCTAGCGACTTCACTGGAGACAGGTTTCTCTTTCCATCTTTGGCTAATCGAATATGAGCAATAGTAATAGTGGAGTTAAATAAATTTTTTTTGATTTTTCTAAAATAAAAAAGGAACCAATTATGAATGAAATTAAATTTAAATCAATCATATTCTTATGGTTAATTTATTTGTTTTGTATATCGATGGATCTTCAGAACATTGTTCATCATGCAACTAGGTCGCAGAGCCAATATTCATCTAATTAATGTTGTAATCAATATTGAGGATGTTGGAACTACTTTTCAATTTGGTAGTGTAGACTTCCCAGTCATTGCTGCTGCAAATAATCCTCTACTTGAAGCACCTACATATTGTACACACCAACCTGTGCAAGGGAGGAGGACAACCGGAATGACCATTACTGCTTTTCTACATGGATCATTAGATACAAATGTCTTTATGCACAAACCACCAAGTTTTTAAGATAACCAGTATCCACATTATGTTTGCAAGCTACATAAAGACATTTATGGACTCAATCAAGCTCCTCGATGGTACTTTACATTTACTACACACTTAATCAAGGTTTTAGTTCAAGAATCGATTCATCCTTGCTTATATTACATCATGGGAAAACACATATATTATTCTCATATATGATGATATCCGTGTCACAAGAAATGATTCTTCAGCTCCCAAAAAAATGATCTTCAGTAACACTTCAATATGAAGAATCTGGGACCTATCTCATATTTTCTTGGGATAGAATTTCATAAATAGATACTGGATACTTTCTTAGTCAAGCTAAATATGTCGCTAATTTACTTCAAAAATCAAGCATGACTTCCTGCAAGCCTGTTAATTCTCCAATGTTGTCCAAGTATTCTTTAACTGCTTCTACATCTGTACCTTTTCATGATCCAATGTATTATCATCAACTTCTTGGAAGTTTGTAATACTTGACAATTACTAGACCGGACATTACCTTTATAGTCAACTTTCTTTGTCAATTTATGCATCATCCCCTTGAACATCATTTTAAACTATTAAAATGGTTATTACGTTACATTCAAGGCTCTCTTACCTTCAGGCTTCGTATAACTAAAGGAGACTTCTCACTACACTCTTATTCATAATAGGCTGTTGATCCAGACAGCCAAAGATCTACCATAGGCCACTACACCTTTCTTGGTTCAACTTTGATTTGTCTAAGAAATAGTCTATAGTGGAAAAGTCTTCTACGAGGCAATATTGCGCTTTATTTATGTAGCCACTAACGACATTGTCCGCTTTGTAGTTTGTTGGTTGACTTCAATATTTCTATTTCCAGTCCAACTCTGCTTCACTGTGACAATACCTCAGCAATGGTAATTGCTAATAAACCGGTCTTTCATGCACACACTAAGCATATTGAAATCGATTATCATTGTATATGGGAACACATTCAATCAAAATAAATTCAAGTCCATCATATTATCTCCTCTCGATCAACCCGATATTCTTACCAAATCTCTCTCCATCACTCATTTTCAAGAACTAAGAAGCAAATTAACCATTTAGTCTCTGTATGTTCAATTTGAAGGGCGCTGATAAGATAAGTCTTTATATGAGTTTGTTATGATGAGATAAGTCTTTATATGAGTTTGTTATGATAAGCAGAATACCATATCTCCTCTTGCATGTGCTGCTTTGCTCAACCGTTGATCCTCCATCATTGGTTTAATCTCCACAGTTTAAATAACAAACTCGAATTTCCTACTATATATTTCACTATTATAGTTAACTAGGCTAATTTTCTCAAATGAATTCACTTTAGCCTTCCTAGTTGGTCCATTATAATTCTTCCAATGTTCTTTTTTTATCTTCACTGGCCCTTATTTTTTAACACAAAGGATAATGTTTTTAACTTTTAATATCAAATTTCTTCAACTCTCTCTCTAATGACTTTATTTCTGCTTATAGTTCTCTTCATTGATTAAGATTATATGTTATTTTTCTCCTAATATTTTTTTATTTAATTAAAAGACTTTGTTCATACTATTAGTTTAAGAGTTATGAATATAAATTATTTTTAAAGCATGAAAAAAATGAGTGTAATATTAGGATTTTTGCTTTTAAACAATAGGTCATTATAGATATCTACTAGTACATTTTCTTTTGATTTTCTGGTTGCTGCAAAACATTAATATCACATGTTCTTATGTTCGATCTCGTGATGATTTATCTGTAATTGTTAAAATTATTGTTGATTCCAACTATCCTAAAAAATAGATAAAAATCTTCATTTTTTGTATAACTCTTAGCTAGTGCTACAAATATGCAATTTTTTTAATGAGTAAAGAATTTCCACTCTAAAATTTATAAAAATACTTAATAGATTCTCACTACAAGAAAAATAATTTGTCAAGAAAATTTTAGGTTAGCATTTTTTTCTTAAAAAATTAAGGGAGATTAGATATAAATTCTCGTGGTAGCCAAAAGATATATATATTTCTTGTCATATATAAAACACTCTCTTGCATAGTTTAAAACCATCTCGAGTTAAAATTTTAAGAACCTTTTATCAAATTTTTTCCCTAATTGTAATTAATAGCCTTATTCCTTTCTATGTTGATGGTAGTGGCAAAATCAATAATGATCCAAGTTAGAGGTGTGTATTATTTGTTTTAACCAAAAAAACCAAACCAACCAAAGTTTTGAGTAATTTGGTTTGGTTTTGAACTTAATAATTTGGATTTTGGTTTTAATTAATGAAAACTTTGATTTTGGTTTTGGATCGTTTGTTAAATAAAATTTTGGATGGAACAAAATAAACCAAAGTAATTATATGATATACGACATTATTAATTTATATATTATAGGCTTATAGTAAGAATTATAAATATAAACTACAATTGCTTGTTCATTATACAATAAATTATTATGCAAATAATTTTTAAACATAACAAGCTTCAGTTTATCCAAAACCAAACCAAAATAATTGAACCAAATTGTTATTTGGTTTGTTTTGTTTTACATTTTATTTGGTCGTTTGGTTTAATATTTTTAGGAATCCAAAACCAATTAGTTTTAAAAATTTATAATCCAATCCATCCAAATCAACCAAATGCATACCCCTAATCCAAGTTTGTATTGTAATTAATTTTATGTGTTGAATATCTAAAGATTTAATTAATTATCATAGATATGTACTTTAGGTCCACTAAAAAAATCTATTATAAAAAATGCACATATCTAAACTATATGAATAATGAATGATGCATGTGGTATTCTTTTAGTAAAATAGATATTAATTAGTATTCCAACTATGATAAAAAAAATCATGATAGGAAATCACACATTAATGCTTAAATTGTCTAATTTATAATTTTTTAATAACATTTGAATTATATTGTCATTTATTTATTTTTATTGGTGCATTTTTTATTGCATTGAATTCCAAGTTTTCAACAAAGATGGTGCATTCAGCTGTGATAAAAATAAAATTAAATGATAATATAATTCAAATGTGAATTGCATTAATCAATCCCCCATTTCCTAGAAATTAATTAGTATTTCAACTATGAAAAAAATGTTGAATTTTGCACAAAAAATTATGAATGTCGAAAAAAAAAACTAAATTTTTTTAGTTACAGTGCAGGATGCTAACATTATAACCTCTATTTATATTCTTTGATTTATCCTAAATAATTAATCATATCTGATCATTCAAAGATGCATATAACTGTCTTTGATATATAGCTCAAATCATCATTCAGTAATTATTATGTTGGTTTGTTTAATTTAATACATCCATCATGATTAAAATCCTTCATTAATTTCATTTTTCAAGAAATTAATGACTATTAAATAAATGAATAATTTATATAAATTTTTCGTGAGAGTTTAATAAATTATAAATTGTGTAAGTAATAAAGTAGGAATGACAATTTGACTATATTATTTGTGGTTTTAGATATAAGCTTTCTACATTAGCAAATGATTTTGAAATTAATAATGATAGTAATAATAATAAAAAATAATAGTTAATTAGCATTTGATGGATAATAAAAGTAACTAATTAGTGCATAGCAGGGTTTAAGATAGATAATATATTTTAAAAAAATAATTTGTTTGTTTTCATTGATTTTTCATGGGATGTACAACTTATATGCAAATATATAATATTGATGTACAACTTAGATTAATTTGAATGTCTAAAAAGAACAAGTAATTACATGAAACATATATGCAAATATGTAATATTGATGTACAACTTTAATTATTTTGTAACAGCATCAACTCCTCCATCATCAACTCCGCCAAAAAGTAAATAGTCATATCTCATGTATTATGGCCATTCTGCTTCTACATGATTTTTTAATTGATCAATCAAAACTCTAACCAATTACATGCATATTAGAGGAGCAGAATAATTGTTTATACTGAGCTAATTAGTTATAGCTATCAGCTGTAAAAAAATTAGAAATTTTGTGGATTCGATTTTTTGTAAATTACCTATTAAAAATGTTTTCCATAATTAGGTACATAATGCAAGTGAAAGTTAATTTTTCTTTTAAATTTGAGTTCTTAAATGTTATTTCATTCCTTTTTTTTTTGTTAAGTCACCGCCATGGAAGCTCCTTAGAGGAATCCCATGCAAGCATGCAAGGAACATCTTGGTGTGTGTTTGTGTGTATATATATAACTCAAATGCTCAGTTATTATATAAGATATAATGATAAAAGAATTCTATATTGTTAATGGTGTGTGAATGAAATACTTTTTAGGACCCCTCTTAAGTGTTATAAAAATTATATTATGTGTTTTAAGGATCGATAATTGCTTGCATCTAGTTGATTGAAATTAATCATTATTGGGAATATTTGATTGAATTTATGGTTTAGATATTTTAAAATTTTTTTGTGATTTACACAAGACAAGGAGCATTAATTTAAATGTATTGCATATTTTGTCCTTAAAACAACAAATTAAAATTTATTTGAAACTTGCCCTTATAATCTAAATTAATTATATTTACTTATAACTGTAAGTTTTTATAATTTCTCTTATTTAAAAAACAATGAATATATATATATATATATATATATATATATATATATATATATATATATATTATTATTATTATTATTATTATTATATTATTCTATAAATATTAATTATATGTCATACGAATTAGAGGAAATATGCTTAAATAAGTAAGAATATTAATTATATAAACTTTTGCCACGTAATCAGTAAATGGACTTTTGTAAAAGGTTTCATACCGAATAAGGAAGACGCTTTCAAATTGATAAATTTAATATAAAATAACACTTTTGTCAGGTTCGTACTTAAACCAGCCCATTAATCTTCCTGTGATAAATTTAAAAATAAATAAATAAATTTCTCCCAAAAAAATAAACTATTTTATGCCATTTTTTTCAAATCTTCTTTCTTTATTAAACAAAGAAGGATTTGCTCATTTGATTTAACTTGTTAAACATTTCAAGATATTATAGGAAAACTTATGATGTTAGTGTTGGAAAATATATGAAGATAAAATAAATTTAACTTATCCGGATCTCATGTCAAATAATCAAAAGATTTATCAGAAGCGTACCTGAATTTATGGAAGAACTAATGCAAGATTTTGGCCTTCTACTTCTAAAGAGGTGTTCTTGAGAGAGAGAGAGACTCTTTTTTCACTCAAAATAAGATGTGAAAAAAATAAGAACCAATTCCTTAGAATGGAGATCATGATCCTATTTATACTTGAGTGCATTTCATTTTATTTTAGCTCATCATTGAAATAAAATAAAAATGTTTAGTCTCTACATATGATAATTCCATACAAATATTAATAAGATATCTCAAAAGCCTAAAATTAATTAATCTTTATTTGATCACAAATTAATAAGCTTAAAAATAAGATAACACATAATGTATAATTAAACTCAAATGTAAGCCCACATCCAAAATTCCTAATAATCTCTCACTTGGGCCACATATATTGCTTGACAAATATATTATTGAATACTTTAAGAGCTCAATATTTGCTATCTTTATGAGAAATATCTTTAGATAATCTAGTTTATAATAATATTGATATAGAATCAAAGTAATCTTTATTATAATTTTTTTCTATGACAAGATCTATAAGTGATCACTAAACCAATATAATTAATGACATTGATCATGTATGGATGTGTAACATAGAAATTTCATGTAATGTTATTATATATCATGTCTATTTTAAATTGGTCCTATATTACAACTCAAAAGAGTTATAAATATAATTTCATTTATTTATGCTAAACTGCAATTGAAATTACACAACTTTATTTCAGAGTTTTCACTATTTGATAATAACAATTCTTTATTCTGATCAGAAAAATATATTTATAATTATTGAACATTATAAGCAAACTCAAACTATGCCAGATATCATCAAAGTAAACCACTCTCATACGAGTCACATGCTCATGAAATACTTTAGGTGGTAAACCTTTTGTAAGTGGATCTACAATTATAAAGTTTGTACTAATATGTTCAATAGATACTTAAGAACTCAACTATTTCTTTTATAACAAAGAAATTTTATGTCAATATGCTTTTGATTTTGACAAACTCTTGTTCTTTGAATACAACTCAGACTCTATTATCACAATTTCTTTTTAATTGTCTCTATTCCATCAAAATTATTTAGCTCGGTGATAAAATTTTGCAATCATATTCCTTGATTTGATGCCTCATAATAAGATATAAATTCTTCTTCCATAGTGGAAGAAACTATGAGTGATTGTTTAGCACTTTTCTAAGATATAGCTCCTCTAGCTAATATGAAAATATAACATGAAGTGGATCTTCTACTATCGAGGCAACCAAAGAAAATCGAATGGTGTACCCATGATCTCCAAATGATCGATCTATGATATGTGAGCATAAAGTCTTTGTTCAGTCAGATAACCCATTTTGCTTCCAATGATCCATTGTTTACTTAAATATCTCAAAGCATTCCAACAATGTATGCAATATCCGACATGTACAAATTTAAGCATACATAAGACTCCTTATTGTAAAATGGATCTTTTCCATCTCTTTCTTTCGTGTTCATTTCTTGGACATTGAAGCAAACTGAATTTATCACCTTTAGCAATGGGTGTATCTCCTGGTGCACAATCTTTCATGCCAAATCTACTTAGCACTTTATCGATATATGTCATTTGTGATAAATCAAGTATACCACAATAATGATCTCGATGAATTTGTATACCCAATATAAAAGATGCATTCCCAAGATCTTTTATTTCAAATTTCTTTGAAAGAAATTTCTTGATTCAAGAAAAGGCCTATATTGTTGTTTGTTAGTAGAATATCATGAACATATAGCATTAGGATGATGAATTTACTCTCACTAATTTTGTGATAAATACATTGATCAATAGTATTTTCTTTAAAACCAAAAAAAGTAATCACTAGATCAAATTTCTTATACCATTGATGGGAAGCTTGCTTTAAATCATAGATGGATTTCTTTAATTTGCATAGTAGGTATTTTGAATCAAAAGATTAAAAAGTTTCTAGTTGCACCATATATATAGTTTCTTCAATGTCACCATTGAAAATGCAATCTTTACATCCATCGATGTAACTAAATCATAATGAGCTATTAGTGTCATAATGATTCTAAAAGAGTCTTTCAAAGAAACTATAGAAAAATCTATTTATAATCAATGCCTTCCTTTGAGTGAAACCTTTAGCGCATGCTTTATATCTTTCGACATTGCCTTTTGAATCCGTTTGGCTTTAAAATCAATTTACAACCAATGGGTTTTCGATTTAGGCAATTGACAAGATCCCAAACATCATTATCTTTCATTAATTTCATCTCACCCTTAATGTCTTCTATCCATTTATGGGAGTTGACACTTTATTTTGACTTGACTAAAAGAGATTGGATCACTTTTCAATCCAATGTCAAACTCATGTTCTTGGAGATACATAACATAATCATCTAAATGGTGATTCTCTCCCTAGTTTTTTTAATGACACTTCAATTTGAGGTTGTTGTTAATCCTCAATATGAGTGGGAGTTAACTCAAGAATATTTTGACTATATCTTTACAACTTGAATAAGATTAGATAAAATTATTTGATCATTTTTTGTTGTAAGTGCAAAAAAAAAATTACTCTTCAATATAAAATTCCTTGGTTTATTGCTCCCATCATATTCAACTTTCTCAATAAATTTAGCATTGCTCATCTCAAAAAAGGATTTATCTGAAGTCATAAAACTTAAAACCCTTCGACCTTTCTAAGTATCCAACAAAAAAAGCAGCTAATAGTTCTTGAGTCCAACTTTTTTTCATTAGGATTATATGGTCTAGCTTCAGCTAGACATCCCCAGGCATGAAGATGCCTAATACTAGGCTTCTTCCCAATCCATAATTCATATGTGTCCGATTTCATCTCTCAGCTACACCATTTTGACTTGGAGTCCCTAACATAGTGTATTGAGGAATGATGCCACATTCTACTAAATATTTGGCAAAAAGGTTTGGATGTTATTCACCTGATCCATCATATATGTCATTGTATTTGCCACCACGATCAGATTTAACTGCTTTTATTTTCTTTCCAAGATGATTTTCAATTTCAACTTTAAAAATTTTGAATACGTCCAGTGACTGTGACTTCTCATAAATCAAGTATAAGTACCTATAATGAGAATAATCGTCTATGAAAGTAATAAAATACTATTATCCATTTCAAGTAGCTATAGGGAATGGACTACAAGTATCAGTATGAATTTATTCCAAGATGCTTAAACTCCTATTAGCACCAACTTTCTTGATATTTATTTATTTTTCCTTGATGCATTCTATATAGAGTTTATCATCGAAAAATCAAAAGAATCAAGAATTCTTTGACATAAGTTTTTCAATTCTTTGTTTAGAAATATATCTTAAGCCAGACATAATATATATGAATTCACATTCATTAATTTTGCTTTGTACTAAAATTATTTGCATGCAAAGTTTCATTAATTTGTGAAGTAGAAATGTCTAATTTATATAGATTATTAACTAAAGAACCGCAAATAATATTTGAATATTGAAAGAGACTAAATTTTCCATTTTGAAATGAACAAGAATAACAAAATTTGTCCAAACAAGAAATAGAAATTAAATTTCATCTAAACAAAGGTACACAAAAAAGTCTCATATAAATTCAAAATATAACCAGATTTTAGATGTAATCTATATAAGCATATTGTTTCAACAAGAGCTTTATTATCACTGCATAGATGAATTTTAAGCTTAAGTTGGCATTCACCTCCTTAGACGACCATGCATAGTCACACTTATGTGAACCTATATCTATTCATTAAGTGTAATTTGGTACTAAAGATAAATTAACTTGAATAAATAAAGTTAAGAAGTTTACCCTCTTTCATGAGCTAATTTGCATACTTGGGACAATCCTTCTTCACATGATCACCTCTTACAAAAGAAATAAGTACCGATTATCTTGTTTCTATTGCACCTTATGTTGTGAAGTCTCTTTGTTTGTAGCTCTTTGCCTTTAAAAGTCCTTTTCTTTTAGTAATAATTGCATGAGAGGATTTAGCTAAGTGGGAACTTTCTATTTTGTCATGTTCCAATCCTTCTTTCTCTTGTACACATTGAGCAATAAGCTCATTAAGAGTCTATTTTTCCTTTTGAGTATTATAGTTTATCTTAAAAGAATTAAATTGTGTAAGAAGAGATATCAAAACTAAGTGCACAAGAATGTCATGAGACATCTTTAATTTTAGTGCTCTCGCCTAGTAATAAAATTAGACATCTCCATAATGTACTCTCTTATATTTTCATTGTCTTTATACTACATTGAAATGAGTTTACTAAGAATAATACTCACTTCGACCTTTTTAGAACTAACAAAATGGTGTGCTATTTGACATAGAAACTTTTAAGCTCATTCTTCTTGAGGCATTACACCTCTTATAGTTTCTGAAATGGAATGCTTCATGATCAAAAGACTCATGAGGTTAGAACACTCCCAATTTCCAAAGTTTGCCCTTTGTTCAATAGTGCTTTCGGTAGTAAGGGCAGGAGGATGTTCAGTTCAGATTGCATAGTCAAGATCCATACACCCAAGAACTATGGTGATATGCTCTTTCTATTTCTTAAAGTTAGTGACATTAAGCACTAGAATGTTATTCAAATTGGAAGATATAGATAAAACATCGAAAAGAATAAAATAAATACTCATAATTAACAACATTGTCATTTTCTTATGCAAATATAATGTAAACAAAAATATCAACAAAATACATGCTTGAAATTAAATGTTTAATAAAATCGGCATATATAAGATACCTAACACAATATTGCAATTTAGTCTTTGGACATAAATAACAATTTGTAAATGGTACTCATAAAATTATAGTTAACAAATATTGATAGTAAAATCTGCCAATGATATGTCTATTTTTGGATCAATATATTGTATGCATGATTAATATAAATTTATCACATATTTCCTACTGCACAAAATTTGGCCAAAAAATAATCTTTCTTTAGGATGATTATTTTTTGCATAGATTAAATGTAATCCTTAATTAATATTTATATATATTTCAAAATTAAATAAAATGATATAATAAGGTCACTTTGGCGACATATTACTTCAATTTAAATTATATTTAAATAATAAATATTAATTATATCATTTCAATTATTTTAATTTAAAGTAACTTCAAATAATTTGACAATAATTCAAACTTTAATAATTGTTCCAATCAAAATAATTAATTTGAGTTTATATTAATTAATTTAATTATATTTTGGAATAAGATCACATAAATTCAGTTAAGTGACTTATGAACAAAACGTATTAAATATAATAATGGATAAGTTTGCCTTTAAGTAGTTATATATAAATATTTATAAAATATATAAAAGTATTATTTAATATTTCTAATGTTATTATCAGATGTTAAAGAAACGTTTCGCTGAAATGTTTAATATAAAGATATAATTGTTCTATATGAAATGTGTTATACAAAACATTTCACAATTATAATCTAAAATGTTTCCATTTTAATTGTTATTTATATGACTTTACGATAAAATGTCTTACTTTATAAAAGTATTAAATGCAATATTTATAACTATCTTAATGCAATAAAAAATAAACGCGTTTAAGATGCACCATAAGTACTTATCACTAATTGCTCATTAAATAAAGCAAATGCAGAATTCATCTTCGATTTAATGCATCAATTTTAGAAAAATGGTTCATTTTCTTTCATTTTTTTAATATATAATAATAAGAAAAATAATTATAAGCATTAACCATAATCTTTCAAAATTCTCAAATTTTATAAAAATGAAAGATGAAGCATTCTTGAATCAAATTCATATGACTGAATATAAATTTTATTTCTCAAATTAAAACCACAATGACGAGAATAAACATATTGATTACATAAAAAATTGAAATTGTGATCAAAGTAAAAAGTAAAAACTTTGCTATATCCTTTTATTCAAATCAAGAATGAAAGTGATCTAAAAGATATCGATTATATGCACAAGACCAAATAAATTGTACAAAAATTTTGAATCATATACTTTAATCTAAAATTCTCAAATAATCAATATGAAAGATTAAGTGAAATCGATTCTTCAATGATTCAACATGATAAAGGCTCGATTGCACTTGTTGAAAATATATGAAGATAAAATAAATTTATCTTACCTGAATCTCATGTCAAATCATAAAGAAGATTTGTCGGAAGCATACCTAAATCCAAGGAAGAGTTAATGTGGGATTTTAGCCTTCCACTTCTAAAGAGGTGTTCTTGAGAGAGAGAGAGAGAGAGCCTTCTTTCACTCAAGATAGGATGTGAGGAAAAATAAGAACCAACCCCTTAGAATGGGGACCATGATCCTATTTATACTTGAGTGCATTTCATTTTAGTTTAGCCCATCATTAAAATAAAATAAAAATGTCCGGTCTCTGCACATGATAATTTCTTACAAAAATTAATAAGATGCCTCAAAAGCCTAAAATTAATTAATCTTTATTTTATCACAAAATTAGTAGGCTTAAAAATAAGATAATGCATAATGTATAATTAAATTCATATGTGAGCCACATCCAAAATCCCAATATAGGGATCTAAATATTCTATTAGTGTCAAAGATAAAAAAAATGTTTTAAAGACCTTTTATATGAAAAATAAAGCAAAAATCTTTACTATCAAGAAGTTATCATAATGTAATTATTACAATTCATAAAATAAGATGACATAGTCTAATAATGTGATAAGCAAGGCTTTAATAGCCATGATTTACTTATTTGGAGAATAATTTTATAGATATGCATAAATGAAACCTTATGTGAGTTTGGTTTATAGCATTTATCTCTATTTATTGCTTGTTTGTAAATAATATGTATTGAAAAGTTGATAATTTTGTTTTAAGTATTTATTATTAAAGCTAAATCATTCAAAATTAACTATGACTTTTATCACTTCTAACACATAATAGTTCTTATAAATTTATAAATTTATTTTTTATAATTTAATTTTAACTTCAGGTAGCTAAGCCTTTAGACTATTTAAGTTCAAGTTTGTTTGATGATATCAATAATATTTAGAGTTAAGTTTATAATATATATGGACAATTGATTACTTCAAATTGATCTCGAATCGACATGGTAAAAATAATAAGAAATAATTAATTTAATTAATTAGAGCTTTAAAAAGTCACAATAAATCACACAAGGAAACTATAAATGGCTTCTCTTCTTATTTAGTAAAAGGAGAGGAATCCAATAAAATCAAAAGCCACAATTTATGTTAGATATTTTAGAAGTAATTTAAACATTATTGAAAATCTTATTTTATACTACAAAGAGGATAGAAGGTGTTTGATTGTGATGTATTGCTTTTTAATATTATAATGTAATATTTTAAGTTGGATGTCAGGATTTATTTTTTTCATAGACTAAATGTTATGACCTTATTTATTAGAATTAATTATATTTATTATTATTATTATTATTATTATTATTTGAAAATGGTTATACTTAAAGGGGCACTATTATAAATTTAGAATTGACAATCTTATAGGACCTTATTTGATTAATCTTTAAACATGGTTGATTAGTATAAGCAAGCTTGGCACCTTCTTGTGCTAAGTCTAAATATATGTGATATAACTACTTATATGTGTGTTTGTACAATTGACCTCCATTTTATAAAATTTAATTTGGTTTAATTTTTAAATTTTAAATGTAATTGATACAAGAACTAGGTTAGGACATGGGGTTTAAGATGAGATCAAGTTGAATTGACAAGAAATCCCTAAATTTGCATAATCAAAATGCATATTATTCTATTTCTTTGTGAAGGCCCTTCACTAATTATATAGAATGGAGTATATGCCTATTGAGGATGGCCACCTTTCTTAGGAAAGATTACTATCTAATTTTGATTTTGCCAATAACCATTTCTAATATAATATATATGTAGGCATAAGTGCATACCCAAATTTCTAAAATAAACTTGCCTAATTAAATATAAGAAATTATAAAATTGATGTATTAATCAAGAACATTTATATCGGTCAAGATCCTAGATTAAGGATTGAGTGTATGTTTCTAGATTCCTTCTAGATTAATAACAACTCAACTATCTTGCATCTTATAAGTTTGGCAACATACTTTTATAGCATAGGTAGTGTTAGCTGGAAAGCCATCAAAGCATGTTTTAAGTCTAGAAGAGTCGATATAGATTCATACTCTCTCGTGAAAATAAATCTATTTTTTTTTCATTAGACTAGGTTGAGCTTCATTCGATCCATGTTCTATTTTGGAGGTCCTCCTCATATTGTGTTCTTATGGGTCAAGATGGCAATGTTGTTTTTGTTTCATTTTTTTAGAGGAGATTTGTAATGGAGACTAATTTTGGTTTATATGCCCTTCTTATTTAAAGTTGGTGACTTTCTAAGAATTGTGTTCTCCTTCTATTGAAAAACTTGATTTAAATTGATGCTACACTTGAAATGCTCGATATCTATGAAAACCGACTGAACCCTTTGATATTTCAATTGTGTAATGTGTTCTCTTGCATCCTTTATGCATTTTCATGTTATCCCATGAAATTACCGGTTGATCACCTTCGTGAAAGCTACCATTCTTGTACTTAGGTGCTAATTTTTGCGTTGGCATGACAATTTTTGATTTTCATTTATTTTCACTTAACATGATGTGTTATCTTGATGAAATTACTTTTTCTAATCTTTATAATTTATTTATCCAAAACATTAAGTGTTTGGACCTTATCAGAACTAATCAAGATCAAATCCAAAAGAGTACACACTTTAAAGATCCCTCTATTCAAATATGGCACTCTAATACTGAACTCAATTTTCTTAAATTACATTATGGATGGCTTCTTCACTATATCGAATTTTTAATGCCCCTATTCTCTGGGGGATAGTAGGACATCACAAAGAGTTGGCCAAAAGTCAAGGCATACATAAGACTTGGATGCTATATATTATTACATTGAAAGGAACCATGTTATGGAAAGAAAATCATTCTCTTTGTTGGGATGCCATAGGAGAATCTTCAAAAGTCAAGAGATATACAAGATTTGGTTATTATCAGAGATCTTCACTACAAGGGACTAACTTGTGGAAAGAAGATCTTTCTTACTAGGAAAAACTCCTTTTTATCTATTGCATTTTTTATTTTTCTTTCGCACTGGATCCAATCCCTTTAGGCTTTGATGTACATCGTTCTCCACTTTATCAAAAAATTTTAGATTTGGCGATTGGATCTTGATCTTTTAACCTTTATGGCTATTATCATTGTATCTTTTCTTTCTTTAATGAAATTCTAATTTTAATTAAATTAAATTAATTAATTAAAAAACATAGTCGTTAAATAATATAGATTTAAAATCTCAACCATAATAAATCATAATCAAATCATAAAGTTAAGATTTACCTAATAAGATGTGTTATACATCCATAAGTAAAACATCACACCAAATGTGGTATTCATAGCTACCAATTTTAATAGACACTGTGGTGTTTTAATTTGGAATCATTAAGACACTACACAGATCTTACAGGGTATTTATTAAAGTGATCAGATGCGATATTAAGTTATGATGTACTACCCTGAAAGATAGAAACATCACCCCAAAATGGACCAAATCACTTAATAAGGACTCCTAAGGTAGATGGGTTTACCCTCTTAGAGAAGTAAAGTATGATTTATATTATATCGGGTTCTTTAGTTTTCTATGGAAGCAAGCTTCCATAGCTGAATACATCTTAGGAAATGATAATCTCCTAAGAACACTCTCGATTAAATAAAGTATCTCCAAAGATTTCTAGATTATCAAAGGATTAGGTATTTATGAAAATCAAATAGGAGAATTCAAACAGGAAGACTTATTTATGAATTCTAAAAAATAATAAGTGGGAAGCACCCATGATACTAGAAAGTCTAGTGAGTGCTTCAGTCTGCCCTATAGTGAGGCTTCATATATTTGAGAGAGAGAGATTTACTTTTGTTTAAGTTGGACTCTTATTAAAATATTATGATTTATAGTCCAACAATATAAGATTATGGAAATGCCTAAGAGGTGAGGACTTATACTCATAGCTGGAAGAAAATAAGTAGCCTAACCTAAATATAAATTTCTTTAGCACAAGCTAAAAGCATGACCTAAGACTAATCGGAAAGATGGGATATGATAGTTCACCTCCATAAATAATAAAGAACACACTCTAACTCTTACGGACTTACAACCACTTGGAGTGGCCACCTAACACCTCCTATGCTTTAAAACCATGTAGGCAATCATATGTAGATACAAGATAGCTAGGCTATTATTTAATTAGGAAAGGAGCTAGAATCTTAAACTCACTCCCTAAGAGATTAAAATATGATTGACATGCATATGACTTAGACTAATATAAAAAATAATTTTAAACCATTTTTGACATATTTATTTTGGACCAAGGCTTAGGACAATTATTCCAATATGCATGATGAAATTTAGTCATAAGCTAAATTAATTAGATGAGGTGTTCTCCATTATAAGGGATCACCCTTAAAGGTCAAGCATATCCTCTATCATGCAAGAATGGAAACCCTCCCTATTCAAGAGGAACATAATATGATATGCATTGTATGATAACATACAACATTCAGCTAAGGGGTTTCTTAATCTTTTATTTATCTTGATTATAGACCTAGGCTTTGAGATGAGATTATAAGTTGTATTAAAATTTAGTTATGAATTTTTAATGAGAATATAAATTTTAATTTTATCCTAAAGAGCCTACCGCATCCTGGCCACATACCAAATCATCACATTTTAAAAAACCTATGAAAAGCATAACATTTCTAGTACACAAACTAAACACAACAATCAAACATATGAATTTCATAAAAGAATAAGAGGTTAGGTGTGTGGACCATTGTACACCCTAGAGAGAAAAATTATCAAGGGTTCCTATGCATGAGAGTTGGTGGTGTCTCCACCCCGCACTCTACCCCCCGCCATCACGGTGTTTCAAAGATCTCCCATTCCATCTAAGGCCATGAGGGCGCATTCGAGGAAAAACATATCCTGTTTGTGATCCGACTATGGCCAAGGGATCCTACTCCTCCTACACTACCCATTGTGCTAGGGTCGAGTTCTCCTACTCGACCTTCTGCCCTAGTGGTGGTGCAGAAGGAGTGGAGACCTCGGAGCATCGTGGTCGTACCTTCACCAACTACGCACATACAACTGATGCGGAGATGGTTATAGTTGTCACATATATTCCAGATGACAGTTCAGTTACAACAATGGTAGAGGATCATCCTAGGATTGTTACCCCTATTACAACCAATATCAATCAAGAGTATCATTCTTCTAGTGAGTCCAATCTGCACAGGATTGACTCCCCAGTTCCAGGCGAGGTTCAGTGCCACATAGTGTAAGATAGTGATCACACTAGTCAGCCCAAACTATTTGTACTTGCTGAGTTAGATCGATCCTTAGATGAGATAGTTGCACAATATTTTTTAGAAAAGAAGGAGATCTTGGGGTATGCCTGGTCCGATGAAGAGAAAGTTAGCTTCAATCCCAATGAAGATGACTTGATGGGGGATTTAGTTGGTGTATGAATGGTTGATATTAGAGGTTCTCTTCTTGGGGAGCAATAGGCCATGGAAGGTGATGAGGTTGATCAAAGAGACACAAAGATTAGCCCATCACCTGACAGTTAAGGTAAAAGATGAGCGATTGATAAGATGGCACGTAGGACTTGTTAGAATGTTGCTGAAGCAAGCCCTCCAATTCATCCTAGTGTTGATGTCACCACTGAGCTAGTGCATGTCTTAGACCCAATTAAGACTCTACCTTGTTGAGCAAGGTAGCACTATAGAAGGTAATGGAAAGTACCTTCATACATGAAAAGATCTAAAATCCATGGTTGAGTAGCAGGTGAAGGAAGCTTTTGCCCAAGCCCAAGGAGGATCATTGGTTCTAAAGGGTAGACCCTACCTAGAGAAATTGATGCCATCCAATATCCCAAGGGTTTCATGCATCCTTCCTTTAAAAGCTTCGATTGTAGTGGGAATTCGTGGTAGCATATAGCACGACTTGTTGCAATGCGGGCGGACGATTACTCTTTAGACTCTTTGTTAGTCTTAGGTATCACTTTTGATTAGTATTGAACGCCCAATGGTTCAATAAAGATATTTCTTGAGTTAGTGCAACTCTTCATCAAGAGATTTGTTGAAGCAAAGGGTTCTAGTGATCTTGTTGTAATGTAACAAAGACTCGGTGAGTCACTTGTTGATTATATTCTCTCGATGGCATAACATGAGTATGAAGGAGAACCATAGTTCGAACAACATGCCATTGAGATTCTCTTGAAGAATATCCATGACTTGGTCACCTTCATGCTTAAGGGCTTCCCCATAAAATATTTGAGAAGTTAATCAACAAGGTGGCTAGTCTATAATGAGAGGCCAAACAGCTTTTCTTTTCCATTAGTTCTAAGCGAAATCCCAAATGGTCTACGAGAAGAAATATGGAGTAGTGATAGCGGTTGACAAGGGGAAGCAGCTAGCTAGAGATCAGTCCAAGAGACCATGACCTCAAACCTCCACCTCCTTTGCCACCATCGAGGAAGCCATACTGGCCTCCACCTCAACCTCCATGGCTAGCATAGCCACCGCCTCAGCCATACCTCCATCAATAGTGGCATGCATACTCATTGCTAAGTAGCTATGGTCCACCTAATATTTTAGATAAACCTTATTCTTTTAAGAGGGAGGTAATCAAAAAAATCTTTAAGAATCTCTTAAAGAAATCTGATTTTCAGCTACACGAGCCTAGGAGATTAGAGGAAGTCGGCAAAAGTCATGATCCAAACTTTTGCCCTTACCACCATATGTTAAGCCACATTTTGAAGGATTGCTTCACATTCAAGGACTAGCTTGAACACAATTTTAAGATCGGTGTGTAGTTATCCCAAAAGAATACCTTGTGGAACAACCTTCTATTCATTAGGGTAATCCTTGTGGATACAAGTGATCTACCAAAACCAAAGAAGGTTGGGACATTTCTTTGTCAAGAACCTCTAAGAAAATAATTCAGAAGATCAAGAAGCTTTCTTTGCAGGTGCTTGAGTCAGCTCAAACCTCCAACACTAAGGAAGGTTTGTAAGTTGCTAGTGCCAACTCTAAGAAACTGGGAGCTCAGCAGAAAGAACAACATTTGTCACTGGGATAGCCCTAGCATCGACCATGTCTAGCCTCAACCTTCAACCTTGGTGACTTCTTCCATTTCAGCTAGCTCTTCTATTTCTTTCACTAGTAGAACTCTTGTATCAGCGGATAAGGGCATCAAATCCCTTACCCCACTTACTCTACTTGACCTCTACTTTGTACCCCCAAATACTTCCAAGAAATTGAAGAATAAAGATGATTTGAATTACATCTGTGTCTCTTCTGATGAGTTATCTTCTCTTATTCCTAATAATATCTCCTCAAGTCTAAATAACTATAATAATTTTGATCTTCCTCTTTTTGATTTAGAGTTAGATTTTCCAACTCAAAATACTATGCATTCACCTCTTGAGATAGACTTGGAATCATCCAATTTTGAGGGTCCCATAGGAGAAGTCAGGTGAGAGGTAGGTAGAACCTTCCATTACCTTGCTTCAAGAGATCACTGAAGTCAACCTTCATAGTGGCATGGTTTTACATCCTAGGGCAAGACCTCAAAATAAAGATTGAGAAGCCCTTCCACAAGATGCTCCACCCTTGGATATGTTTATGGAAGACCACCAAAGGGGACTACATGTCCTTTCTCATCTAAGAAAGTTGCCATCTAAGCTAAGCATATATGTTGCCCTTATTTTATCCAAAGAGATGAGGGAATCTAATCAAGGCTCTCCTGATCCCAAATATACTTAGCTCAGAGCTATAGGTGAGGAAGCACATTATGAAAAAAAGAAGCCCAAGGGATCACCTTCATAGATAAAGACCTTCTTCTAGGGGACTTGGAGCACAACCGCCCTTTACATCACAGTTGACATGGACTTGGACTTGTCGATTTCTTGTGCATCTAGGTGCATCGGAACATTATGGGTCTAAAGACCCTTGCTTATTTGAGGATTGACATCTCTACACTCCAAGGAGATAGGATGATGTTGAGAGGATTTAATAAACAAGGTGAGCAAGCTTTAGGTTCTATAGTGTTACCTTTAGAGATAGGTGGAAGCCAAGTTCTACATCATTGATTCGAATACTTCATTCACTACTTTGCTTGGTAGGCCTTGGATACATTAAAATAAGATCATTCCATCCTCCCTCCATCAGTGCATCAAGTTCAGAAAAGATGGGATTTAATACCATGTCAACGAAGATGAAAAGTAATTTTTAGTTAGAGAGGTTGAGATTTATGAGGATGCGACCTACTATCTTTCTCAAAATATGCTTTTCATAAACTTGGATAAAATTCAAATGCAAAAACAAAAGAAAAATAAAATGAAGAAAAAGAAAAGCCAAAAGAAAAAGAAAAGAAAAATAAAAGTCTAAGTACACAATAAAGGAGAAATGGAGAAGAAATAGTTCTACATATAACATTATGGACATGTGGGTAGGATGGCTCAACCTCCACCAGGCAAATGCAGAGGCAGAAATAGAGGCAGTTTTAGAGGTGGGAGACCCCCTAGTTGGCCTTCAGCCAACAGAGGTCGTGTTCCAGTTCATAGGAGTACTACTATTCACATAGACTTGGAATCCAGGTCAAAGGATGAGTCTAATGTGATTAGTATACTAGCTAACCCCTCTTAGCAGGTTCCATTGGAGGTGAGTTTTAACTCAGATAGAGAAGAAGACCAAGTCTTTAAGAAAAACAAAGTATTCAAATCTAGTTTATGTGAAACTATTAGGTAGCAGTTGGGAATCTTAGCTCTTACCTCACTTACATCTCAGAAAGTTGAAGGTTTGATAGTTAAGGAAATCCCTAAGTCTTCCAGTGACATGAAGTATAAGAGGTTCTTTTTGGGATCCTCCTCCTCAAGCCCTAAAGTTGATGTAGAGCTTGGGGAAGATACTTTTAAAGAATTAATAGACCTACCGCTTGACTTTTACTCTCCTTGTGTTCAAAATCTTGTACATAAAGGTTTGTTTCCTCACATGTGGTTTAAGCATAGGTTAGAGTACTTCAAGAAGCTATAGAATAATACAGGAAGGGAAGCACAATCAAGAGCATGACTAGGGTTCAGTACAGTGGGTCCAGTCGATGATGAAGATTATTGCCTAGTTATTATCAATCATTTAGAATATGATAGGTTCTTCTCACACATCCCCAACTCTTATGAGAATGTGTGTTTAGAAACTTTAGATGATCCTGATGATCTCCAAGTCAAAGAGGCACCGCCATAATTTGAAGAAGAAATCCATTCAACAATTCAAAAACTTAAAGAAATCAACCTCGAGACAAAAGAAAATCCTCGCCTAGCATACATCAGTTTGTTACTGAATGAAGAAGAAACCAATGACTTAGTTATGCTATTGACTGTGTTTAAAGATTACTTCGCATAGAGTTACAAAGAAATGCCTGGATTATCTCTTGATGTAGCAGTCCACAAGGTAGTAATAGATCCTAACATTACCCTTATTAAGCAAGCTCCTAGACGCATGCGATTAGAAATTGAACAATAGGTCATTTTTGAAGTTAAGAAATTGATCGATGCTGGTTTCATCAGGGAAGAAAAATATCCTACCTAGTTAACTAATGTCATCTCAATTAAGAAGAAGAATGACCAAATTCACAGCTGCATCAATTTTAGGGAATTAAACAAGGCATGTCCTAAAGATGAGTTTCCTCTTCCTATACCAGAATTAATGGTGGACATTGCCTCATCTCATGCTATGTTTTCTTTCATAGATGGGTCATCTAGCTATAACCAAATCAAGATATCTCTTGAAGATGAAAGAAACACTACTTTTTGAACCCCGATCAAAATCTTCTATTATAAGGTCATGCTTTTCAGCCTTAAAATGCTAGTCCTACATAATAATGGGCAATGACTTAGATCTTCAACCAATCCATCCATCATCAAGTTGAGTGTTACGTTGATGATCTAGTAGTCAAGAGCAATGAAAAGAAAGACCATCTCTTTGACTTGAGAGTAGTTTTCGAATAGTTAAGATAATATATCTTTAAAATAAATCCCCTGAAGTGTGCATTCAGAGTTTCTTTAGGAAAATTACTTGGGTTTGTTGTTCGACACTGGGAGTAGAAATAGATCTAGAAAAGATTAAAGCTATCTCAGAAATACCACCTCCTACGAGTTTAACTCAACTCAGATCTTTTCAAGGATGACTCGCATATCTAAGATGCTTTATCTCAAACCTATTAGGGAGATGCAATCCATTCTTAGCACTTGTCAGAAAGGATGCTAAGTTCAAGGGATGATAAGTGGCAACATGCTTTCAAAGACATCAAAGAGCACTTGGTGAAATCAGTTCTAGCCCTTATCTTGCAGCCACTCATCCTCTACATTGCTGCATTGGATGACTCTCTGGTGCTCTGCTAAGCCAATGATGATGAAGGAGAGCACACTCTACAACCACCATCGTTTGATTCCTACTAAAGTAAACTACCCACCTATCGAGAAATATTGCCTAGCTTTGATCTTTGCATCTTAGAAGCTATGGCACTACATGCTTTCTTATAAGGTGAACTTGATCTCTAGAATAAATCCATTACAGTATCTCATGAGATGGCCAACACTTTCTGGATGTTTGGCTCGTTGGTCCATAGCACTCTCGCAGTTTGATATCACATTTGTACCCCTACAAGCACTAGTGAATTTCTTAATAGCACACCCACTTCTTACTGATTCTCCGCTTAGTGATGATCTCCTCGATGAACAAATCATGAACTCATGGGAGGCCAGCAACTGCTGATGGGAGATGTATTTTGATGGTGCTGCTTCATTTCTTAAGAGTGAAACACCATGATCTATTCTCCCGTGAAAGGGGGTGGGAATAGTTCTAACTAAAAAGCGTGATGTGATGAGATTCTCATACTATCTTTCCAACCCCTGCACCAACAATGAAGCTGACTATGAGGCTTTAATTATCAGTTTGGAGGTAACCATCACTATCAGTGTCAAGAGCATCAACATCTTTGGGGATCTTAGTTGGTCATCAACCAGAATGTCGGGTCCTACCAGGTCCTCAAGCCCAAGCTTCATCATTACCATGAGTATACCATGAAGCTGTTGGCTCAGATTCCCAAAGTCAACATCTACAAAGTTCCTCGAGTAGAGAATATAGTAGCAGATGCTTTGGCCAAACCTGCCAAAGAATTGGCATGTCTAGAAGATGAGTTCATTTTAGTGAGGGTCTAAAATAGACAAGTCCTTTCCCTTATTGATTTTGAACTCATCGAGAAACTTTCTCTTGAAGAGGAGGTTGCCATTACCAAAATAGACAAGGAGCTAGATTAGAGGCAACCATTCATAGATTACTTGAACACCGGCAAACTACCTCAAGAGAAGTCACAAGCCCATTAAGAGAAAAAGAGAGCTCTCTCCTACGCTCTTGTTGATGGCACCCTGTACCACTAGTCCTTTGACCAGATGTGGTTACATTATTTGGGCAAACAAGAAGCCCGTGGCATTGTAAATGAAGTACATTCAGGTCTACCAAAGATGAAGACAAAAATTAAAAGACTTGGATACTACTAGCCTTCGATAATCATAGATTGCATGGATGTAGCTAGGAGATGGAATCAGTGTCAGGTACACGATGTGGTCCTCCACCAACCACCCAACATTCTACACCTTACATTGGCTTCATGTCCATTTGAGTGTTGGGCTACCAGGGTTCAATCGATCTTCCTTCTTCCAAGGGGCATCGATTCATCTTAGGCCACCGACTACTTTTCCAGCGTAAGCCATCCCACTCGAGAGGTCACAACTCGATGTGCTTTTTTTTAGAAACATATCATATATAGGTTGCCTCGATGAATTATATCTAATAATGATACCACATTCAAAAGCACAAAGATCAACAACTTTTCTAGAAGACACGGTATGGATTGGTGATACTCCACCATCTACAACCCAAGATTTAATGGTTTAATAGAAGCATTCAACAAAACTCTCATCTAGATTCTAAACAAAACTCTTGATGATAACAAAAGATAGTGGAAAGAGCAATTGGTTGCAGCCTTGTGGGCCTACCGCACCACATATTGAACTCAAACTCAGTCTACCCTATTTTCCTTAGTGTATGGGTCTGAAGCCATTCTTCCTTTAGAAGTTTGACTCCCTTCACTAAGGATACCATTGTGTAATGAGATCACTACCAGAAGAATGTAAATTTATGATTAGAAGAGCTCGAAGGTTTGGAGGAAAGTTGCCTATGTGTGTGCCAGAACCTCGAGTTATATAAAGCCAAAATGATTCAAGCTCATAACAAGTTGGTTCGCCCTAGTTCTTTTCGCATAGGAGAACTTGTGTTAGTCCCAAGGAAACCAATTATTGCCCATCGAAAGGTGGGAGGCAAGTTTGAACCCACTTGGGAAGGCCTTTATGTCATAGAGAAGGCCTACCAAGTAGGATCTTATCAGCTTATTGATTATAAAGGGGAGCACTTGATGCTTCCAATTAATGGGATCTACCTAAAGAAATATTACCCATGAAATAAAACTTGTTTGAAAATAATCATTAATAAGAAGAACAAAATCTGATTCCATTCATCAAATCTTCTCTTCTTTCGAAGTGTTGTTTGCTTATCCCGTGAATTCACCATGATGTGTTTAGGGTAGGTGTTAGAGTCCCCCAGTGGCATCCTATCCCTCTTTCACAACACAAACATAATCTCCCGATGCTTTTAGAATAGGTGTGAGAGAAAGAGGCATCTATTTCTATTAGCATAACTAAGATAGGTGAGAGAATCAAAGATCCTTTCGAATTCATATTGCCATCCATGGCATCATCTCATAATTCTGCAGAGTATTTTAAGGTAGGTGTAAGAGTCCCCTAGAGGCATCCTATTTCTTTTGACACATGTACAAACACCGACACAAATATTTTATCTCAAGTAATTTTAATGTGGGAGCAAGCCCTCTGTGGCACTCACTCATTAGCTGCTCCAGGTCAAGTCTACTTCCTACCTCGCTAGTATGTCAAATAGTCATTGTTTGGTAGATGTGAGTCCCAGTTTTCTTCTAACTTAACCATGGCAAACCAATGAGTGCCTTCTTAGTTTGGTAGTCTTCACTGCCTAAAGAAACTACCTCATGTTGACTTTTCTTAAGAAGATGTGAGCCTATGCTTTCTTTCTTCTTGAACTAGCCATGCACTAACTAAGTTGAGTATATTTGTTTAGGATAAGTCCCCAAAGGCTCCTTTCTTCTTGACTACAATTGAGTTGGTATAAGTCCTGATGACATTCACTCAATAGTCACCCTAGGTCAGATAGCACCTGTCGAGCCGAAGACAGACTATCCCAGTAGTCAATTCTGTTATAGGAGGATGTGAGTTCTTGAGCTTTCTTCCAAGGCTGATTGTTGCAAACTGACAGGCACCTTAGGTTGGTTGATGTGATAGCAAATCACCGTATACACCACTCTTGCTAGATATGAGTCCCCGAGCATTCTCCTTGAGTTGGACATTGAATACTTATTGAATTTATGACTATCCATGTCATTTTCTAGGTATTAGATTAAGCTCTTAGTGGCCCTATCCCTATGGGAACTCTATTTGGATCAAGTCCTTGTGACCCCATTTAGACACTACCTAGGTTACATTTGGATTGGACATTCCACATTCTTAGTAGCCACCACTGTGGTTAAAAAATTTATTCAGCGGATGCACAGATTCTCCCTTGGTTTAGTAAATCGAGATAGACTGGCGATATAAGCTCCTTCTTAGTTTGATCCCTCACAAACTAATAGGGTCCATGATAAAATAAACAAAAAAAATGAACAAATAAAATAAATTAATTTGCTTGTGGATTAGGAATTCAAGCCCCCAAAGGGCCCCTTCTCCCAAGCGCATCCTATCTTAGGTTAGTGTCAGAATGCCCTATCCGACTACGAGTTGAGGTAAAACCCCGTGCTCACTGTCCCCTTAGGGTGGGTTCAATCTATTTTGCCACAAAGCAGTTACAGTCATTCCACTTTATAAGATGTAAGACTATGATGCATTCTTTCTAGCATGACTGTCGCAAATTGATGGGTAGCTCTAGGTCGGTTCTATTTGTTGCCCAAGAAAACAATCACCATAGTGATCTTTTCTAGTGGAAGATGTGAGTCCCCAAGCTTTCTTCCCTTCAATTGATTATTGCAAAAAAAAGGCCTTTGGTTGGATAGCTCTCCCATCGGAAGCTAGTCCCTTTGGTTCAGTAAATATAAAATAGGTCTAAGCTTCTACAAAGCCCCTTCTTAGTTTGATCTATCACAAACCAAATGAATCCATTAAAATAAATTTAAAAAATGAAATAAATCTTTGACTATCCTTGAGCTAATTTAAGTCCCCCAGAGGCATTCACTCAATAGTCAGTCCTAGGCCGGGTTCGATCTATTGCCCAAAGAAATTGATCACCCAAGTGGTTCCTCGTCTGTAGAAGATGTGAGTCTTCGTGCTTTCTTCTTAAGACTCAATCATTACAAACTAAAAGGCACTCCCTTGTTGGATAGTCTTACCCCTATGGTTGGTAGACTACTCACTTTGGATTGGTAAATCTGAGTTGGATCAAGGCCATCATGGCCCCTACGATACAATCGCAAACCAAGGGGATTCATAAATAAAAATAAATAAATCTAAAATGAAATTAATCTTGACTATCTTTGAGTTGATCTAAGTCCCCCCAAAGATTCATTCACTCAATAGTCAGCCCTAGGTTGGGTTCAATCTATTGCTTTGCCAATGGATCACCCTAATAATCGGTCCCTACTTTAGAGGACGTAAGTCTATTACGCTTTCTTCCTAGTACAGCTGTTGCATATCAAAGTCATCCTTTTGGCTAATCCAACTACATGTTTAGTAGAATACCCTTTGGATTGATAAATCTGAGTTAGGTCTTAGCCTCCATGGCTCCTACTTAGTGCAACCCATCCCAAACCTATTGGGTTCATCTAAAAATTTAAACCTAACCAAATTAAAACAAATTCAACACTCTTCTCTACTGGAACCAAATTAAATCTTCTTCTCCTTAGTGAGAATCAAATCAAACTTCTCATTCTCTTGTGGATGACTTGAACGCTTCCCTAGTGGAAGGTTCACACTCTATCCCTTAGTGGATTCTTCCTCTTATGTCTTGGACATAAGTAGAGCCACATTGCACTAAGATCTAGATTATTTCTTTTCCTTGGGTTAAGGATATATTTTTTATGTTACTTGTGATGTCTTGGTGTTGTTGATCATGTTCACCCCCCACACACCTATTGGGAGCCTTTGTTGACCTCATTTTTAGAATGAGCTCTCAACCCCTCCATCTTAGACATAGAACTCTTAGACTTTAAGAGTTCCTTAGCCTTAAGTCACATCTAGTGATTAGGTGGACACTCCAACCCAGCCCTAGTGATTTTGAAGATTTAGCCATAGGAATAGGTCATGCCTTAAGGGTGTTAGGAAATTTGCCTACCCTTAGCCTAAACCATTTCTCACTTTCTTTTTTTCAAATCAAACTCCAAATCAATTCTATTTAATTTTATCCAAATTCAAATCAACTCTATATGATTGAAATCCATGATTGAAATCTATGAATAAAACCCATGATCAAAATCCATCAAAAATTTTGAAGTCCAAATTTTGCCTAAGTCCTTAATTTTCCTTAAGGACTTAACCAAAATCATGATCAAAACTAATTCAAATCTTTAAGATCTTCCCATGATGAATTTATATTCCCATTTATATTCACATATATAAATTAAATATAAATTCAAACCCATCAAATCAAATTCAAAATTCAAAATCACTCATTAATTTCCTTAAGTCCTTAATTTTCTTAAGGACTTAACCAAAATCATGATCAAAACTAAATAAAACCTTGAGATTTTCTCATACCTCATTTATATTCTCATTTATATTCACATTTATAAATGAAATTTAAATGCAAATCATCAAATCAAATTCAAAATCAAACTCAATTCATGAAATTTTTTTAAGTCCCTTTAATTTTCCATTAAAGGACTTAAAAATCAATCTTAAACCTTGATCAAACCTATTCAAATTCATAGGATTTTCTCAAAATTTATTTATATTCTCATTGATATTCTCATATATAAATGAAATATAAATATAAATCAATCAAATCCAATCCAAAAATTAAATTCCAAATTTTAAATCCTTGAAATTCCCTTAAATCTTTTAAATTCCTTTTAATAGATTTAACCAAAAACATGGTCAAACCTGTTCAAACTCATGGGATTTTCTCAAAACTTATTTGTATCCTCATTTATATTCTCATATATAAATGAAATATAAATATAAATCAATCAAATCAATCCAAAAAAATTAAATTCCAAATTTAAAATCTTTGAAATTGCCTTGAATGGATTTAACCTAAATCATGATTAAACCACTTAAAATCCTTGAAATTTTCTTATGATCCATTTATATTCTCATTTATATTCACATATATAAATTCAATCAATCAAAACCAATTCCAAAATCAAACTCAAATAAACTCAAAATTCAATCTAAGCCTTTCAAGACAAAATCTTGAACTTAGCCAAATCACTTTCAAATCAAGACAAACTATTGATTTTCTCTCATGGTTTAATCAACCCTACAATCATGTGCTCATATATAATCCAAACTTCAATCAAACAACCAAAACCTAAATCAAAAATCAAACCCAAAACCCCTTTCATACTCTTCCTTTGAATCTGAAATTTTCAAATGGATCAAAATCCATTTGACTTCAAACCACTTGTAAATAAATTTATATTTCAATCATAAGTCCATATACAAGATCAACCAACTTCAAATCAAGCTTTGACCAAGCCATTTGACCCACTTAGGCTCACTATACCCAAAGTGACCTAAAGTACTCTTATGAGCCAACTTTTGATCCTAACCAAATTGGATTAAACCAAACTCATATATCCCTCTCATCATGATCAATAATCATCATGGGATGATTAATCAATAAAATTGGGTCAAACCAAGTCAAACTTAAGGGTTGACCAAGACAACACTTAACATAAAATAAAACCTAACATAGCCAAATTCCACCATAGGCCAAATTGATTGAAACCATTAATCTAAGTTCACTCATGACCTATGTTTGAACTTGACCAAGTCAACCTTTGAGCCTAACCTAGTCCATTTGGTCAACTTGACCCAAGTTGCCCCATTCTGACCTAAAGGGTCAAAATGTGTCAAAACTTGACCTAAGTCAAATTGATCCAAACCAATGGGTCAAGTCCATTCCAAATCACTTGTGGAACTTGACCAAAGCCTCAATTGGCCAACTAGACCCAACCTAGCCTAATTAACTTTAGACCCAACATGACCTAAAGGGGTCATGTTGAGCTAAAATTGAACTTAACCAAAATTGATTGTAAATAAAGATACCAATCCACTCCATATGACTAACCAAACCCAAACCTATCCTTGACCTACCCCAAATAGGTCAAATGGGTCAAATAGGTTAACTTGACCCATTTGACATAAATGAAGTCATGTGAGCCAAAAAAAACCAAATTGAACCAAACCAAAGACACCAAAACATTTCAATTGGTGATATGAACTTGACCCAACCCTTGGTTTGACACAATTTGACTCAAACTTGACCCAAGTTGACCCATTTTGACCTAAATGGGTCGATGAGCCAAGCCCTATCAAATGGATTCCAAATTCAATGAAACTTAGACAAATCTAGTTTCTCCACATACCCAACATGTCCAAAGTGAAAAAAATAGGAAAATGACCAACCTACCCCTAGGCCATAGAATAACTTTTGGCCTAATCCATGGGTATTTTGGTCATACCCTCTTCACAATCACTTGAGGCTTTTCTAAAACCTCAAGGGGACTTAGTAATGAGTGGTGCACCCTACCCAATGGGTTTAGGTCAGCCCATTTGTTCCCTAGACCAAACCTAACCACCTCAAAATTGAGTTTTCAAACTCCTAAGCTCAAATTAAGGCACATGGGAGGTTGGAAATCCACTCCTTGGATCAAACTAGACATGTGCACACTCAAAATAGCTTAAATAACCCCTTCAATCACATCAATTGGATAAAATAGCATGAACATTGTCAGTTGTCTGATCCTTCAAGGGGGAGATATACTCCCCCTAATTCAATGAAATTTTGATTCACTCTCTGTCGATTGAAGCCTAGGAACCTAGAACACCCATCTCAGAGTACTCCTAATCTTCTTACAGAGGATTTCAATTACCTATCTCTCAGTTTAGCACAGTGAAAAATAGGGGAGCTCAATCCAATAGCTAACTTTCTCCACACTTGATCTCCTTCTAATTACTCTTGCACACTCCATCATAGGGCCAAGTCAAATTGGCCTAAGCTTCTAGAGGCAAGGAAGAGCTCAATTCAATCAAAGCAAGCCCAAGTGAAATGGTGTTGGTCCACCCATTGATCCACTTAATCCCAAGGTCTAGGAATTTCAATAGGGCCTCGCCTCCACTGGGTTACCTCATCGATCTAAGCTGATCACATTCGATGGTATGGAATTATTCAATCACTAAACTTAATATGGAGTGGAGCTTCATGAAGGAAATCTTCATCTCAATGAATTTTGACCGTTGGATTTCCCATTCTATCTCTCTAGATGGTGTGGGTTAAATTTTGTGTGATTCCATGGTATATCATGTTTGGATCTCCCTTAGATCATGTCCCCATTGATCCTCGGGAAGAACTTGGCATATCTCAGCAGTGCATCCATGCATTTTAGATGGATGGCTAAGATTATTTAGCATGTTTAGTAATCTGATTTTTCTTTTAAAACCACAGGGAATTATCAGCCATCTGATCTTTGGTCGGACGGATAGGAATATAAGCGTGTGTGCCACCACCGCCTTTGTGAGGTGATAACTTAAGTTGTCCACTCACGGCGCGATCGGTAAAGCATGCTGACCGCCACTACCACGCATCACGTCGTGAGCTAAGGATTAAGCAGGGATTAGTTAAGTAATTAATTAATTCCCAATTAATTCATAGAACTTCCAAAATTCATAATTCTCCTTGGAAAAATCAAAAAAATAAAAGGAAAAATGTTATAGAAAGATAATTTCATCTAGAATAATTTTAAAAAGATTTCAATGGATTTTGAATTACTCATTTCTCTGAATTTGGGTTTCTTTGGGAATCTTAATTAGCTAAATATCCTTTAATTAGGTCATCAATTAACCTCAAATTTCTAGGGTTCATTTTAGGGGATGACCTTTGCCTCCCCTAGTTTTCTTGAGATTTATTTGAGGTCTCAATTGGGGAAATTGCTATCTCATTCCTTAATTACCCCTTTCATGTAATTAAGCATAATTAAGGTATGATTAGTGGTTCACCCTATGATTAGGTTTGATTAAGGTCAAATTTAGTAAGTAAGATTTCTATGGAATAATTTTGGGGAACTCCCTTATTCCCTAAACCCCTTCTTCTCTCCTTAATCCCTCCTAATTAAGGGTTATTTCATTAATTACCCCCTTAATCAATTTTAAAAAATTCTAAAAAGTTCCAAAACTTAATTAATCTATGATGGGTAGATTCCTAGGCATTCAATAGCCTAAGGTCAATTAAGGAAATCAATATCCAATTCACATGTGTGAAAGGGTATTTTGAAATTACTTAAGTTAAAGTCCTTATAATTAACTTTTAATTGTGAGCCAAATTGCATTAGGCCTTTTCATTATTAGGTGCATTGCAAATTTAAATTCCTTGTGGGTTTTATGTCATCTCATTGGCTCATAACTATTTAGTTAATTCTTCTAAGGTTGTGTAGGTAAGGGTTAATTATGTCACTTAATGCATACCTTAATCTAATCAACTCATAAAAATGGATCTAATTATCTAAAAATTGAACATAAATATCAAAACATGTGGAATGGGTTAGGAACAGCAAACTCATCTCCCATTTTCAAAATTAAATCAAACTTTATACTAAACAAAATCACTTTGAAATTCACTTTGATTTATTCTAAATTTTCTTATTATATATGAATGTCTTTAGAATTTAAGTGAAGTGAGTTTGTTTACATGTTTTCATTGCTTTGGGCCTTTCCCCAACATGTTATGTTGTATGCCATTTGATTCTATACATTCATAATTTCATTTCTTAAATATTAAAATGAAATTATTTTTTTATGTCAAACTTGCATGTGTTGGCAAAAGTAGAAATATGAGTGGCTATTATCACTACTAAATCCAATTTATTTTTAAAACTTATAAATGAAATATCAAATCTAAAATTATGCTACTTATACTTTAATTATAACCTTGCATGTGAAAGATTATAAAGGTATGCTTAGTATAGGTTTCCTTTCTTTCTTATGTTTGAATAGCTTTGAATAGAAATTTGGTGAAGTATATGGTTCATTTGAAAGAACCTAATGCTCACCTAATTGCATATCCTATTTATCCCTATGCTACCATCTAAGAAAGGTTACCTACATTTGCATACCTAAATTGCATAAACAAAAATGAATCCATTAAACAACTTTTGCATTTTCCTTTTCTATTCCATTTCTTTTATATACATGTTTGTACTTAAGGAAAGTGGTATTTTAGTCTGGAAAATCTCGAGGGAGTTTTAAGTAGCTAAGTAGGTCTTGTACCTTACACCTGGTTAACAATTACACAGTACTCACTTATTCCTTTCATACTTCCAAGTATGTATGTGAAATTTTGGATAAGGAAAACTTTTTCTACTTGAGAAAAATCAAGCATATTTAACTTCTAAATTTTCTTCAATGGATTACTTAGCATGCATCATAAAGTGTATTAAATACTTCATTTTCATGTATAAATATGCTTAGGGTCCATCCATATGCATATTATATATGTTGGGAAAGAAATGAAGTAATGTGTGTTATGTGAATTTTGATTCATTTTATTTAATCTTAAAATGCCTTTCTTTGGAATAGGTTTGTTTAGAGTTTATCTAAACTTAGGATTGATTAAAAGATGTTATCAAAACATTCCTAAATGAAACTAAAATATGAAACTACTTTAGAAATTATTTAGGTTAGGGAAGGAAAGAGAAGTTCTCTTCTCTTTCCCTCTCTTCATAACTTAGTAATTAATTGTAGGATCTATTTAAACCAAATCAAAACATGAAATAAAATCAACCAAAAATACTTAAACAACTTAAAAGAAACTCCCCTCTAAGTTGAACATGCTCTTCACACTTAGAAAACTTGAACCTAAAGCCCTAGCTAAGCATTCCACACAAACCATCAAAACACACATATTAGCCTAAATCACCACTTCTAGCCTTAGGTTAGGTCAGTACATAGTTTGATGTTTTTTTTTATTTTGTGATATATGTTTTAGACTGGATGTTATGATGTATGCTCATAGAATGAATGATAGATGTTCTTAGTCTAACTATTCTTTTCTACAGGAGATTGTGCTTAAGGGGCGTTATCATAAATAAAAATAAAGTTGCTTTTGCTTGCAGGTGCTTTATACCCCTAAGCATAATCCATAGGCTAGGTCAACTTAGTCACCCATGTGTGGGGTGATAAGCCCAATATAAATGCTTGGGATTTATGTGGTGTGTTTTAGTTAACCTTTATTTTGCAGGTGTTTGTTAGATTTCCACTTTTCCTTTTCATGTAAAAATTTGTGTAATTAGGATTTTTGGAATCTTTCCCTCAGCAGAGCAACTCCCTTAATCAATCTCGAAGAAAGATAGGCGTGCCAACCATCCACACCAGAATAGATAGAGTTTTCCAAAAAAAACCTACCAGAAGATAGCCTTTTTAGGTTCTTTAGGCTGATATCCCAGAGTCTACGAGAGAAAGAAGGCTTGGCTAGCTCGCTGAAGCTCAATCTTGATTCAGGTGTTTGCCTACACCCCTCTAAAGAAAACCAGCATTCATCTTTCATGCTAATGCAATCCGTTCTTGGTTGGAGGAGAGATTTAGAAAAGAAGAATCTAGATTCACTTCAAAGTCCAATGCCACCCACAAAGTAGGTACATAACTCAATGAGAAATTTCTTTACCTATCCAATTTCTAACGCATCAAGATATCCATTTGTTTCGGTGTAAATATTAGCCATCTGGTCTTCCACCATGAGAGGGTCTGATTGAGATTGTTTAAGAAACTCATGTAATCATTGGCCTCTTGCCAATTAATTCTGAGTAGCTTTATCTAGATCAGATGTAAATTATGCAAAGGCTTATAATTCTGCACATTGAGCTAGTTCCAATTTGGATTTTCTAGCTACTTGTTTCATGGTTTTAATTTGAGCTATCGATCCTCTCTTGAAACAAAAATACCTACATTAATAGCTGATTCGATTGAATAGATCCAGATAAGAATATTTGTCCATCGTAATAAAAAATTACATTAGTCAATATAAGCTAAAACATCTCATTGAGTCTCTACTATTGGTAAAGCGGTCATACTTCCTTCAAAATGAGAACTTGATTTAGCGGCTCTTTCTAGAAGTCATGAATGCAAATAAAAAACATCTCTTGGATAAGCTTCACGACCAGGGGGTCTTCTTAATAGAAGAGACATTTGACGATAAGCTTGTGCCTGCTTGGAGAGATCATCATAAATTACTGAAGTATGTCATTCATGGTACATAAAATATTCACGCAGAGCTGCTCCCATATAAGGAGCGATATATTGTAATGTAGCAGGAAAATCTACTATTTTGGCTACCACAATAGTGTATTCCATTGCCCCTCCCTCCTAAAAGGTAGTCACTACTTGAGCCACAGAAGATGCATTTTGACCAATAGCTACATAAACACATATTATATTTTGTCCTTTTTGATTGAGAATCATATCTATGGCTACTGCTATTTTACCCATCTGTTTGTCTCCAATAATTAATTCTCACTACCCGGATCCTATAGGAATCATTGAATCAATAGCAATAAGTCCTGTTTGAAGGGGCTCATATATGGAATGTCTCAAAATAATACGGGGTAGAGATTCAATTAGCGAGATTGAAGATAAAATTTCACCTCTCCCATCAATAATGCTAGCAACATTTATGAAATGACCCAAAAAAGCCTCTCTCTCATAGGGATCGGCGATTCTTCTGTTGCTTTTACCGAGCTTCCCTCTTTTATCATCAAACCATCACCCATTAATACAACACCAACATTATTTGATTCCAAATTTAGAGCAATACCTATGGTACCCTCTTCAAATTCTATTAATTCACCATAATTACTTCATCAAGACCATGAATACAAACAATGTCGCCACCCACTTGAAGTACGGTACCAGTATTCACAATCTTTACTTCTCTATTATGTTGTTCAATATGTTTGCATATAATATTACTAATTTCATCAGCTCAAAGGATTCCCATTAGTATCTCTTTTTTCATTTTTGGAAGGAAAGGAAAAAATAATACCTAAACTCTAAACTAGAGTAAAAAGGCTAATTAGTTATTTTTTCGCGGACCGAGAATACCAATATTACCACTGATGGTATGAAAATGTAATTTGCTATTGAAACAACTATTCAAAAATCCTAGAGCTCTTTGTAAGGCTTGATGTAAAATTTATTGTCGGATGATAATTGCTTTATTTTAAAAAAAAAAGTGTTTCATTTTTGTAATTTTTTAATTATTTTGAACTGTTGCAAGTAGCATTAATCAAATTTACTTTTTCTTGTTCTATCTCAGAATATCCATTCGTTCGATACTCATCTACTTTGATTTTTACTTTTCGTAATCTAACCCAAGCTCTTTCAAGCTGTTCAATGGCTCCTCTATGTAATTCTTCTGAATTTTGAATAGTACTCAAGATCCTCTATTTTTGCTTATCTAATAAATCATTTAATGAAAGTAGATTATCTTTCCATTCATTTCACAACTATCATATCTCTTCCAACCAAACATGAATATTTCAATTCATTTGGCTCTCATGCTCAATTGTTTCTTTTCTTTGATTGATGGGCATTCCCATATTTTGAGCCTATCCTCTCTTTTTTGTTTGTTTGTATTCAAAGATTTCGAAACTGATCTAACATAAGAATCTTTAGGAGGACTCTTTAGACCAAACAAAAAATAAAAAATTGTCAGAAAAGTTGTTTCTTTATTTGTTCTTTATTTACAACTTATTTCCAAAAAAAAAATTTAAAAAAAAGATTATAAAGATGCTATGATAAATTAGATCAAGATTCTAATAGAATAGAATTATGAACTTCATTCTCATTATTATTAGAATGATATTTATTTTTTTTTCATCCAAAAAATTATCTTTTTTATAAAAAATTTTTATACAAATACAATACATAGGTCGTCGATTTGGCAGTGGACAAAAAAGGGCCATCCATCTTTCCAATTAATGGTTCAAAGAATTTTATCCATATAAGTGTTCTACATTGGATAAATTTCCAATTCTTCCTTTTTTTCTTTTTATCATTTTAAAACCTTTTTGGTACTAATGTAGTGGTAGAAAGAGTACCATGTTATGTTGTGCCTGGACTTCAAATAATTTATCTTTAACCATGTAAAAGACCTCAACATTATTGGTTGATAGAGAAGAGAATCAAAGTTCATTTACCAATTAGTTACGAAATGCTATAGTTCTTACATATGATTGAATGAAATCCAATTCAAGTAATTCATCGAGATTGCACCCTTTTTTTCTATTTTTGCTATAAAATAATATATATAGAAAGTGCAGTCGGTGAAATCCAACCTATTCTTGAAATACACAACTCGGACACACTCCCTTTCCAAAAAAATCAATACACCCAGTGCTATGCTTAGATTTATTGAATTTTTTGCTAAAATATCGGTATTAAACTTGAAACTCCTAGCGGATGGCCAGCCCAACAAAAAAAAAAAGAATGTTATATTTTTCATATGCCCTCCTTTATAGATACTAACAAAGAACGAGTTCTTTTTGTATCACTTATTCTTAATCTTAATGGAATTTGAGAATTCTCAAATTTATTAGTTATGGTTATGTTTTTATTCTTTTTTTTTACATTTTTATTCTACTAAAACATTAAACAAAAGGATTTGCAAATAAAAGAGCTAATGCCATAACCAGTCCATAAATGATTAAAACTTTCATAAATGCCAGACTCAGCAATAAAGTACCATGTATTTTACCCTCTGCTTCTGGTTGTCTCACAAGACCTTCTACGGCTTGGCCCACAGTAGTTCCTTGACCAACCCCAAGTCCGATAGAAGCAATCCCTATAGCCAATCCAGCAACAATAACGGAAGCAATAGAAAAAAGTGGAGTCATGGTAAGTTCCTCACACCAAAAAAAAGAAATGATTAATGATACAACCAACCAATGAATTAGTACTTAATCTATTTCTTTTTCTACTTCTCAGGTCGAAGTTACTAAAAGCTCCAAATGGAATTGAATATTAGAATTGTCGAACTACTGAGATATCATTTTTCCTTTCTACCTTATGACCTTATGTAAATAGATATGTATATAGTTTTAGTAATTGCATTTCCTTATTTATAAACTATTCTATTCTTTCTCTTTCATTCAATTCACAATCACAGACAAAATCAAAAAAGGATTGATATGGGAATCCATATAAACACAGTGGACTAGAAAAAAAGAGATAGGGGTCATTACTATCTAACTAGTAAATAACATATACTTTTTTCTTCCATAACATAAATCACCTGCACTTTTTATTCTATTAAATCGTATCTTGGAACCATTATTCGAAACATACATAAAGATTGATACTCATAAACATTACATATATGTAGTAGGATCCTCAACCCTTCTTTCTTTCTTGATGTATACATACATGTAGCTATTTGCATTTTATTCTTCAACTCAATGGATTATATAGAACCCCTCACATTGCTTGATTTGGGATAAGCTTCAAAAAAGACTAGACTATTTCAAAAGTTAGTCAATGATGACCCTCCATGGATTCAACTATATAAGCCACAACCAAAGTTGCAAAAATAAGAGCTTGAATACCACTTGTAAATAATCCAAGAAACATGATAGGTATAGGTACTACTGAAGGCACTAAAGAAACAAGAACAACAACCACTAATTCATAAGCAAATATATTCCCAAAAAGTTGAAAACTAAGAGATAAAGGTTTGGTGAAATCTTCTAGAATATTAATTGGTAAAAGTATTGGAGTTGGTTGAATGCATTTCCCAAAATATCCTAATCCTTTTTTACTAAGACCCGCATAGAAATATGCCGCTGACATGGGTAAAGCTAAGCAGTAGTAGTATTTATATCATTCATGGGCACAGCTAACTCTCCATGAGATAACTTTATGATTTTCCAAGGTAAAAGAGCACCGAAAATAAAATAAATAAGAACATCATTCCAATAAAAGGAACCCAATGACCATACTCTTCTCCAATCTAAGTTTTGCTCAAGTATTGAATAAATTCAAGGACATATTCGAAGAAATTCTAACCGCCGGTTGGAATGGTTTGTGGATTCCGAACAGCTATGATGACTGAACCTAATAAGATAGTAATTACAACCCAAGAAGTGATAAGTACTTGGGCATGAATTTGTAAACCTCCTATTTGCAAATATAAATGTTGGCCTACTTCTACACCTGATATATCATATAACCCTTTGAGTGTTTTAATGGAACATGGTATAACATTCATATTGTCCTTTAACAGAAATCGAACTTCAAAAAAGTAATTATTTTGATTCAACCATTTCTTTCTCAATTCATCTATGTTCATTCATGAATTTATGTTTTTGAATCGTACATTTTAGATATTGAGAAATCAGAAAAAAATACCAATCATTTTCTCTTTTCAATATTATTTGATAGTCAAAACATAGTTCAAATTCCAAAAGATGCAAACCAAAATAGTAACAATCAAAGAGAGTTCACCAAAAACAAACTAATCTTCTTCTTTATTCTTTGTAATGATAAGAGTAATGATAAGATAATCAACCATTTTTTATTTAACTAGAACGACCCTCATAAATTCCGATACTAATTAGGTAAGAATCAATCAAAAGCTATAGCATCATCATTGGCCGGAATAGAAATGTCTACAAGATCTGGGTCACAATTTGTATCAATTAAACAAATCATCAGAATACCCAAAATGGAACATTCTCAAAGAACCGTATATTCTTCTAGCTGATCAATGATAATTACAATATCGGGCTATCCCATCATATATTTGATCCCACCAATATGCTTGCAACATAGATAACTTTCTCTTCAACATTGTTGCATCTCCTTTGGGGAGACAATTGAATTTCCCCATCTTTTGTTCTTTTCTTAAGTCCCTGAACTTCCAAAGTCTTATTTCTATAGTATTCCAATTCATTAACATACCATCAAGCCATTTTTATTAATTAACATAATTACATCAACCCTTATTGCTGCCGATACTACTAAATCCGCTTTTTTTTTGTGCGAACGATTAAGAATTTTTTCCCTACTTGTCGCATCAAAATTAAATTGCAAGCTTCGATAAAAATGAACAGTTATAGTAAGATTTGTAATATGAATACCCTCACGCTTTGTAGAGATGTAATGAGCCATTCTAGGATTTCATTTATTAGTAGCATGACCAAAATGAACTCCTACTTCCATCATTTCTTCTAAATTGATTTTCCAATATCGTCTTCCCATTTTCCCACACTTTCTTTTTTTTTTTTTTTTTCAAAGAGATTCAGTACCCTATGAAATAAATAATTGTTCGAAACCTTCTACCAGATTGACCATTGATTTATGACCCAAACCATGAATTTCATTCTTTATTTTTATTTCATAGATTACAAATCCATAATTGGACCAGAGAGTTAAAAAAAAATGAACCTCTTGTTAAGAATTAGTAAATTACATTATGTAAATGATTGGTCCGATGTCACATGGAAAGTGTTTGGGGAACAAGAATAATTCTCTATGGTATAACAAAATATCTCTCATTTCCAACTCGAATAGATCCTTCCTTTTAATTTTCAACTGAATGTTTCTATCATGCTTTGAACGATGTACTAATTTTTTGAATCTGGTACCAATCGATATAATCCCTCCCAGAACAACATTCTCTTTCAAGCCTTTCAACCAATCAATATGACCTCGTAGAGCAACTTTTATTAAAACTCGAGCAGTTTCTTGAAAACTCGCTTCAAATATGAAACTTTGAGTATTAGAGATGACTTCATTAATATTGCCCAATAGCAAATTGCTTCATCCAAAACACGCTCTTCTCGCAACAATCCAATAAATTTTCCATGTAAAAAATATAAGACATTCCATCTTCTGAAACCAAAACTCTTGATGTTACTTGACATACAATAATCTCTATATGTCTATTATTGATTTGTACCCCTTGGGATCACAAAACTTTTGGATCTTATTAACCAAAGAGATATGACTTTGGGCTATGGTTAGTTCACTCAATCATGAATCCCCAAGGGATCCCAAGAATCCTTCGGATAAGTTCGTCCCAACCTTCAACTCTTCTTTCAAGGTTCATCGATATTGAATCAATTGAACCAACTTCCAAGATTTGTTCCCCTTTTGAAAGACCTTGCGTTATGTCACTAGATCTCAATTTTTTATATATAAATGTAATTAATGTGTCTCCTTGAAAAGATTTCTCCATAATGGCCATGGACGCTCTAGTGACCAAATAGGGCTTCGATGATCTTATAACTAAAGAGTCAACATGAACAATGAAAATTTGACCAAATTTTTTTATGCGTGATCCATATTTCAATAGACATGCATTTTCACAAAGGAATTGTCCAAGGCTAATTATTGTCCATGCCTCTTCACAAGAATCGTGATGGAGAAAACACCAATTCAAATGGAATGAATTCCAAATGATGTTATCGCATGGATCGGATTATAAATCCTATTATTTTCATCTAGGAAACATTATTGAAATGGAAGTACTTGAAGCACTTGGAAAGTTGAAAATTTTCAAGTAAAAAAATATTTCTTTAAAAGACTTGATTATAAGTTCTTAAATAGTAAGATGAACGAAGATTTACTATTTTAGGCATAATAGTACCTAAAGGACCCAACAAATCCTTAATTGGAGTCATGGGATCCGATCCTTTTGTCGCATTATTATATCTCGAAGTATTGAAGGGGCCAATTTGAGAGCAATTGGATGATGACAAAATTATGAAAGATTGGCATTCCTTATTTTGATTCAACAACGTACTAAGAGTTCCCTTATGTTGGGGAAATGATTGAATCTTTGCGTTGGAATCAAAAGGATTTCTATAGATACGATTTAATTCATTATTGGAAATCAATCTTGAACCCGGTGTATCATACCTTTTTTTGGTATACGAAATAGTGGAATTCACTAACTCAATTCTGATGAAATCAAGCGATCATTTGCCATTATTTCAACAAAAGATGCATGAACCTCTTCTTCTATAGAACTCTTATTTCTTAGTCCCAAGTCAATACTAAGCAAGCCGAACTAATTGAATACTTGTGTGAGAAATTGAATTGACTTACCATTTCCATAAAGTATATAATTGACAATTCAAAGTTGGACATTATCCTTTTCCTACAAGAGATTCTGAAAGAAAAGTGTTGCTAAATTTATTCCATCAGCTATTTCATATGTGACTATGGGGCGAACCAAAATGAAAGACTTTTTTTGGTAGGTGTAATGCGTTGGACCTAGATCCAATTTTTCAATTATTTTGATCCTTTAGAATCTTTTTTTCCCATTCCTGGTGGTATTAAAATGCCACTATGCCTAGATATTTTATCCACCTCTCCGGAAAAATGAATATCTCTAGAAAAGATTTTCCATATTTTTTTTCTCCACTGGACTAATCCACCTACTTACTTGTATTTATATTTAAAGCAAGTCATGTATCTACTCCAATGATACTATTGTTCTGGACCATTATGGGCCAAGATCCGGGTAAGATATGCACTTCCTCAAGAATGAAAAAAATTGATCTATTTTTGTTTGCATTTGGTATTTTGAACTAAATTCTTCCGTGCCTCGATACTTAATCAAATTCTCTTTTTTTTACAATTGAATCTACTTCATAAATCCCATATTTAGTAATTCCCAAACTGCTTCTTCTTTATCACAGATCATCAAAATAAGCAAGAATACTATTTCTACGTAAAATACCATTTATAGGTATTTTAATCAAATACCAAAATAGGGTATTAGCTTTTTCTTCTTGATCATCATATTGTAAGGGAATCACTAATCTATTCCTTTACTTTTTCTCCAAGGAATTCTCTTGACGAATATAAGTTGAAGGCTCTATGAGATTCCAATGACCCTTGGTATGATAAGGTTTTGAATAGTCAAGAATTTTCTTATCTTTTTTACTAAAAGTACCCAATAATTTATATTTTACTTGATCTGAGAGATCAAAGATATATCTTTATTGAGAGAAATAGAATTAGTATTAAATTGATCTTGATCCTTGCGAGTGAAAAGACCCTATCTTGGATGCAGACCTCTGCTAATATCCATAAATGACTTGTTTTGGTAATAGATGAACATTACTATATGTATATTTGGGTGCATGATATCCATCGCTCCAGGTGCAATTCTCCTTCGACTTAGAATAAATATGTTTTGAACCCTCTCTTTAAAATGAAAAGTGGATGTTCGCATGAATCTCGAATCACTTTTGATTCTAAATATTGATCATTTTGAACTAAAATCATACTTTTGTTGGAATATTCACATTATGTATAATATTGACTCTCAATAGTTACATACAAGTCTATAAAACATAGAAAAGCAAGATGCCTATGACAGGTATGTGTGGATGACCAAATCCTCATCAAATTTTATTTTTCCATTAGAGGGAGCTCGTACATATTTAGCAGTACTGCCTGTGAATACTCCATCGGTATGAAAAGTTCTTAATGTTAGTTGACTCCCCAGTTCCCCAATTGATTGACCAGCAATAATGCCTACGACTTCTCCCAACTCGACTAGGTCACCATGAGTAGGACTTCGACCATAACATAATTGACAAATCCAATGTACTCTTGCAAGTAAAAGGGGTTCAAATATATATTGGGTGTGCTTGAAAGGTTATGAATCAATTAACGAGTCTAATTCCTATATCTTTATTTTGAGTGGAAATGCATCATAGACCAATATATATATCAACTGCTAATACACAACCAATTAATGTTTGGACAAAAATCTTTTCTATCATCCAATTTTGAGGACTCATGGAAATACCTTGGATAGTACCACAATCCATTCTACTCACAAGAATGTGTTGAATTACTTCAGCAAGTCTACATGTGAGGTATACAGCATCTGATGTTCATACAATAGTATCTACAACCCCTTTGTGGGCTCCGTAGTAAGAAATTATATATTCTGTCAAAGAAAGACCTTCCCGTAAATTTTTTTGAATGGGTAAATCAATCATTTGTCCTTGAGGATCCAACATTAATCCTCTCATACCTACTAATTGGTGTACTTGAGATGTACCCGTAGTCCAAAAGGACATTAGATGGACTAGATTAGAAGGATCAATCATCCAAAAAATTAAAATTCCTTTCTTGTCTCAAATATTCAATTGTAGCATACCATATCTCAATGGATTGACGTAATTTTTCTACCACATGTACATTCCCATAATGATCAATTTTTCTCTAAAAGAAAACTTTATTGTTCGACATCTTGAACTAACCATCCCTTAGAAGGTATTGTTAAAGATCATCAATTCCTATTGAAATAGATGTAGCGGATCATTGGAAACCCAAAGCCTTCATTTGATCCAGGATATGTGATGTATATGCCATTCCGTAATGATCTATTAATCTACTAATAAGTCATTTTATAGAAATTCCATCTATCACTTTATTGTGAAAGACCAGATCAGTCCGTTCTTCCATAAGGACCTCCATATTCTAATGAGTAAGATTACACAATGGCCTGGGTCAGTGATTCGAGGACTTCCTTTCCTCAATCTTGATTCACACAGCAATTAAGAAATTATGATACCGGTAAAATTGGAGAGGCCCAAATTTCCATGAGTATGGGCATCACTAATAGAATTTCTTAGTTTATATAGAGCATGAGTTAGATAGGTATGCCCACCAAAACCCCTGTATGGCTTCTTCTATTTCTCGATAAAAAGAAAGATGACCAATAGTAGTTTGAATGTATATATAATGAATTTCTTCTCTTACACTTCCAATTATTTGATAGTGCTTATAAATCTCATTATAATTAACAAAAGATTCATATTGAACTTCGATGGGAACTTTTCTTGAGCCAATGGCACATTGATCTAGTCTCCATTGGAGCCACAAAAGACTATCTAAATGAATTTGTTTCTACTGATAAGCTCCAAGTGCATCATAAGAACTACAAAAATATAGCTCTTTTGTATACTTAAAGTTATTCTTGTAAACTATTTCCTTTTTTCTGCAATTAGGATTATATTGATTATACCTATTTTCACAAATACCTCAGAGATTCTTGATCGTTCATACATAGAGTCCAATAAGCATATCTTGAGTTGGTATGGAAATGGGATCTCCAATAGCTAGAGATAAGAGATTCATATGAGAAAACATAAGTAAATGAGCTTGCTTGAGCTTCCAAAGATAAAGGTATGTGAATAATCATTTGATCCCCATCAAAGTCTGCGTTGAAGCCCTTACAAACTAATGGGTATAAACAAATAGCACACCCCTCAACTAAAATGGGTTGGAATGCCTATATACCTAATCTATGAAGGGTGGGCGCTCTATTCAACAATACAGGATGCCCCTACATCTGTTCTTGAAGGATTTATCATACAATGGGTTCTTTTTCTCTAATTTTTCTTTTAGCAATCCCTGTGTTAGAAGCAAAATCTTGTCTGATTAGACCACAAATTACAAATGTTTGGAAGAGCTCTATTGCTATTTCTTGAGGTAATCCATATTGATGTAATGAAAGTAAAGGACCTATGACAATGACCAACGCCTAATAATTTTTACCAAGAAGAGTCTCACAAAATCTTCCTTCTTTGCCTTCACATCAAAAAATGACTTGTAAACTTTATTATGACCATCTCTCATGGGTTGTCCACGGATCCCATTATCAAAAAGTGTATCTACGGCCTCTTGTACCAATTTCTCTTGACACATTACTAATTCCCCTGGTGTAGATCTACTTGTTTCTAATAGATTGGTAAGAGTATTATTCCGATAAATGACTCTTCTATAGAGTTCATTAATATTTGAACTCATTAGTTTACCTCCATCTATCTGAATGATTGGTCTCAACTCAGGAGGAAGAACTGGTAATAGGCACAAAACCATCCATTTTGGGTCTACATTTGTTCGAAGAAAATGTTTAGCTAATTCTATGTGCCTAACCCAAAAATCCTTTCTTCTTCTAATTTTTTGATCTTCCCATTCATTTCAGAACTCTTCATCTCCTAATTCCTTCCATTCTACCAAAGAATTCTCTGTAATAATTCATAAATAATCAAATAATTATATGACAAGACCCCTGTAGATTTGTGTGAGAATTCGCTTTTATATATACTACCAAAAGATAGACAAATTGAAATGAGTCATTATGATTCAAATGTATAATTTATAGACTTCAAAAAAATATTTGAATGATTAGATCATTCATTGAAACATCCTTTCATAGGATATAATTTGAAGTTCAAAATGCAATAAACAAATTTTTGTTTCCAAAAAAATAGATTCAAAATGAAAATAAGGAATGATAAATATGAAAATAAGGGCTTATGTTCGTAAAATTTATGAAAAATGTCATTTGATTCATAGGTGGGGGTGAATTATAGTCATTTCTTCCAATGAATAAAAGAGAGGGTAATTTCAAGCTCTAAATCAAAAACTTTAAAAGAAAACCCATGTACACAAAAGAAAGGATTCATTTTATATTAAATAACTATCCCCATATCTTTTTATTCTTCTTCTTTTATTTTATTCTGATAAATATGATCTAAATATGATCTAATAAAATATGAAAAACTTATAGCAAAATTAAAGAAGAATGGATATTCATAAATGAATGAACGAGAATACCAAAAGGAGTTATTCATGTTGTTTAACCAATATCATAACTATTACAGATAAGGTGGTGGTTTCTTGCTTGAGTACTTCCGATTCAGGCATAAAGAAAAGGAAACATGCTACTCAAGCCACAACATTTAATGCTATTCATACATTAGTTGATCGAGTATTCAACAAGCGAAGTTATGATAAAGGGTCAGTCTTGAAGAGATGCATTATGAGCCATTCAAAGAAATGGGATGCTATTAAGTTTTGTACGGATGTAACACCCATGCAAGATAATGGATGTACCCATTAAAAAAAAAAGATGTGTAGAAATAATAATTCAAGAGATTCTAAGAGAAATAAATGATTCAATGATCGATCCAATAATCATAAATAAAATAAAATAATAGTATGGTTGAAGAAGTATGATCCACTGAACACTAAAGTGGAAATGTGTTGAATCAAGCGAAAACAACAAGTGTCTTCATTATGGTCATTTTATTGTCCTCGCATGAGGTCAAGAATACATGGTATTGCCATGGAAATGCTTTAGAAATAGAGGAACATGTTTCACACATGCAACATCGAAAATGTTCTACATGAATATTCACGACATAATTGAAGAATCCATGAGATTTTAATAAATTTGAAAGAGATTGTATTGGTAATCTCTATGGAGTTGGGACGCAATCATTTCGGGACCTAAATACATAACAAAAGATATATCTCACTTTTGTACAAATAATTTGACACAACATATAGCTAACGATAAAAATCAATTGATTTGTGTATTGAATTACAAATCAAGAGATCGTGGATATCATATGAAATCCACAAATCTCATATGGAAGTTATCTTATAGATATTGTATCTATGCCTATTCAAATGTTAATCATAGTATTCATTCTTATGGGAATGGGAATGAAAAAATAAGAGACTCTTCTAGAAATATGGAGGAATGGAAGTCAATTCCTAAAGAAGCACTTTATGAAGCTTCGTAATTTGATTGATTTATTGATTCATTTTCTGCATGCAAAGGAAGAGTACATGAAAAAAAAGAAAACAAATGGAATCTACCCTTTTTTTTTCTTTCAAGATAGATTCGCTAATCTCAAGAAAAATAAAAAAGGAATTCAATTGACATGTATTTTTAATGACCAATCAGAATTGTCTTCCAGGACCTATAATTATCTCAAAAGGTCCACAAACATTATCAGACCTTTTGAATCACAATCAAGAAGATCTTATGAAAATGGAATATTTTTGCATAGAACTGCTAAACCCACACTACATGAAATAGTGCCTAGGATTACTACTAGAAAAATATATAAAAGATCATTAGGTCATGCGGGTTATCCATAATAATTATGTTCCATCCATTTAGCCAATTTAGCTCTTAATACAAGATCATTCAAATCAAGTTTCTTTGTTATTTGGATAGGTTAACTCTTGTGGATCCATCCCCCAAAAGAACTAGTCATGATAATTTTTTATCATCTGGCTTGAGCAAGAATCAAAAGAATCACAGAAATAGATCCATAGAACATAAATAGGTCCATAGAAGACCTATATTTTATACATATCTACATATATAATGTAGAATGACTCTATGTAATAAACTATTTATCAAATTCCATTTTCTTGAGTTTCAATGATTCATTATTCATTGCAAATAATTCATTTCTGCAGAAAATGCTCAATATCCAAGTCGACTTACAAATTTGATCATGATCAAGTGCTTTTGGATTGTCTCATATCTTTTGGTTGGTATTTATCCTCACAACATTTTGATTGCATTACATAAACAAAATACAAAGTTTTTACTTGTTACTAATGAAGTCTAGCCCCTGTTCTTCCTTAGATCCCTTATTAACTTTGATAGTATAATAAATCATGGTCGATGCAAAGGAAATGAATGCATATACATACTATAAACAATTTACTAATATTACTGTCTAATTAATATGAAATACTAACAATATCAATTAATTATATAATTATAATAAATTTACTAAAAAAAATCAAACAAAGTAAATAAATAGAACATTGGATCATTCCCCATCACTTATTCTAGGGATCTTACGGAGCTTGTTCATGTATGACATTATTCAAGTATGATCATAGAAAATATTCTATGCTAGTTAAAACTGGCCTATCATATGCTACATAAAGGGACTGAGATGGTTGGATGTGGAGACATGTTGGGTTGTGAATTCCAACTTGGCGGATAAAATCATATATCTGCATGGACCAATTAATAGTTCAAATCACACACTCCCGTAATCCAACCTATTTTAGGAAAATATACTTCAACTATTCGATTCGTATCAAATAAAAAATACTTCATAATTGAATAGAAGTATCCAAATAACATCCCTTATTTTTCAATAATACATATTTGTAGCAATAAAAGACTCTTGTTCCTCCCGGATATGATAAATTACAAATATCTATGATCTGCCTTCTCTATAAAGGACCTAAAATACCTTGCTTATGTATCATTAGAAAGTGCATTAACATAAATACGGTAGTAAGAAGAGGCAATACAAAAGTATGTAAACTATGAAAATAAGTCAAAGTGGATTGGCCCACACTAGCACTTCCACATAATAATTCTACCAAAGGTGATCCTATTATAGGAATAGCTTCACGTAATTAGTTACGCTAAAAGATGCGGTCAATACAAATAGAACTACCCCTGTAACCTGTTAATTCAAGGGTTTTAAAACCCCGTAAGATACACATAAAAATATGTGCAAGATCATCATTAGAACCATCATACACGACCATCGATGAACTGATCAAATTAACCAACCAAAGTTGGCCTTATTATGTATTGAATAGAGGAAAAAGCCTCGTTGGACGATAGTAAAGGTCATACCAAAACGTAGCTACTTGTAAAAAATAAGTCATAATCCCCTAAACAATAAAATATATTGAGGAGGAACATATTTACTAGTTATATCATCTATAATGTCTTGAATCTCGAGACATTCCTTGAACCGATCATATACTATATTGTGATAGGTAAACCAAGAAGGACTCCCCCTCTTAGAGCTGTATATGAAATTTTCATCTCGTACGGCTCAAGCTGAAACACATAAATACTGGTTTCAATGGATATGGAATAGAGAGTTTCAAACTCCTTGTGGCTTAGCCACTTGACTCGATTTGACCCAAAGATACGAAGAAAGAAAAATCTGGAATCTCTTCTTTGTGATGATAATGCCAAGAAATACAATATCAAGTTGGCTCTCTCTTTCTTTATGTTAATCATGTGCCTCTTGAGTCTTCTCTTCCCTATCATTTTTTTTTCTTTTTTTGATAGAATTCTCTTGTTGAGACCCTATGAATCAATTGAAACCTCGATTCTAGAACCATGATGATTTAAGAAAACTAAAGCTAAACTCAAAGGATTTTTTTGTAAAAACCATTTGATCATCACTTCTTTAATGAATGTAATAACTCAACAAAATCTAGAGAAAGAGGTTTCTTTTGGAAGTATGAAGGAAAAAATTGTTTGATTTAGAAAAGACCTATTTCCCTATTTCCATTTTTTAATCCATTCGTGAGGTCTGAATAATAGGTATGAATCATAGTTCAAATATTTCTTTTCTTGATCTATTCTATATAGTCCGTGCTCCAAAGACTAGAATAAATACCTTATGAGGTAGAATCATCTTGATAGAGATGATAGGTCCATTCTCTGTATTATCAATAGGATTAATTATAACAAGTCACACACTCATATTCCAGAAATGAAATATCAAAATAAATAAATTTCATGATCGAACTACCAGAATGGTCTATAAATCCAAGTCTTAGGTAATCTTAAGTTGAAGTATTAAGTATCTTAAGCATTAAGTAAGTATAAGTAAAATAATCTTTTTTGATTGAAAACTAGGACTTACTAGTTTTTATGAACTAATTAATTGAAATTCCATCCAGTAAAGCAGATGAATTATAAATTTCTAAAATAATAGATAGAAATATTACAAATAGAGCCATTGCAACTCTCATAAGTGGTGTAGTCCCCCACTCTGGAGCTACTTTTCCATATTCTGAATTCAATGGTTTCAATAAACTCACTATGCTAGTTGATCTTGGCCCAGATCTAGAACTACTCTCAACAGTTTTTTTAGCCATAAGTCCTCTTTCATCATGGGTTTAAATCTATTGACTTTGTATACCATTCCATTATAGTTGTAAATAAACAACATTATCGTGATCCTTTTTGATCTTGAAATTATCGAAAAATGGAAACAACAACCCTAGTTGCCATCTCCATATCCAATTTACTTGTAAGCTTTACTGGTATGCCTTATATACCGCTTTTAAGCAACCCTCTCAAAAATTAAGATATCCCTTCGAAGAACATGGGGACTAGTTGAAGTAATGAGCTCCAATATTAATATGGGGGCTCATTACTTCAATGGAAATAATGAAAATCATTTCATTTTTTTAGTTGGAACTTTAGGTGGTTCTCAAAAAATATATAGCAAAAAAATTATCCCTAAAGTCAAAACTAAGAGGAATATATAAACCAATGCTTCCATAGATTTGATCGTGGTTTATAATTATAGCTTCCACTCCTATTCATTTTGGATTATTTACTAAAAAAATTTGAATTTAAGGTTTACTATTTACTATTACAAACTATTACTATCTAACTATTACTAACTATTACTATATATATATATATAGATGTAGGCATTCATATCTTATTACTATTCGATTATATTCTATTTATACATAAAAATATAGAAAAAAAAAGAAAACTATATGAAATATAATGAAATATCTAAATACCAGAATAAAAGAAAAAATAGAGCCAAAAGATGGCAAAGGAATTTTGTATCAGACTACTTGTCTCCTTATAGTTGGATCTCCAAGTTTTGGAATGCTCCAAATTCCACTTGAATCTGGATCAATACCAAAACATCTATGAACAAGGTTCGCAGTGCCAAATGTGTCAAAAAAGAAAAGCAAAGCAAACGTAGCATGCCAAAAGTGAACCAACCCCTTGGACTACTACAAAAACACCATCGATTTCAAAGTAGCCCGGTCTAATTCAAAATCTCACCTAATTAACATCTAGCATATTTTTTCACACTATCGATCACTATAAATGACTCCATTGAGTTCTCCACCACAGAAATTCAATAGTTCCCCTACTTGTTCAACACTATACTTGGATTCGCCTTTAAAAGGAACATCCCTCACAATTCCATCTCCATCTACCAAAACTACAAAAATGTTTCAAAAGGTAGACATACAACGCATACAAAGAGTTCACCCCTTCTTTATCTCTAAATATGGGGTGCCCCAACCACCCAACATACTATTCCATCCCCATTATCCATTGAGATGCTCTAATCCCCTTTCACCAGATTATTACCAATGTAATCATAAAAAGCTGAATTTTTCAAAAATTTTAGACCAAGCTTCCATTAAGCTCAAATTTTTCTAGCCCCAACTCTTGGTATATATTTCTTTGTACTGATCCCACCGATAACGAGTGGGACCAAATAATTTGATTGGAGTAGTTCAACCATACCACATAGTTCCAACCACTATGAAAGCCGCAAAAAAAAAAAATAGCACTACTTGGAAAGCAAGTTTCAATATTACCCATGTGTAATCCTTTGTATAAACGTTGAGGTGGACACTAAGATGGAATAGACCCGCTAATATGCCCAATGTACTGCCGCAATATGATGAGAAGCTATTCCCTGAACAAAAGGATCAAAACCTTCCACACCCCACTGGATTTAAAGATTGTACTTTTCGTTAGTCCATAAGGATTAGACACCCATATACCAGGGACCATATAATCTGTTACATGAAATGCACCAAAGCCAAAGCAAGCAACTGAGAGAAATAAATGAATTCCAAAGAT